>WBNH01011193.1:0-226861 GCA_013401255.1 Urocolius indicus | reverse complement strand
CAAGACAGCGGGGGGGAGGGGGGGGCGGAGGGGTTGGGGCCAGCGGCGGCCGCCGCGGCGGCGGGGTCAGTTCTCTTTAGTGTTTGCCGATGTCGGAGGCGTCTCCAAAGTGTCCCCGGGAAGCAGGTAACCGAGCCCGCGGGGGCGGCCCGGCGCCGCCAGGGGAAGCGGCGGGACGGGGGGAGCCGGGCCGGGCCCCAGGGCGGGGGGCTGCTTCAGCCGTGATGGCCGAGTCGCCGCCGTCCCGTCTCTTCCCTCCTGCCGCCGGGCTGAGGGCTCCGCAGCTCCCTCGGCGCCGACCGCGGCCCCGGGNAGGGGCCGGTGTCGGCGGGCGACCGCGCCGGGCCTGCCGTGCCTCAGACCGCGGGAGGTGGTTGGGTGCGACCTGAGCTCGCCCCTCGCCCCTTGGTCCGGCGTGGGGCTGAGCTGCGCGGCCTCGGGGCGCTCGGCGGCCGCTCCGCGCGGCGGGGCGAGGGGCGGCGGGTCCCGGCGCCTTGCCGAGGGCTTTTTCTGCGCCGCTTTAGCCACCCTCGCCTCGCACATCTGCCGCTGCCCCCAAACTTCGGACGCGGCCCGAAACTTTCCCAGCAGACCTGGGCTCTCCCGCTCCCAAAATGGATGTCGGCGTCTCCTCCACGAAGCGATGGGCAGCGGAGCGGTTCGGCGGGGCTGCGGCTGGCGCGGGGGGTGGCACCCGGGGAGACGCTGCTGTGGAACGGCCTAATCCAGGCCGCTCAGGCGACGTTTTCCTGGTGTTCGGGTCTCTCTGGTGGGAGCAAGTCTATCTCTGTCGCAGCCAGGCCTGCAAGTCACAGCCGTGTCCCCTCGGGGAAGTGTAGGCTGCTCGGGGTGTGCTGGGAGGACAGATCCCACGGAAGAGCTGTTTGCCTTGTGCTGCTCAGAGTCCCACCCGCCAAGCCAGTGATACCCAAGCGAAAAATTTCCCCACAGTGCATCTGCCTGGTGTTGCCTTACAGCCACCAAGCTGTTTCTGTGGATACTGAGAAATAAGCTTCTCGGGCCGTGCTTGGAGTGCTCCAAGTGCAACTGCTATGGTACTAAAAAAAAGTTAATGCTATACAAAAGAGTAGATGAAATGTTGCTGTTGTAGCCCCTCTCTTTGTTCAAAATACTGTCTTGAACAATAGCAAGGAATGCTCATGAACAACCACGGTATTGCGAGGTGTAAATAAGACTGTTTGCTCTGGTGTAGCTAGGTGTAGTTGCGCTGCACTGCTGAAAGCAAGCACACACTGCTATGTCTTGCTTGCGTTGCAAGTGGCATCACTGCACAGGAGTGTCACTTCTGAGCTGTGTGGTAATTCCACGTTAACAGTCTGCACCAGTGTAGTAATTTTAATGTATTTAAGCTATTGACTAAATACAGGGAGGTTCTGTACAGTCCTTGTTGTGATATTACTGCCTATATATACAATGACAGGCTGACTGATTTTTTAATGAAATTTTTTTTTTTTTTTTCTAGAAAGTCAGCAGTAGTGTAAGACTTCCACTGCTGATTTCCAGCCGCTGAACCTTAGCTTTGCCCTAGAAAAACTTCTGGAGAGAGACATTTCTGTTCTCACCTGTCTTTGCAAAGTTTCCTATTGCTGACAACTGGGAACAGGACTGAGACTGCCTGCTTATCTGTAGTTTTTTAGGGGAAGGGACAATTCAGATTTTCTTTGCTTTACTGAGAACTTTTCATCAATGTTGCTCAACTTTAGCAGAAGTCATCCAACTTGAGTTCAGTTCAGGCCATGGTCTGGGGGCCAGAGTCTTTATGTATCTTGTTGCCAACTTAAGCTACCTCATTTCTCCAAGATTTATGTCAAAACAGTAATAAACTTTAATAATCTTACACCCTGAATTATGAAAGTAAATTGTAAAGGAACCTCCTAGTTTTACTTGCAGAAAAACCTGACCAGAGGTGTTTTAATGACTTGACCAAATTTGAGTAAGCACTTAACTCAATCAGTCCCTTCCTTGGGGGAAAATATCAGGCTTCATTTTCCTACACAAGTTTATAAATGTAACTCCAGTGTAATCTTTGATTATATTGTTGTGAATGTAGGAAGTGAATTAAATACTATGTGTTTTATATGTAAAGTGTCATTAGAAAATGACCTTGGGAAGGTTAGGCAACAGGCTGGAGTGAAGCAGATCCTCTGATTCCAAGACTGCTTTTCCAGCCGTTAGGAAAGTTGCACCTGTCATGCTCTATCTAGACAGTTTGTTTTGACCTGCCTGAAATACGTGGCTATTGATTTGTTGTTCTTTGAGAAGACATCAATTATGTCCAGTCCTTCAGCCCAAAACACATCTTCTTTCAATATCATACCATTGGAGAAGGAGCCTTATAATGTGTGCAGGATTTAGTGCCTTTTTCTTTGAGGGTGTATATTTCACATATGCGTATGCACAGATTTTGCTCTTCTTGGAGAGTCAAGTTTATCTGTTTCCTCACATGGGTCACACTGATGTGGTGGGAAAGGACCTAACTACATCTTTTCAGTATAATTGTAACAGCATGGCTTCTGTTAATAAGCCACCAAATCTTTATTTTTTTCCTTTCCTTGCTTACATCGATTTCCTATCAGCAACAGCAAGCTATAGAAGATAATTTAGGCCTGTCTTTTGCCAGTTGTTTTGCATTTCTAATCTTTGGGTCACACATAGCCTGTATTTTTAGCAGTAATTTTCAAGTATTCTCTCTCTTCCAAAAAAAGGAGGAGAAACAAAGGCAGAAAATGGCTTTCTTAAAGCTGCTGTGGATACTAATGGCAGAATCCACATGGGAAACCAGGAATCCTTGCTGCCCCTTTCTGTTTTCATGCTTCTTGGCCATTCCTGCTCCTGGATTCACTGCATTAACACTGCAGATATACTCATGCAAAGATTACAACTGCTGAGGTCCCTCCTTGCTCTCGCACTCCACCAGCCCTCTTTTGTCTACTTCCTCTTTGCTGATGGGTACCATATATGCAGTCTCTGAGACCAGCAGGTCAGAAGGATAAGGCAGGGCTTTCTGTTTGGTTGAGGGGCATATGATGCACGAGGCTGGGGTCCTGTAAAGGCAGATCCAGGAATGGGGATGGCAGGTTTGCTCAGGAAGAAGAGGTTGTATGGTGCAAGGAGGGGAATAGAGTTGGTGGTACAGCACATGACAAAATCCAGGAAGAGAGGAAATGAAACTTGTGTATAATATAGTTCATATATGTATTATTATTATTATTATTATTAAAGTCAAGGGCACTGGGTTTAGGGGATCTGCTGATTGTCAGTGGCCAGTCATGATCAGCGTTATCCAAAGTATGTTTACATTAAAAGACCATGAGTTCAGTAAAAATCTGAGAACTGTCTTGTCAGATGGTATTCTGGAATCTGTTTAGAATTTTAAAAATTGCTTGTCACAACCCCTAGTCTAAAAATGAATTTTGAAAAACCATCTGTGGTAGTGTAATACTAAAGTCACATGCACGTCTGTAGCTGCGAAAGCTTGTTCATACTTCATCTCAACAGTAACTGTTTTGTGGGCTGGTTAGGTTATTTTTTTTAAACTGGTAGTATTTGGAAAGATTCCAAGTAGTGAAATCTGTACTGCAGGGTCACAGTATGCTCACCTGTGTCATACCACATCTTTTCTTTTGCTTTACTCAAGCACATTTCACTGGTATGTTACAAATTTATTGTTCTTTCACCAAATAAAATTGAACTGTGGAATTTAATTGTTCTTTTTTTACTGGTAAGTAACCTTTTTTTTTCCATGTTAAATCTGTTTTTTTTTTTTGTTTGTTTTGTTTTGGTTTTTTTGTGGCTACAGTGTACTTCTGTTTCCCTATAATCTTCTAATTTAATAATCACTGAAATGATGAGGGGGCTCTTTTCAGACAAAGTTAAAAACAAGAAAGACAGCTTGGTATGATGTTTGCTATGGTATCACTCACTCCAAGGGTATGTTTATAGTCTGGTCTTCTCCTGAAAACTTCCAAAGGGTAGGATTGTACCAGCAGTGATCATGCATCCAGTTTTGCTGCTTGCCAGCTTGGAGGAGGCCATCTGCCTCCAGGCTGAAGGAAACTTCTTTGAGCATAGGAGACCAGGTTTTCTGGGGAAATTTGTTGCAGTGAAAATGGTCACCTGTTGGAACAAGAGGAGTTCTTTAAGAGACAAGGAACCTAATTTTTGTTGTTGTTGCTGTTTTTAGTTTCTTATTTTAGGCAGCTGTTTTTCATTGTTGTGGTTTTTTACCCTAGTCATCAACTAAGCACCATGCAGCACAGTGGGATGGGGAAGGAGAATCAGGGAAAAAAAAATAGTAAAGCTAGTGGATTGAGATAAGAACAGTTTACTAAATAAAATTAAATAAAGCATAACAATAATGATAAAAAAATAATCATAATGAAAAGGAATATAACAAAAAAGTAAAAAAAAAAATCCCGCAAGTGATGCCCAATGTAACTGCTTGGCTCTATGACTGATGCCTGAGCAGTCATCTGCCCCTCCCTGCCAATGCCCCTCAGTTTATATACTGGGCACAATGGTGTATGATGTAGAACAGCCTTTGGCTAGTTTGGGTCAGCTGTTCCGGCCATGCTTCCTCCCAGGTTCTTGTGCTTTCCAGCCTTCTTGCTGTCAGGGAAAGGTGAGAAGCAGAAGAGACTCTGACTCTGTGCAAGCATTGCTCAGCAGTAACTAAAACATTCCTGTGCTATCAAGACTGTTCCAGCACAGATCCAAAACACAGCTCTGTAGCAGCTACTAGCAAGAAAGTTATCCCAGCCAAAACCAGGAAACTTGTGCAATACCCCCAGCTAAAATAATAAGTATAATGTACTAATACTTTAATATACTAAAAGTGCAGACTGATGTCAGTAACGGGTTTTTCTCGAGAAGTAACTAGCTGTAAGTGATACAGAGCTTCTTCTGTGTCAAAAAGACATATCCAGACAACTGATATGTTTTGAAGGGGAGGAATCAAGATACACTCTTCCCAAAGTGAATGTGTAGAGCTGATACACAGCAATGTTGCATCAGTTTGTAGCATATACGGTTGTATTGATACAAATAAATAAACAACAAAGTCTATAGGAGCTTTGGTTTTGTTAAACAAGATGAGAACAAGAAATATTCTAAAATGTCATTTTAAAAAGTAATATATTCTTGTTTGTTTGTTTGCCTTATTTTTTTTTGCCCCTTCTAACCTTTCTTCAGTCGTGGACACTGGGTTATAGGGCTTTTTCATTTCCAGACTGTGGAAAACATTTCCTCTGTTGTTTGTCCCATGAGCAGACATTACCATTAAGTATTTTGCTTGAGTGTACTCCCAAGAGACATTCCTTTTGTACCTGAACTACTACAGAAGGATTTTCTTGAATACTCTTCTTTACCCTTTTATAATTCTGTGTAACACACTTATTTGTCTTGTATGAAATAGGTGTCCTCTCGGCTTCTGCATGGCAACCAAGGCTGTCTGTCTTTTGTGAGAGGGGATGAGAAACTTGTCCTGGACTGGGAGGTAGATAAAGCTCAGCCTGGTTTCTGAGAGGCATCTCTCGTCATTCTCTCTTGGCCGAATCCATAGAGTTAGATGTGGGCTTTAACCTCTTCAGAAGAGAGAATGATCCTTATCATCTTTTCTTCACTTCCCTTCACCTGTCCTGTCTTTACCATTTACAGTCTTAAACATGTGAAAAGTCATTCAAGATGCCAGAATTCTATGAACTGGAGTTGTCATTCATGACATTCTGGATGCAAACTTGGAGGCAACCGTAGGTATTTGCCTGGTGCCAGGAGAAGAATTAATATAGCACTTTAACTGTTATATTACAAGGCTGTTCTGAAACTGGACATTCCACAAACTACTGTCAGTGACTGCTCAGCAGAGGAGATGGCTTTGGAGGCCCTTTTTGTGTGTATCCGTTAAACTACATGTAAAACTTCTGATTCTCTTTTTCTGGTTCTCTTCACATCCACTGCATTCTGAGCTCTTGATGTTGTGTAACATTCACCTTCCTGACAAGCAGGCATGAGAGCAGGCTGCTACTGCTGCTGTAGCTGGTGAAATGCATCTTTGATACTGTAATACCATTCTTGAAGTATTTAAAAGAGATTCAAGGAGCAACTTACCCATTGTGGACTTCAGATTTTTTTGTTTTGGTCACAGTAGTATTTTGAACCTTGTCAGGGCTTTTAAGCCAGCTCTGCTCACTGGGAATTTTGACATCTAGCATCAAAAAACAAGCAGTTTTATTTGCTATCATTGCAAATACTGCCTGGTACTGTTTGCCTTTGCTCAGGCAGCTCATAGTTGACAGGAGTAAGGGAGACACAGTTACTATCAAACTAATATACCTAATATATCCCCAAGGTAGAGCCGGACAGAGCTCTGTGGGTGAATTGGGTTAGCCTGTGCACTAGCCTCTTCACCTGTTAACTAGCTGTAGTTCCAGTGTCTACTTTGCTTTTCAAATGTGGATGTCTGCTCTTGTGCTGAATTACAGACCTCTGCTCCACAGCTCTGGGGGCTACATTTCTGCCTTATGTTGCTGCTTGTCATCGTGATAGAGAAGTTGGATGCCTCTTGGGTTAAGAGTGCTCCTTCCCTTCATTAACACAGAACATTTTTTGCAGGAGGTAAGACTGTGTTAGGTGTATATATACAGAGAGAGAGACAAATAGCACTTGTTCTCTTGCAGATCTAGCAAAATGGAGGCCTCTTTCCCTTTTGAAGTGCTTTTTGTTTATTTGATTTTGAAGGTAAGGAACGGAAGTTTTGGAACAGTAGCAGAAATGTTAGCTCCCTGCAAGTTAAAAAGCAGGTTTGGTCTTTCACTCTGGTTTAGGTGGTTCTAGAGTCAGAAAAACTAACTTTGCCTTACAGAAGCTAATGGCTCTGGAGTCATGAAAGTACAGTAAGTAATGAGAAGAACATTCCTTTAAAGAGCAGTTTGGGGCATCGTCTGTCCATTCTGTCTCCAGGTAGTCACAAGCTTATGCTGTTGCAAGCAGTGTTGTAATTCTTCATATATTCAAACTTTTTCACTTTCACTCATTTCTAGGTGCCGTTTCCTTTTGTTTTAAAAAATTTCGTGTTACTACTGAACCAGGTTGCACTTTCAGCTACAGTTATCCTTTGTTTTATTTCTGACTCTTTCTCTGTGTAAAAATACTTGAAAGAATTCCAAATTTTAATTCACAACTTGTTTACATTTTTTTTTCTGTAATAGTTATGCTTATAACTTCTTTGGCCTGAAGAAACATGTTATTCTGAATCACCAGGTGGATGAATGAAGATCTCTTCTTTGCCTCTTTGTGTTGTATCCTACTTGGGACTCCTAACCACTGGTACATAAGGAGTTGGAGGAAACCAATTGCATCTTTAATGCAAACGAGTTTGTAGTGGCAGTGTGTCAAGTTTGAGTCATGTTTTTTTCAGTTGCTTACTTAATCCCTTTCTGCACTTTTAAGCTGATGATTGATAGTTAAACTTGTAGCTTAGTTTCCCTTCTTTTCAGCTGTTTTCCTTCATTAAAAAGCTTAGTAATTTGTTTTGTTCAACCTGAGGCAAACATGATTCACCTGCCCATCACCTGCACTAAGACAGTACGGTGACCACTGTGTATGGTGGCAGTGAATAACTGTTGAATGACTTATCACAGGAAGTTAAAGAAAATTAAATAAAAATATTTCAAATAATTCATTCCACATCTCTCTAATCTCAGTTTCTGTGTTCACAATTTCTGGAGTTGCTAAATTAATTGAATTTTTCTGATATGTTTTGTGAGTGTAAATTTTGAGGTAGCCCTGGAAATTGAGTTTAATTTGTGTCAGCGTTGACTAAGATCTCTCTTGGTTGCCCTACGCTCCTTTCTCCAAGAACTGTGGGATGAGATGAGAGAATTACGGATATGACTGTATATCACAGTGTCTAGGGAGATACAAGTTGTCAGTTTTCAAGAAGTTGTAGATTGTTTACAGTCATGGCAAGAAAGAGATCTAACGAGTTACAGTTCTGGACAGCCAACTTTTGTCCTGGCTGTGTGGTTGCTCCCAGTTGTGGTATATCCTCTAGTGCTGAGGAGTGTGTGTGATGTCTTGCCTCTGATCTGTAAGACTGTATAGACATCTGTAATATAGTTTCTCAGATATACCTCAAACCATGATGGATGCGGAAGGTCTTCTGCAGAGGAGGCTCTGATGATCACCTTACTGTTTCATGATGGAGTTTCACATTTTCTTCTCTGTAATAATTCAGGATATTCTAGCTGACTTAAGCTGATGACTGTGTCTGAACCAATTTATGTTCTGACTGGGTGGTTCAGAGTCTTTTTCTGGGTGTAAAATTTGTGGCAACGTGAGAACTGGGTTAGCTTCTATCGGCTCTTGGAAATTTCTGTAGCTTTTTTACCATCCTCTGTTTTCTGGGAAGCGACAATAAATCAAGACAGAGTTTTTGATGAGTTTATGTAAAGTATCAAATGTTTATATAAAAATTTCCCCGCTTTGAGTTATAAACAGGTTGGAAAGCACTGAGGTGTCTGATTGCCTGAGTTTCTGGTGCAACAGGTTGGCTTTCCTTATCTTTTATTTTTCTTGTGGCATTGAAATCTTTTAGTTGATTATCTGTTTGATCTTCCTTGTCATTTCAAATAGGAGTTTTGCAATTAGGCTTCCTGAATTGTCCTGTCCCACAAAGTGTTTGCTGTAGTTGCAGACTCTACTCTCTAAGGGCTTTCTGGGTGTTTGTGTTTTTCTGTTTTCTTTCAGTCATTGTTTCAGTGATCTTTGGTATTGGTGAGATTGTTCTATGTAAATAGCAATCTTCTTTTTTTTTTTTGTCATGGTTCAAGATGAATATTAAGAAAGTTTCTCTACTTAGGAGATCTGTTTCATGTCTGAGTGTGATGTGTCCACTTGAGATTTCAAGTGGCTGTCCGGTATATAGAGCACCTGACTGATTTCTCTGTTAGAAGAGAAAATTAGCAATGTTTATAGACTGAGGTCATTCAGTTTTGCTGTATGCAGTAAGAGATACGGTGGCCTGAGTTGCTTCTTTCTCAGCTTTTTCGTGTCAGCCTTGCTGTTGCCAGGGAAGCAAGGGAAGAGTCGCATTCCGGCCTGTCAATATACTCTACTTTCTGTTAAGTTTCTCTTGCTACAAGTTTTGAGGCTTTTGCACATGCAGATGTTCACAGTTACAGTCAATGTCCTAACCCCTGCATCATTCCTGACAAAATGACACATTTAGACAAATATATTAGGTGGGGAACTTCTCTTTGAGGGAGTTTATTTGCTTCTGTATTTGTGTCTGTTAGTTTTAATAAGGTCCATGATTGCTTATTTGTCAAAGATAGATTTGTCAGTTGACTCTAGGTAGGTTTCTTTTGCTTGTACTTTGGCATCTAGTGCAGTGTGAAACATTTGAATATCCTGTCTACAGTTGCCACTCAGTTTAATCACCAAGCCTACTTGGTGATCACCTTGAATAACTCCCTGAGTCCACTGGCTGTATTGACTAGTGGTGTAACATAATTGTTTAAACATATATTATTTCTTTTCATTGCTTGTCATGTCAGAGTTTATCTGAGCCATCTGCCACATGCAATGACAGATATGGCATGAGTCTTCTGAGGGAAGACTTCTGCTTGGTGAAGCAGCAGCTGATGGAATATGCAGATATAGAGATGTAATATTTTACACCATGTTTACACCATGGATAGACTACTGAACTCCGGTGGGAGTTTAAGCACCATGCTTATATTTGGAGTAATGAATTATAGATGTCTTTAATCCTTACCTGAATCCTCACATCTCTGTGTGATATGAGTAACTGTTATGGTGTGAGACATTCTGTGTGAGTGCATGTAGGTGGTCTTTTCATATTAGGTGCATGTAGGTGTTTTTCATATTAGTTACTTGTCTTTTGCTATGGTGGGCTTAAGCAATTTATTATATCTAAAATGCTTGCTTATTGTATTTGCTCTGTGACATATACTATGTATTTCAAATTGTATGAATCTTACCTAAATTGCAGGGTTCTGTTCTAGCCCTCTTGCTAACCCTTCTAGCCCTCTTGCGTTCACTTCAGCTGCCTGGCCTTGTGTTGGCTTCCCAGGGGTTTGTCTGCCAACGCTCTTCTGCTCTGGTCTAAGAGCAGAGGAAGCTGCTTGTAAGGAACTGTAGTAGTCAATCCTCAGGGGCTGGGTTTAGTGCTGAGCAAGTAGGGGAACTTTTTTGTAAGCCTTGCAGCTCCTTGGATTTTCAGTATTAGTCCATAATGTTCCTTGTCAATTCACCTTCCTTTTTGTGTGCATTTTTGTCTTTGGTTGTAAATTATTTTATCAAAATAACCAAAGTACAAGAGTTAGTGATTCTATGGCCTCCCCTTATACTTCAGGAAAGTGCTTTTAAGGCCTAACACCACTTGCTGTCATGTATTATTTAGTCTTTAATTAGCTGGTAACTATTTCCAGATTTCCAATGTAATCAAAATTGTAAAAATATAAAATACAAGCCACAGGTTTCTGAAGATGGAATCGTTGGAGAGGATATCATGGGTTTTGTGTGGAATGGTGTGAAGATGCTGAACTTTGGTGGTATGATTTGACAGTGAAGCTAAGCTGATTAGCAGTTGAAAGGGCTAATTCCTTGTACCCACTCTAGGTCAGGAGTTTATGGCCCTCCCTGCACAGTCATGGACACTCCTTTGGTTTTCCACTTGTGAGCTGGTTCAGTGAGGTAAATGGACAGAAAAGTGTTAGCTTTTAGCTGCAGAGAGGACACAGGATTGTCCCTTGCTGTGGCAGCAAGCTGTTAGATCATTTTGGCTGTTGGCATACCACCCCTACTAAAGCAAAAAGCAACAAGTTGGAAGGAGAAACAGTGGGGACCAGCAGTAAGGCAGAATATCTGTATATAGACCCTGTGCAATTTCATGCGTAGTTTGTCAATCTTGCCTATTTAAAATGTGTAAATAAGATAAATTTTGTTAGTAATTCTAGGTAACAATCACTGACTGTTGCTTTAAGTCATGCTTTTGCTGCTGTGTGCCTATCTTGTTATTTGATTTTATAGAACAAAAAAACCTGAATTAACAGCTGCTCTGAAGATAATGCAGAACTGTGTGTGTTCTGTCATCTCCAAATAAGCTGCTAGATACAACACAGGAAATAGAACTTGCATAAAACTTAGGACTTCTGTGGCACTTTTTATATTAGTGCCACCCCAACATCTTGACATATACTTTTAAAATAGGTGTAAGTATTAATCAGTTCCCCCCCCACCCCGGTCTCCTTCAGACTGCACAGTCCTAGGTCCTGCAGCCCTTCCTCTTAAGAAAAATGCTCTAGTCCCTTGATCATATTAGTGACCCTGTGCTGGACTCTTTCTGGAAGTTCTCTTTCCCTCAGTACACTTACTAAATTTGTAGATGGTATGAAGCAGGCTTGGAGAAGACTTGGAAACGCTGTAGAGCAAGAATTAGAGCTCAGTGTGATCTTGAAAAATTGAAAAGATTGTCATTTTACTTGCGTGCTTTTTTTTTAATAAGGGAAGAATTCAAGACAAGAACAAGGTCTCATTAGCTGCAAAACAATCAGATTCACATACAGACCACAGACTAGAACTTGCTGGGTAGCAGTTCTGCAGAAAAGGACCTGGGATCATTATTGTGATACTTTTGTGAAAAACAGACATCGATTAGAATGTCTAAACAGAAGTACTGGCTATATGAAATACGAGATACGTCAAGTAGTTTTCCTTACTCAGCAGTATCTGGCCCTCATTTGTGCCCTGTGTAAAGCACTTCACAAATAAGTAGTACGTGCTGCATGGAACATACTTGTACACAGATTAGATTTGGTACATTGGGTTGTAAGACAGCAGCATGAAGGTGTGAGAGCACCCTACTGCATATATGCATTTTTGCTTTTTGCACAGATGAAACTCACTCTTCTGTTTGGCCTGTTCAGGTCATGCGTTTCTCTGACTGTTGCTTTTTCATACAAGTTGTGTTCCAAGACAGGTATTGCTTTTTCAATTTTTTCACACTGTGAAAGTGGATTTAACTTGAAAACCCATTGATTGTGTTTCCCACCTTCTTTGCTGCTGTCTTACCTACTTTATCTGTCTTTATTCAGTTAGTGTGATGTATTCTGAGAATTACTTCACTTAAGCATTTAATTCATCTCTTATGTCATAAGACCTAAGGACACATGGTGATTAATGTTTCGGAAAAGTGCAAGAAAGTATTATAATCAGAAAAAAGATAAATAATTCATTATGTTGTATGGTGCTTTTTAGCAGAAGTATATTCACAGTTGTTAAAAATATTCTGCATCTGTGAATGTTGCTAAATTAATGTTGTGTTTCCTAACCTAGAAGAAGAATGGATTATTTGACAGCAGTGTTTTCACACTAAAATGCTATGCAGTTTGGTTTTGTTGTTTCAATGTGAACTTGTTTTGCTTTGGTTATTTTCATTTTTTGCTTTGGTTTTTTTTGTTGCAAAAGGAAAATGCACAGCTTATACATAGTTTAACAAGAAAGTTAATACCAGCTGTTCAATGAAACCCGTGTAACTCTGTGTACAGTGCTTTCCAAAGCAGGAATGAAGTAAAATGCAGTTATAGTATATTTACATCCCTTTAAATGCCTGCTATAGTGTTTCTAATGCAGCTGAGCAGGTTAGAGTAAGAGAGGAAAGAACATTGCAGCATTTCAGAAGACACCATAAGCTCTGCAATATAACTACAAAAACGGCAGTACTGCAGCTTGCGAGCTTTGACTGGTTAGACATGTGATAGGATTGAGTCTGCAAGAAATATCCTTGCTGCAGTGTTTTGGTTTGGCAGCTGGCAGCTCAATTCCGACACAAAGCTGCCTGTCTGAGCTGCACAGTGCAACTTCCTCAGAGAGATCCCAGCGTCTCTAACCTCTGCCTAATGTCAGGGCAAACTCCTCTGGAGACACTTGGGTGTGTAGCAGTTTCCTACACGTGAGTTGTTGGGTTAGCCACCTGAAATGAGATGTGGGGTCTTTATGGATCGTTCACAATATCCTAAATAAATTATCCCTTTTGTATATGCCAGATTTTTCAAATTTACCCACATAGAAGATTTAAAAATATTTATATTATATAACTGCATTTCATTGCTGAGCAGCTTAGTGAAATCTCTCTCAAGTCGTCTATTTTCTTGTGTAGTAGCAAACTGGTCTGTGCTTCTCATGAGTGGAAGGCCTCAAGATGTTTTTGATTCACTGTTTAAAAAAAAAATAAATAAATGCTAGAAAAACTAGAGTATGTGCCCCATCCAAAGGGTTTTGTCCCCTATTTCTCATGACATCAGCGATTTTTTACTTGAAAGTGTGAAACTGACATGACCACACTGATCAAATGTATTCACTCTGTTGTTTCGCTCTACTAGTGGAATATTAGAACTGACTACTAATTTATTACCTCTATATCTCATGTACTTAAGAGTTAATTCTTACTAACTCTTAGTACTTACCTCCTGGGCGTCTTTTTTTATACAAATTTACAAAATAGTTATAGTTTCTTGTAAGAGTTCTGCAGCTTCAGATAGATGAGAAAATGCCAGCACCGAATATGTTATGATTTTATTCTGATTTCACAATTTAATTTCCTCCATACTTTACAGTAGTGTCTTTCTTCTCCTAGACTTTGTCTTGGTTGGTTTTGCAGTTCCTTAATAGAAAAGGGTCAATCTACAATTTCTCACTTTAGAACAGCAATATTATATAATCCATTATTTTATTCTGTTATTAGTAAGTTCTGTTTTCTTGAAAAGAAGAATAAGCTTTCAATATTGCCAGCAGGTCAAGGGAGGTTCTTCTCCTCTCTCTACTTTGCCCTGGTTAGGGCTCATCTGAAGTCCTGTGTCCAGTTCTGGGCTCCTCAGCTCAAGAGGGACAGAGAACTTCTGGAGAGAGTCCAGCGCAGGGTCACCAACATGATCAGGGGACTGGAACATCTTTCATAGGAGNATTCTATGAAAATACTGGAGGCTGAAAGAATAATTCACAACTGTCAAGGCTCAAGAACAATTGTTCAGTATTATCTTGTACATCACTATATGAGTGATAGCTTTCTTGTACTCATGTTTATATGCTAAAATGCTGTAAGTACTTGAAGGAGTTTCTTAAACTTTAATTATTGTGATGCTATTTCGTATTATGTTGGCTTAATTTTAAAGATGTTTAAAAATTTCAATTTGAAAAAGAATTTTAAAAATATGACCCAGTTCTGCTAATGTTGGTTTTGTTGTTTACAATTATGAAAGTTTTGGAATTCATTATTATCTATACTAACATATTTAAAATCAAGATTAAACATGTAGCATAGCAAAGAATTCTGGAGTTACACACATTCTCAGTCTTTGAGTTAAGCCTTCCTAACAATATTGCTGTGTTGTGTGACATTTTCTGTTAAGTCACAGTACGATTTTTACAGCCTGAATTTAGTCCAAAGTTTTGAGCACATGAAATATTTGATTATATCTCAACTGACAGCCTGTGTATTTTTAAAATCTATCACCAATAGCATTTTACTAAGGGCAAGTGATTGCATCTCAATTTTTAGCTTTTTTACTTCTGCCTTTCCAGAGATTTAAATTGGTTGCCTGGCACTGTAGTCTGAACCTCTTCTCCAAAGCACAATCACAGTAATAGGATTTATTGTTTTCATTATACTAGTGTTACTGTGCTAAGTAGTTGGTTGTACTCTGTGTTGAGTGATTTGGGATTTTAATTCAACAATACTGTCCCTCTGAGTAGAGATACTTGTATATTTTTTATGTATTTGAGGGGAGGCAAAAATACTGATGTAATTAAGAAAAATGTAGTTGTACTCATTTCAATAAGGCTTTAGGTAGAAAGTTTTTCAGATGTTGAGTGGAATTTTTGCATAGGAAGAGATAATTACCCCAGCAGAAGTAGTAAATAGCTTAGTGGTAAGGGTGCTGCTGATGAAGGAGATCTGGGCTCCTGTCCTCCTCTGCCTTAATCAGAGAGACAAAGCTTTTGCTAGGATACGTTCTGTGTCCCCAGTCTGGTGTCTGTTACAAATTCTGTCTCTCCATTCTTTACAGAAGCCTAAAAAATACCATCTATGTTGATACTCCTGGGTAAAGTACATAATTCTGTCTGCTCCTGATGCCAAAAGGAGAAGCCCAAGACTTCCCTGGGGGACTCAGAGTGTCTGCCTCCTCCTTTATTTGAGTGGCTTGCCTGGGGTGCCTGCTGGCCTTTGGACTGCTCTGGTGTGGTTTTTGCAAGAGTTTTTCTTCGTCAGTAGCCAAAATACTGCCAAGGAGCTTACTTTCAGTGAATAATATGAAAGGAATATGCCCTGACTCTGGTTTGTTTACAGCTGTAGACTTTGCTAGAAAACAGGTATTGGTAATAAAGAAACTCATTTAGGCAAATGAAGAGAAATAATTAGTACTTGGTATATTTTGGGTAAATGCTTGAGGCAGTGGGTTAAAGTCTATTTTAGGAAATACTGGTAACTCTACTAATAATTTATACAAAGATACAAAGGTGAAGTGTTCCACCTGTAGACTGGATATGCAGTGATTTTTCAGAACTTGTTACTTTGGGTTTGTTTGGGGTTTTTTTTTGGTTTTTTTTTTGGTTGGTTATTTTCTCATCTTTGTGGGGTTTTTGTTTGTTTGTTTTTAATTTGATAAGAGGCATTAAAAATAGAGGTTTTCTTCTGTATTTGGTATTTTGTGTGCACCTTACTGGAGAAACTATTGCAGAAGATTGCTATGGCAGTTTGTTGCAAAGACATCTTCTCTTGAAAAAGATGTCAGATGCTAATCACACCCACAGAATAATTACATGGAATTTTGTTCTAGAGTAAACATTCTTCAGTTGAGTAATAGAATCTGGAGTCAGGACACGATGGATTCTGTTCTGGTGATGTTCTTTTGTCTCTTTGCATCAGTATGGAAGTAATGTGTGCCAAGGCATGACTTTTGTTGATAGTTTTGTGTCTCAAATCCAGTGGCAAAAAAAGAAGTGTTGTTAATATTGCTACCAAAATTTAACAGTCACAGTTGCAAAGTGCCCTACTCATAATAATTTGTTTATTGCAGTGATAGGCAATGGCACAAGTTAAGATGCAGACTACAGCAAACCTGTCTGGACCTACCATGTCCCCTATGGTGCTACCCCTACCAGTTACAACTACAAATACTCTGGGTCTGCCGTCCTCAATGAATGGATCCATTTCAGAAGCGGCTGCCAACTGTAGCAGCCCTACTGCCGGCCTTGTGGATCCTGCACCTTCTAGCAACTCACCAGGTAAGTTGGCCCAAGTATATTTATTTTGGTGTTCAAATGAATATTATTGAGGACTTGTTAATTTAAAACCCACAAAAATAGATTAGGTCTTAAAGAAGATTAAAACGAAAATTAAAAATCCCATAGAAAAATATTTTGTCTAAACAGACTGTTAAGTTTCTTTACCTGAGCTCAGACTTACAGCAAAGTATTGATCAGTGATATTAAAGCTCAGAAAGAACACATCTTTTTTGTCAAATTCTGAGCATATCTTTCGTAGAGAAGTTTTAGTGATGCAGGAAGATCTCCAAGGGTATTTCTCTTCCCTAGAACAGAATGTCTTCAGACTGCTTGGCAGTATTTGTTGTTTCCTTTGTAGCCTATTAAATGCTGTAGTTCCTATGCTGAGCTGGGTATAAAATACAGAAATGTTATCTTAAAAAATGAAGCAAAAAATGACAGAGTGTGTTAGGGATAAATGCAAACAAGTTGAAACAGAAATACCAGAAAATTTTAAAGTAGTAAACGTAGTATACATGAAGTAACTAGTCTTAGGAAAGCCAAACAAAATCCTTAAACGGAGAGGAAAGATGTTTTTTGGCAGTTCTCTGAGAGTGACTTCAGAAAAGTCTAAAACACTGGGAAGGATCAGGAAAAAACAAGTGAGAACCACAGGGTTTCATCTGCTGTATTTATCTTGCTATCCACTTTGAATCCAAGTGTCGAGAAACCATTCGAAAGAGTAGTCGGTTCCAGGAACCAACGTATTCCTGACAGCAAGCTTTGGTGGCATAGAAAATGTAGCATATGTCTATGTCCTCCCACACTGTCATCTTTTATAGAGACATTTGGAAATAAATAGTTGTATTTTATTTTAATTGCATGTGATCAAAATGGTTATTGTAAAATGCATATTCTCATATGATTAGTATGTAAATGGTATTTAAACATGTTTAGCATATCTGCAAAAATTGGTTTTTAGCCAAAGTATTTTCTTTTTTAAGCATGTTGCTGCTTTTGCAAAGCTTTGTGAAGTTGTGAAGAACACATTTCTCCACAAAAACTTTACAGACTCTTTATTTACAGCTCCTCTCCAAGATAACATGGCAAACCCCAAAGAGAAAACTCCAATGTGTCTGGTAAATGAGTTAGCCCGTTTCAATAGAATTCAACCCCAGTATAAGCTTCTGAATGAAAGAGGGCCTGCTCATGCCAAGGTAAGGTTGCAGTTCCAGGTGATGAGCCATACCTTAAATGCTGAACAGTTAATGTAATGGTCTGGATGAGTGCAGTTGTCAGACACAGTCGCATTTCTAGTGAAAGGAGATTTCTCACTTTTCTTTATTTTACTTGCTTTATTTTTTTTTACACTTTCAGAAAGTATGTCTGTATTTTTGTTGAAGACTTGCGATCATTTTGGACCTTACTTTAACTTCCACTTTGAGTTTTGGTGTTCAAAAAGACCTTGTGCAAGTCTTCCCAGAGTATCACCACCCTTTCTTATTATGGATATTATGGAGTGTTTGCTTTTTAAGCTGCGTGAATCCTTCCCCCAATTGGTGTGCCTCTGATAACTGCTGCTGCATTTGATTCATGGTGGTGCAGATGACAGCAAAGCTAGTTTGTGTTATTTCTAAAGTTGATTGTATTGATACTGTGTCTTGCATTATAGGGCAAAAATGTTATTAATGTTCTTGCCTTTAAGTTTCCTGTAACTTTTAGATTTACAGTGATATTTAGATTCATGATTATAGCACTAAAGTTTCTAATGAGCTGGTCAGTTATCCATTTTTATATCTAACTTCTTAAGTACAAATTAGGATGCTTTTGGGTGATGGGGAACACAGAAGGATATTTTCATGATACTAATTTTCAGATGTAATTTTGAGTTTCCTCTCGAAATGGGCGATCTGGAGGAGGAGAAAAAGGCCTTAAAAACTCTGAGAGAGAGAATGTACTTAATAGCTGCTTTGTGCTCAGTATTTCTGGAGTGATTTCTGGAGTGGCTAAACTGCAAAAGACACTGGAGTCGCTCTGCAGATTAGTAACAGTTTCAACTACTCGTAGGCTGTCTCTCTGTTGCCCCTTGTTCCTCGGTTGCACATTACGTTTTCAGCTATCACAGAGTGATGCAAATCACTGGCCCTCTGGTTTGGCTGGTGTTCAGGCATCCATTATGCTAGGGGAAGTGATGTCAGCATGGGCAGGCCTGCTGAGAATTAGCAAACTTTTAGGATCTCTTCTTGCATATGGAAATTGAAGTGCTCTTCCCCTTTGTGGAGGCGTTTGGCACCACAACATATACTGGTTGGTTGATTTTAGGTTCTGGCATGTTAAATTTGTTGTGCTTTCTAAACTTTTCACTGTTGTGTTGTATATTTGGTTGGTTACTTTTTTTTTCCATAATTGTGAAATAAGTGCTTTACTTGTGCCAAAAAGAGTGATTTGAGGTGTTCATATTCCTCAGCAGTAAAGGGATTTGAGTTACGTTACATTCATACTATAAATTTTAGCAGGATAAGAAATAGTTCACGTATATTTGTTACTACTTTTAAAGGAATATCATTGCAGTGATTTGAGCCTGTGTTAGCTGTACTTTTCAGAGCTAGATTTTCAATGGATTTCTTAATTTTTCAGGGTTTCAGTTTACCTCTTATTATTTTTAACTATAATCATAGTGCTCAAAAAAAAGTGTGTGCTCTGTAGACTCAGAAGAATTATTAAGTCAGATTTTGACTTGTTCAGCAAATGAGAAAAAGGAGGGAAAGGGATGAAGAACAGGGTTGATTAATAAGATTATGCAGACTTGTCTACCTTTGACCTATGGAGAACAGAGACATAGAAATTAATATGACTGCATTAGCAGTTTAGTGTAATATCTTGCTAGTGATATGATAATATATCCGGTAGAATATGTGAAATAGAGCTGAGTTTGTCCTTGAAAGCATGACCTGAAGGGTGTAATGCTGCTGCCACAGTTTGAGGTTTAAGGAGCATCTCATGTGCTCTCCTCCTATGCACGTTCTGTTCCTGTTCACTAGTGGTTTTGATGATTTTCAGAGACACGCTTTACAAGACAGCTGTCTCTGTCATGGCCAGAAGTGCTAGTAATTTTTTGTATTATTTTTTCTTTTTATCTTTGGAAAGTAAGTTTAGGCAGTTTGAGTACAATGGAAAACTAGAAACAGTGAATCTGTGAGAGAAGTGGTGCTTCCTGACAGTGCAGTTAGAGTTTCTTGGAGTCTGCCCTCCAGGTGGATTCTTCCATCGTAGGAAAGGTTTTTTTAGCATAAGTGATCTCTTTGGGTAGATAAGTCAGATTCATCATTTCTTTTGTGCTTCTTTGTCAGTGTCTTCTCAGGAGACATTTAAAAGACTGGCAACAGAAAGTGGATGGTAAGAGGAGAGAGAAAGGATAAGGATTGTAGCTCTTCAAAAGGCCAGGAAGGAGGAGGTAAAGTTTTACATGCAGAAAAAGTGAAGAGGAAAGAATTACCAGAGATAAGGGAGTCTGACTTCATGAACATAGTAGAACGAAAACAAGTACAAAGCATGGTGGCCTTTGCATTACTGCTCCCTAGCCATCAGGTAAATTATGTTGGACTTAAGGAATAGAAACTTCTTCAGAAAAATTGGGGAGAAATGCCTCTCAATCTGTAGCAGAACTGTCAGCTGTGATCTTGCAGAACTTGAGTACTTCATTAACTGCTCCAGGTACTGATTTTAGGCAGTTTTATTCTTCTAATGAAATTTTTGCACGCTACTGTGCACTGAGTTTTTGCAGGAGTTTTTTATTGAATTGTCTAAGTGAGAAGGTCAGAGCTCTGGCTATAGAAATTTACGGAGCGAGCCCTTTATTCCTGTTTTTTGCTCTAAATGCCAAGCCATTATTCATCATGTTTTTATTGAAATGCAAGATTAATCTCCTCCTATAAAAACACTATGCTGATACTTTCTTGCCAAATATAAGATATACACACTCTAGATCCAGAAACCAAATTTCAGTTCTTTTAGTAATAAGTATGTATGTTTATAGGTAATTTATATAATTGTGGGTAGTTAGGTCCAATACCAGCTTCGATTTCAGATGGGTTTAGAGTTTGACAGAGTATAAAATTAAGAGACTCATTTTTTAATTCCAACTTGTCTCTGACAAGTCTCATGACTGCTGTGGAAAAAAATGACATGGTGATAGGATCTGTGATACAGGGATTTGCTGCACTGTTTCTAAAAACAACAGTACTCCAAAACTGAAGCCTTTAATTAAGACAAAAGTTTGTATTTATAGCATTCACTTCATGTGCATTAAGTGCATGAGTATAGAGCTGAATTGGGAGGTATGTATATGCTTGTGTTCAAATGCTTACTTGCAAGCACATACTAAATTATATGCAAAAGCAAAATAAAAGATTGCTCATCATGGCCATGTCTAGATACCTGGTCCTGGATCTAGCAAGTTTAAATAATTAAAAAAAAATATAGAACAAGTAGCTATCTAAAGGAAAATTTTACTTTATATGGTGCTCACACTAATCTGTAGTTTTCTTTATGTTGCCTCGAGTAAGTCTGTTTTCTGAGGTAATTATATCCTAGTTTACTGTGTATTTCTGACTATGAAATCCTGCTTTATATTTATAGAATTGAAATGGAAAAGACATCAAGTTCTTACTCTTTCTTCTCTCATTCTTAAATGTTCAAATTTAAACAGAACATGTACATGTCATACAGAAGATAAACTCTATCTGTAACTTAAAAATGTGTTCAGTTTTATATTCATGACTTGCACAGCATAGATACTGCTTGAAATAATCATTTATTGCAGATTTTGAAATAAATGGTTTTTGTCAGTACTCCATTTCTCAACTCTGAATTTTTCACTTCATGTTTTTACTATGAGTCCCCATTAAAAAACTGTTTAATTCAAAAAGATAATACATATTTTCTTTCTTACTTTATATTTCTGGATATATTTAAATTGTAAACTCTGTCCTAACAACTTTCACTGGGTAAAACTATTTGGGCTTAATTTTCTGCTGCCTTGAAGATTATGCAGTCATTTCTCTCCATTCAGAGTTATTACAGAATAACCTTTTTTAGTAGCATTCTGTATAGTTTTCTACAGGTAAAGTGACTTAATGCATGCAAATGTGTGAAGAAATATGGTCTTAACTGACCTGTATATAGTCTTTGAAGAGCAAAGGATTAGTTTGCAGTTGTTGATACTTGTATTTGATTTAAATATTATTCTGTTCTTTGATAGTTGCCATTAACATTATGGTATTTCAGTTTGTCATACGAAAGGCCAAATGTTTCCCACTGCTAAGGACTCAGTGATCTCTATGAGACTCAGATATCTGAGTTATCTGTTATCTGGGAGTTCAAGATAATGGTTTCCTTTCAGCTCTGGAAGTTTTTATACAGATTGATCTAATCCACAGTGATAATCTTGCCAGTATTTACCTGTTCTTTGTCTTTGAAGATTTTCACAGTGCAGCTGACTCTTGGAGAACAGACATGGGAAGCTGAAGGAAGCAGTATTAAAAAGGCCCAACATGCTGCTGCTAGCAAAGCACTGAATGAAACTACCCTTCCCAAACCAACACCTAGACCACCCAAAAATAATGTTAACAATAATCCAGGTATGATATTTTCCAGTGTGTTAAGTCTTGTTGAAGTGTTGGACTAATATAGCTCTAGTAAATAAATTTAAGAAGATACCAGTTAAGTTGGAGGGTGAGAGTCAACATAACTGTCTTACCGGTATGATAGTATAATGAAGAACCTCTAGTGAGTTTGCACAGGATAATTTTTAATGCAGGTACCTAAAATGGTTGAATGTGTACGAAGCGACTGATTGTGATCAACAGTAGACAGGACAAAACCAGACTGAGCTGACCGGTATTACCATGGTAAAACATTTTTCCCAAATAGTTAATTTAACTTGTTTTCCACTGAAACCGGAAATTTTATCCAGTCCAGTCCTGTGAATTTGCATCTGTAATGTTAAATAAAAGGTCATGCTTTGGCATGAGAAATTTGATAGATAATTTCCTGCATTGTGAGTTTTCCTTCGTAGCAGCTTGTGCTTTCAAAAAAAAACCTTTCAGATGACTTTAGGAATAATAGAAAGACTATATATTGGTGTCTTGCAACTTTCATATTAAGATGTTACCTGTGAGTTGCCATCTATACACACAACACTTTTTGAGGTACACAGCTGTGTACTCACTGATCTGTTCTGTCTTGTTCAATAAAATAAATAAATAAAAATTCCTAAATTTCATTTTAGCTAATGCAAAAGAAAGCAGGAGAAATGATGAGCAATGGTGGTTCTTTTTTACTCTCATTTCCCCCCCTTTTCCTGTCTTCTCTTTTCATTTCCCTCTTCCCCTTCCTCTCATTTAAAAAAGTTTTCCAGACACTTTCTTAAAATTGAGTAATTTTGCAGTTAATCTCTGCTTGAAAAGAGGCAGGAGTTAAATTTCTTTCAGTGCTTGTGATTATTGTTCTGGGCGTTAGCCATCAAGGATTGTTTGATGGAGCAGGGTTTAGTTGGAGGCCTGTATCTAGTATAATCCCTCAGGGGTCAGTGCTGGGACCAGTACTGTTCAATATATTCATTAATGACTTTGATGAGGGAACAGAGGGCACTGTCCACAAGTTTCTAGATGATACTAAACTGAGGGGAGTGGCTGACACACCAGAAGGCTGTGCTGCCATTCAACAAGGCCAAGAAGGCTAAGAGCATCCTGGGGTGTATTAGAAGGGATGTGGGCAGTAGTTTGAGAGAATTTCTCCTGTCCCTCTACTCTCTGGATCCCTCACATCAAGAAGGAGAGGGAGCTGCTGGAGAGAGTTTAGCGCAGGACTACCAAGATGATGGAGTGGAGTGACTCCCTTACAATGAAAGGCTGAGGGAGCTTGGAGGAGACTGAGGGGTGACCTCATTAAAGTTTACAAATACATAAAGGATGGATGTCAGGAGGATGGAGCCAGGCTGTTCTCAATAATGGCCAATGATAGGACAAGGGGCAATGGGTATAAGCTGGAACATAAAAGGTTCCAAAGAAATAGAAGGAAAAATTTCTTCACTGTGAAGGTGACAGAGCACTGGAACAGGCTGCCCAGATGAGTTGTTGCGTCTCCTTCTCTGAGGACATTCAAAACGCACCTGGACAAGTTCCTGTGTGACCTACTCTAGGTGGTCCTGCTCTGGCAGGGGATTTGGACCAAGATGATCTTTCCCTTCCAGCCCTTGAGATTTTGTGATTCTGTGACAGTGGTGAGGTAGTATTGTCTTGCTCCTTTGGAGATGAACATATTGCTTCTTCAGACCCAGGGCACTGGTTTTGCCTGATGTCCTTAACAGTCACTGTGACTTTGGCAGGAGGCTTATGCCTCTTACAAAAAGGGATGCTGGGTTTATTCTTGGCATTACTGAGTATTACTCAACTTCTAGGGATATTTTGTTTTTAAAATATTTGTAAATGGAAAAGTTGATAACAAAAAAAACCCATGCTTAAAGAGAATTAATTTAAAAAATTGTATCACTGTAATTTTACTCTAAGAAAGATGTATTGTATATACACAGGCATTTTCCTACCAAACTGTCATCTTGCATGTTAATTGTGTGGGTGAATTCATAGTCATTCCTTGCTCTGGAAAATACAAGAATTTTTGTTGCTAGAAGTTTTTGAGTAAATGCATAAAAAATTTCATCATTGTCACATAAAGCCATTAGCAGACTGTCAAGTTCAGCATAGTTCTTTCAAGGCTAGATTTATTTGAAACTTTTATGAAAATATTTTCAGAAAATATTAACTTCTTTTTATTGGGATGTACGTTTAGCTCATTTAGGATTTTCTTACAGCAGCACAACTGGGGAATACTTAAGCTGAACACTTTATTTAAAAAGAAAAAAAAAGTGAAGTCACAATATAGTTTTTTCTTTGGTGTTATGGAGACCATGCAGCAAGTGCTGTCTGCTTTCTATTTTTGTATTCTGTCACCAGTAGGTGGCTGTAGTGACACTGATTTCTAGTAGTATTTTCAATTCGTTAGATCATTCCTGTAAGTTTTAGTTTTTAGTCCAGTGTTAAGTTTTCAAGTCTTGCAAATAAAGCTTCTTTTTTTCCTAATCTTATTATAAGATTACCAAATGACTGCAGTAATGCCTATTATTGCTTGCTTGTTTCAATGCCTCTTTGCTCTAGTTTTTATTTTATTTAATAGTATTCAACAGGAAGAGACATTGTTATGTTATCTTTGTAATTTCAGAAAGTGTCATAATCTATTATAAGTATGTGGTTAGAATACTGGGTTTCTCATTTGTATGTGAAGATTAATCTACTGAAACTGTATAGAAAATGCACTGAGATAAATGTTTAAGTGTTCTTGTTCCTTGCTTGTGATTAAGTTGACATTTATATTCCTGTCTATTAGAGAAACTAAAATGTCATTGTAGTTGCTGCTTTTTTAAAATTTAAAAATAATCATTAAAAGATCGTGCAGCTCTCCCTTTACTGCTCATCTCAGTCCTGCTTGCATGTTCATCAGTATTTATGGTTTAAGTGCCTGATGTGTTCTTTGCTCTTTGCAGGCAGTATAACTCCAACAGTGGAGCTGAACGGCCTGGCTATGAAGAGAGGCGAGCCTGCCATCTACAGGCCCTTAGATCCAAAGCCAATTCCTAATTACAGAGCAAATTACAATTTCCGGGGCATGTACAATCAGAGGTTTGTACTTTTTCTGTTATTCGATGGTTTTTATTCATTGCTTCTCAAGGTATTCTAAATCTTTATGGACTTCATATGTATTTCAGAGTAAAATAAAGTGTAAGATTTTTGCTAAGGACAGTCATTTAGAAACACACATAATGTTCTAAAAGAAGACAGATGTTCTAAGCATGTCACAAGGAAGACATGTAACTGCTTTTATGTTTTTTAATGCACATACTGGAGGTTACAGTCTACAGCCATGACAGTGAGGAGGCAGAGCTTTAACTTCAGAGAGAGATTTTGCTTTTCTTTGCTCTTATGTCATGTACTTAGAATCTCTATCATTAGAATTGAAGCACTCTTTTTCTTAGAAAGTGGATATAAAATTAGGAGGGTTGCATTTTGAAAATTGTCTTGAAACCATTCAGAAGTTTCCATTTTTGTAACCATTCTGCCTGGTCATCTATCTCATTACCTTAATCCTCAGTGTTTGTGTAGGAAAAATCCTTTATTTCACAATTGAGCACCCTGTATTCAGCGCCCTTCATCAATGCTGTCATTTCTGTTGGAAGTTGGAGTAATCATTGAGCAGATGGTATTAAAAATTTTATTTTTAAACTAGCAGTTCTTAAAAATTTTAGTGAGTGGAACAGTTTTAATTCCATTCATAATTATGTTTTAAAGTTCTTTGGTCTTTATAGAATTTCAGTACGGATAGAAAACTATTCTAGCTCGTCCTGAATAAAATGTGATTTGTATCTGATGCAACAGTCTGAGAGAAACTTAAGGTAATATAGATATTATATTAGTTATAATATTACAATTTTACAGTTATAATTGTAAAAGTTAGCAGTTGCTAACTTTTAATATTTTATTTCTTTTCACAGAAAATTGTAAGGATGTCTGGTGCAATCTTTAAGTTTGCTTCCTACTTTCGAGGGAACTCTGTTTGCGTGTTAGGGTAAAATACTACATGGAATTTGTTTTTCTGAATGCATTATGTAGCCAAGGGCATTAGATTTTTCTTATTACAGAACAAACAGGCAGGGTGGGACAGAAAGCCACAATCTGTGCTTGCAGGTTTCATTGTGCTTCCTTGAGTGCATTTGCTCATGCAGGATGGCTATTAATACTGTGACTAGTGAACTGATGAATAGCTAAAACTAAGTAGTAAATAACAACATATGCCAATCTGTCTGCATAAACACTTACTGTTTACCTGAGGAAAGAGGAAACAGAAGGATGATGCCATATAGTACTATTTTGGGACTACTGCTGTGTTTGAAGTAATTACTCATCACCTTGGAAGGTGCTAGTCTGTTATGTTTCTAGTAAGAAAGGCACTTAGCCCCTGTAAGGTGTCATTTAAAATGCTATTTATTAGAGCTGATGATACAAGAACAATGCAGATAATCTTCCATCTCCTCAGATTCTGGTTGCCCCAAGCAGTGCAGCATCAAACAGGACTACGACCCACATGCAGTGTGGCATGCAGACCTCAGCCACAGCACAGATTCTCTCCAGCTCAGTCATCCACGTTCTTATAGGATTTTGTTGCAAGGAAACAACTCTGTCATTGCTATAGGCAAAACAGTGTGAGTCTTTGATGTGCAGGATTCTGCTTCTCTGCTAATCAGGATTGCTGTGCACTTTCTACACACTGTCTCCGAGAGGTGGGAGTCTGGAGACAGATTCTGGGTCTCTTATAGTAGTGAGGAAAGTCTCAAATATGAAGCAGATGCTGTAGTACTGTGCTATGTTCATGTGGTATGAGAAGCTACATTTATCATCTTCTACAGCCATGCTGTATTTAGCATTCGTTTTCTGATTTTTTAGTAGTTGGTGGTAGAATGAAGTGTTGTTGGGATCCATAAGTAAATGCAGACCATATAGACCCTTTAAAAACAAGATTTGAGAAGTAATGTGGGTAATGTACTGTAATTGGTATTTTTAATTTTAATCACTTTCTGACTGTAAATTATTATCTGTTGTTAAAATAGACACGAAATACATTATGTAAGTTGGAAGCTGTTTTTGTCTTTTATGCTGCAACTAGATTCCTTTTACTGATCTCTGTGTAAAAATATGTTTTTTAAAAGAGGTGAAGATACAAATTAAGATTTGGAGACTACGTTAGAGAAGTTTTATTCTGGGAAGAATAAAGTATTAAGTTCATCCCAGGGTAAATCTTTGGACCAGTTACGACTAGTCTTTCAAGTGGCACAAAAGATCCTTTTCAGTGACTCATGGAAATGGGATCTAAGAGCTGCTATTTTTATGCAAAGTTGAAGGCTAGCTTCCATGTCAGACTAAGATGATTTATGTTGAGGTGACAGTGATTCCTCCTCTGTCCTTTGTCCTCAGCCTTTGTGTCCCTGCAGGTTTCCTGACTTCAGCAATAAGAGTTCAGCTGCTCAGAAATGAGTCAATTTTGGGGGATTCAGGAAGGGAGAAGTTGCTCCTACATGTACAGCTGTATTTAAACACCTTCTCACCCAGTCACACAGGAGCAAGTGCCCTCACTGGAGAGGGGACTGGAATGTGTGTTTGGAAGTTAAGGGCTGCTTAGGTTGATTTAAACATGTAAAGAACTACACTCCCACAGGCAGTAGAATATATTTATATGGGCAGTGTGTTGCACAGAGGAAGCTGAAGAGGTTTACATGCAAGGTACAAGTCTGCAGCTGATAGTGTAAATTGATACTGAAGGTGAAAGTTACTTTCATGAAAGAAGGAAAGCAAACAAGTGGAAGAAGAGAAAAAAAGAAAAGTTTTCCCAGTGGCCAGCTTGGAAGGGAAGTGGTGAGATCTCCCAGATGAGCATCCACCTTTGGGTGACCTTTCCCATGCAGCAGGTGTTCCCCATAACACTTTTCCATAGTAATTCTGTGTTTTGCATCAGGACCTTCTCAAGCTCCCTGTTGCTTGTTCCTGCTTATGATGCTGGTAGTGCTGCATCAAGGCAGATGTTGAGTGCTGGCTGTGTAATGAGCTTTGACTGTGCATCTCATTGAGCTCTGTAATGTCTACCAAAAGCTACTGCCAAGGGATAGGAAAAAGGCAGAGGAGAGAGGGCCTACAGTACAGTATAGGTACAACACTGTCAGTTTTGGTTATTTGCCGGTGAAGGGCCTTGAGAATGGAGAGAACAGCAAGGGAAAAATACAGGTGGACGAAGTCTGGAAAACACAGGCCAGGCAGCTTAGGTGAAGGATTAGAGAGCTGCAGGTGGAAGTCAGCCTACAGAACTGCAAGTGCAAAACTTCACACAGCAGAGGGTAAGGCATTTGAAGCAGTGTGTAACAACAGCCTTGTAAGTCTCTTCCTGTGCTAAATTAGGAAATGCAGGGCAAATCTGCTCCTCTCTTAGAGGTAAAGGGGGTAAAATACAGTCCCCTTGGGAGTGGATGGGATATGAATGTATTGGGCTGGCTCTTTGCTCAAGCTAGTGAATGTAATACTCATTAGATTGTTAAACAGCATTCACTCATTGCCATTACACTGTATCTTGACTCGAGATGATAAACTCTGTGTGATGCTGACCTGAAACATGTGAAATTATCAATTCTGGTAGGTTGGATATCTGTATACTACAGATCATTTCACAATTTAGGTAAGAACTTCAAACTTTTGTCGTCTGACTCTGGTGAGACAACTTAAGAATCCTCTCTGAATTTTCTTTGTTGAAGTGAAATCTATGTAAGTCAGGTAGTAGGAAGTTTGACTTCATCTGATAAGACAGTTTTTTTAAAAGCTGTCAACACTGAATCCAGCCACGTTAGACAACTTTTTGTTTAACAGAGGTTTCTCTGTAACTAACAGAGATTCTAATAAAGGAAAAACCTATTTTGGCACTCAAAATTTACCAATTATGTACCACCTATTTGAAGCCAAGTCAGAGTTTTGAGCAATTTTGCAACATAGGCACATGAGAACCTTTCAGTTCAAACACTACACATTACAGAAAAGCTAAAAATAGTGAACATGGCATTTTGTATGGCTTCTTTTTATCTAATAGCCTTACAAACTGACTCTGGGGAAGGAGGTGCTGATGGTTTCAGGGACTGTTTCCTAACTGATTTAGGTTGCATGTTTGTCAGCACAGCATTTGTCATGATTCAGTAGAACTGGCACGCTACTCAGAAGAGGCCAAGCCTTGAAATGGCAGGTCAAGTTTGAAAAACATTGGCAGAGCTGAAACATGTGCATACTACTCATATCTGTAGCCGATGCTAGAAGCCACACTCCCTCACATCCCCAAGGATGCTGTTGGCTTGAACAATGTAAAAAAATTAAAACCGTGGCTGTTCACTTAAGCGCAAGTAAAAAGTAAAGTGAGATATCAGTTCTGACGAAAGGATCATCCAGCTTGCCTTGTTGTCATTGAATACTGTTTTGTTTTATTCTAAGTTATTTTTTTCTTCAGTTAGAATTGAAGAGAGACATTTTTGAACTTTAACTGTCCTGTGGGCTTTTCATTTATAAAATGTTTGTAAGTGGCAAAACAGAAACAGCATCTTACAGACTTACCTAAACTAAGTGTTTTCATCCACTAGAAACTGAACAGTAACTTTTGATGTTTTAGTAGGGAAAATAGTTTTAAAGACACCACAAAACTCAACCCTTGTTTTTTGGGAGAATGGAGAAGTTATTTGCTTATTATATAAAATTCCTTAAAATGTGTTTTGCCACGATTTAGAGTGCTTGAAAAACCTTTATTAAAAACCCTGAACTTCCAAAATTAAAAACACTTGTGATGTGCAGGCACAAAGAAGATACCAAACAACAAGATATAGAATAGAAATAGAATATAGAATAGAATATAGAATATATAGAATATAGAATAAAATATAGAATAGAAATAAAGTAATTAAAACAATTTCTTGCTTGGTTTTGAGGAATTTGGATGGTGTAATGATTCTATAAGCATGTCATGCAAAGTGGTAGTGTCCCTGGGGTACATCACAGCTCCTGTACATTTTGAGAGTTTTCTGCTGCACTGAGCCTTCATGTTAGTTTTGTGTATGGATTGTATATGGTGGGTTTTTCCTGCATATCTGTTGTATACTTCAGCCTAAGGAGAAGACTGTCATGTCTTCTGTGCAGGAGACTGCACAGACCATTCCTCCTTTTCTTTTTCTTCATTGTCCTGGTGAATGCTTCTTTACAGTGCCATTTGCAAGACCAAACTCAGAAACAGGGAGGAATCACATTCTTGCCTCTTCTGGAGCCGGCCAAGCTGTCTGGCCACCAAGCATGGGGCATCACCCTACGTGGATATGTAGTTCCTACCTATTGGGTTGATTGCTTCCCTCCTGGGTACTCAGCTGCTGCATGGGACTCGGTTTGCCTAGGCTTGGTTGCTCCTGAAATGATGTGTACCAGCCCTTTGGAACAGCGCCTGACATTCTGACTCAGTACTCAAAAAGAAGGTGCAGTAAAAGCAAGTTTGTGGACTGGTCTTTGACCAACTACATCTACAACTGCTAACTTCATAGTGAACTAGCGTATTCTCCAGTCTAATGATCAAGAGAGTAGGCTGTGTGTTTATTGGATGAATTTCTTAAATTGACAGATCAAATGAATAAAAGATTGTGTGGTGAAAGAATGGAATGGAATGAAAAGTTTGTTTCTTCTGTGAATGCTGACTTAAAAATTAAATCAGAGGGAACAAATTTTGAGGCTAGTGTTACTTGACATGATTGCTTAGCAATGCAATTTAAATCCTCACCCAACTGATTTGTTTCACAAAAGTTACATAGTCCTAAGGGGAAAAATAAAGGAAAATCTATCCATAAGAACAGCTATAGAAGACAAAATTTTGAAGTGAGTGGTCTGTATTGCAGGAGACAATGTAAAATCTGTTGAGGCTATTTCCAGAAGTACACCTACAATTACACAACCCAGTTGTCAAATTTATAGAAAGAGAATGAAGTCTGAAATTATCCCAGCCTTTAGAAGTCCTGTTTACCTTCTAGCAGGAGACTTGTCTCTGCATGAAGAGCCACATCTATTTGAGGCACAAATAGTCCAGTGCATAATGTAAAGGATTATTGGATCTGAAAGACTTCAGTATTGATTAGATGAGCCAGTAGTCTGGAAAAGGTAAAGTTCAGATTACTCCGTGGAGTCTGTTCATGACTCTAGACATATGATTAGCCTATTATCTGTTGCTGAATTCCAGTCATTGAGACTTTGTGCAACAGAGGAGGATTTTATCCACAGCTGTGTAAAAAGCAGATTTTTCCCAAGCATATGAATTTTGGCAGATGTGAGGACACTGTGTTGCCTAAACATAGACCTCTGGTGCTGCTTGAGATACTGTGGGGTGTTTGAGACATCCACATGGGACCACAGGATTTGTCAGAAGACTTAGAGGAGACCTTTACTAGAGTGGCAGCTGAAGGCCAGGCAAGATACCCTAGAGCATTGCAAACGGCCCTGCATAGCTAAGTTTAGGCAATTAAAGGAATCCCTAATAGCAGGGTTCATTCATCATACCATTTCATATAATCCACCAGGACTCCAGCAATTCATGGGAAACTTCTGCTTTTCCTGGATCAGTCCTCTGTCACATCATATCGCTATTGGTGGGGTTCTGATGCAAGCTCAGATGCCTCTCACATAGTCTCTGCCTGTGCACTAGAAACCTGGTCTCTCAAGGTAACCAGTGAGAGTCACGAGTTGAGAGCGCCATTTGTCGTGCCACAACCTAACATAGCTACATTTCATATGGATGTCTCCAGAGCTTTGCTCTAATAGCAGCTTAGTTTCTGTACATTAACTAAATACCTAAATTTAGGCATCTGAATCCTACTCTGAGAAACAATCCAAAGCATGTTGATTTGTAATAATTTAATGAGTGCTGTAATGGGAATCATCTGACTATCACAGTGGAAGGGCTGGAAAAAGATAAAAATCTCTCCCCAGAGAGAAGAAGGAGAGAAAAGTATCAGAAGTGCAAACTCATTAAAAACATATTATGGAGGGAGGGGAATAAAAGTTCTAAGGAGAGGCAGGCATGAAAGTACTGAAATGCTTTTGATGGAACAAAGTGGTACTTTGCTGCAAAAAGCCCATAGGCTGTGGATGAGTGCCTTCACTCCCCAGGTGAAGTGGACCCTTGGTTCCAAAGCCTTTTATGTTAAGCTGAGATAGTCACAAGAGAATAAACCCCTTGGTCAGGAGCAGTTTTGTGTGGCACTAGAATTTTTACCTTGTTAGAGTTGTTGGGTGTAGAATTCAACCATAGGGTACAACATCTTTCCCTAAAAAGGACACAAAGAGTTGGAGATGCTTTGTCTCTATTTCCAGCTAGTGTTGCAAAGTTCTGTCTTTGAAATCTGTGTTTTGTGAATTAAGAAGTGCAATGATAAAAATGTTTATTGTCTGCTTTTGCAAAAACTCCTCTCTGCATTCCTTGCCCTCCTCCCAGCCTTTTGAACAAATGGCCAGCAACTCCTTTGGAAGAAATGCTAAAAATTACTTGGGAATAGAAATTAAGAGCTTGATTAGAATAGGTTATAAATACACTGTAGTTTCATTCTGAACAGCAACTAGGGATTTCGGAGAGTTAAAATGTAGGAAAAGAAAGAACAGTTCTAGGAGTAACACAAGTGATTGTTCAGATTAGCAGTTTTAATTGTTCAGCTGGAAAAGGCTGATCTAGACCATTAGATGGCAGCATGAATTTGTGTTTTGGTGCAAGACTTTCACAGCAGAAGCACTCTTTCAAAAGTTGTGTTTTTCTACTCTGAAGCTTTTCCTGAGTTTAAAATGTTGCAACTGTAGCGTAATCAATTAAAACCAGGTTTGCTGCAATGTTTTGTCTCTCTATTTTCTTTGAGTTTTCTTCTCTTATAATGATTGAGGCTGCAATAACTGCAGTGGAATTTTCTCTTTTTTATGCAAATCTGGTGTGAGCAAAGATGCCTGTTTGTCAGCAGTGAAAATGGAAGTATTTAGTGTATCCACACAAAGACAGCAGGAATTCTGTGTTACATCTTAATTATTTAATTTGTCTGGTTTGACCTAAAGATGTTTCCTGTAAGATTAGGTTGCAGCTCAGCCACAAAACCTGCAGCCTGTTCATGCTACTGAAGCTTTCAGATGATCTGAACATGTATTCATTTGGGACTGAGATTTCCAGCTGATAATTGATCCAGTTCTGTACGTTGCCAGTTGAGATAGTATTCAGAAAATATCTTAAAGCAAAGGCTTTACCTTGCTAGTGTATCAACATTATGGTGTAATAATCTAATTACAGATTTTAAAATGAATTCTTTGTGTTCATCTTCTGCATGCTACATTTCCCTTACCCTGGCCTGTTTGTTCCCATTCATTGCCTGCCTCCCACACATATTGTTATAAGGAAAATGTTGAGTACAGCTGTGCTAGGACTTTTCTTTGCTAGTACTTGTTTCTAGGAAAGGAAAGGAGAGAAAGTCCATTTCCTGTTGGTTTAAAACAGCAGAAACATCTGTTTGTCTTAAGATAGTTTTCCCAAAAGAACAGTGGCAAGGGAGCTTGCAGGTGATGAGCTTTGCCATTGCCAGTAGCTATCAGTTTAGACAATAGTGATTAGTATGGTTGGCTTTAAAAAACCGTAAAAATTCCTTAAACAAGAGATATTATTTACTCCTGCAATAAAATGTTTGACAGCTAATGTTTAATTCCTACAGTGTTTTAAATCATAAAAATACATAAGTATCTGGGGTCAGAAAACCCAGATTCTGCTGTGGAATCTGTAGACTCCATTACACAGTGCTCACAAAATGGTGTTAGGTGATGTCTCCTGGCACAGCATGTGTATAATCCTTCCAACAAATGCATCCTGTCACTACCATCCACTGCGTTAATGGATGCATTTAACCTATCGGGGATCAATAAAATATATACTCTTAAATGTATTTGCAATATTACATTGACAGCTTTTAAAACATTATGTTATGTAGACTAAAAATCAAGCTGACAGAATTGAGAGCAAGCTTTGTGGGCAGTATTCCCCATACAGCGTCCCTTCATTTTCCAAGTCAATGCATTTACCTGGTATCATTAAAATCTTTTCAATCTTAACTGTAGAGCATCTGGATGCTTCATCTCTCTTCATGCTTAAAATATGATATATAAGGCTTGACATTTTACACTGTTGCAGCGTTCTAAACTGTCTTCACTCAGGATTAAGTAGTTTTGGCAATGACCTCTTGGCCCTATCTATGGAGAAGCTCCTAAACCGTGTTATTCTTAATTAATAGTTTTCCTTGTTTTGTGTTAGGATATAGTGACCTCCCTAGACTGTTTGCTCTGTCTCCTGTGAGGACGGCCCTTTTCTTTGCAGAGACAGAGAGCTTCTAGAGAGGGTTCACTGCAGAGCTACCAAGATGATCAGGGGACTGAAACATCTTTTTTTTTTTTTTTTTTTTAATGAGGAAAGGCTGTGGTCTGCAGTAGTGGTTCTGGTGGCTGCTTGTGTTCTGTGAAAGAAAGTACAGTTAACATCTCTTCCAAAAAGCTAACTCCAAGGATCTTATGAAGATCTACTTGTCTTCTTAGGGTATTTTAAAGAGAAATGTCAGTTTAAGTTGGTTATTGTCACAAAATGTATAGCCGAACTCCTAGGATCAGGCACTTTGGCACCATGATTTGTTTGGATGATTTGTTTCACTGAAATGGGACTCCTAGTGTTGCGATCAAAGAGGAAATAATCTCTGAAAAAAAACCGCATCAAACCCAAAACTATTTTAGCTTTGAGACTTTTCCATGGCAAAAAGGAGAAAATGATACCTAGTGACCTTGCTGCTTTAGATGCATGTCTGACAGTAATATCAGTGAAACAGAAAGGGGGATTCTTAAGGGGGTAGACATAAGTGGCTGAGCCTTAGTTCCATTCAGTTAAAGTAATCTCTGTACTGACTTTGTTAATGAAGTCAAAGGTCATAATAACCATTTGAGATACACAAATCATAGAATAGTAGGGGTTGGAAGGGACCATTAGAGATCATATAGTCCAATCCCCTGCAGAAACAGGTCCACCTAGATCAGGTCGCATAGGAACATGTCCAGGTGGATCTTGAAGACCTCCAAGGAAGGAGACTCCACACCCTCCCTGGGCAGCCTGTGCCAGGGCTCCATCACCCTCACAGTGAAATAGTTTTTTCTTATGTTTAAATGGAACTTTTTGTGTTCCAGCTTCATCTCATTACCTCTTGACCTGTTGCCAGATACTACAGAAAAAAGGGATGCCCCATCTTCCTGACACCCACCATTTAGATATTTGTAAATGTTACTAAGATCCCCCTCAGTCTCCTCTTCTCTAGACTAAACAGCCCCAGTTCCTACAGCCTTTCCTCGTACAAAAGATGTTCCAGTCCCCTGATCATCTTGGTGGCCCTGCGCTGGACTCTCTCCAGAAGTTCTCTGTCCCTCTTGAGCTGAGGAACCCAGAATTGGACACAGGACTCCAGATGAGGCCTCACCAGGACAGAGCAGAGGGAGAGCAGAACCTCCCTTGACCTGCTGGCCACACTCTTCTTGATGCACCCCAGGATGCCGTTGGCTGCCCTGGCCACAAGGGCACATTATTGGCTCATGGTTAGTTTATTATCAACCAGGACTCCCAGGTCTCTCTCTGCAGAGCTACTCTCCAGCAGGTCAATCCTCAGCCTTTACTGGTGCATGAGGTTGTTCCTTCCCAGGTGCAGGACTCTGCACTTCTCCTTGTTGAACCTCATGAGGTTCCTCTCTGCCCAACTCTCAGACTGGTCGAGGTCTTGCTGAATGGCAGCACAGCCTTCTGGGGAATCAACCAGTCCTCCCAGTTTGGTGTCATCTGTCTCTTCATCCAAGTTGTTGATGAAGATGTTGAACAAGACTGGCCCCAAAAACTGATCCCTGTGGAACTCCACTGGCCACAGGCCTCCAACTTGATTCTATGCCACTGATCACCGCCCTCTGGGCTCTGTCATTCAGCCAACTCTCAATCCACCTCACTGAAATGATCAAAAGATCATCAGAAGGGACAGACAAGGTGGTTCCCTATACATTATGAAGTGTTTTGACCTTCTAGAGCTTAATGATGGTAATCATATGGTTGAGTGTTTATGGGTAAGAATGAGGACAAGGCCAACAGGGCAGATATCACGGTGGTAGTCTGTTTTAGACCACAAAACCAGGATGAAGAGGCAGACAAAATACTCTATAAGAAACTGGGAGAACTCTCACAATTGCTGGCCCTTGTTCTTATGGGGGACTTCAGCTTACCAAATGTCTGGTGGAATACAAGAAAGCAGAGAGGAAACAATCCAGGAGATTCCTGGAGAGTGTGGAAGATAACTCCCTGAAAGGAGGTTGTAACAACGTAGGAGTTGGTCTCTTCTCCCAAGTAACAAGTGATCGGACAGTAAGAAACTGCCTCATGTTGCACCAGGAGAAGTTTAGATTAGATATTAGGAGAAATGTCTTCACCAAAAGGGTTCTCAAGCATTGGAACAGGCTGCCCATAAAAGTGATTGAGTCATGTCCCTGGAGTTATTTAAAAGACATTCAGATGTGACATTTAGGGACATGGTTTAGTGATGGACACAGCAGTGTTAGATTTACAATTGCACTTGTTAGTCTTTACGATCTTTTCCAACCAAAATACTCTGTGATTGTATTCTAACAGTACTTGGTATCTCTATCCTCAAAGTCTTTTTTGGAATCCCTGATTTCTAGAATACAATTCCAGACTGACTTATAAACATTTCCTACCTTTTAGCAAGTCTGCAACCTCACATTTGTGTATTGATCAAACATGATCTAACATTTTCTTCAGTATTCAGAAAATACAACTGGGCCAAGTCACCGTGCATTGGTGACTGCTACTACTGCACCCTCATGTTGTCCCTTCCCTTCCCTTCCCTTCCCTTCCCTTCCCTTCCCTTCCCTTCCCTTCCCTTCGGGTACAGATGGGAGGATTTCTGAACATATGCTGTAGCTGGCCACAGTAGTACATTTTTGGAGGATAGAGAGCTGATAACTAGTCAGGTAGGAGAGGGAGCATCCTCAGTTCATAGCACACAGCTACTGAGAATGTGTGTTTTTCAGTTTGTTCTTACTTTTAGTCCTTTAATTGAGAAGTTTAAAATGACAGGTTATTTTTTTTTTACTCAGAATAATGCAATTATTAGCTGTATGTTTAGATTCACGCAGAATCACAGACTCTTACGGGTTGGAAGGGACCTCAAAAGATCATCCAGTCCAACCTCTTTGCCAGGGCAGGACCACTAAGTGGGAGCAGAATGTAGCCCAATGTACAATAGTTATTTCAAGTTAATTTGGATGGTGAGATTTACTCTGTGAGTTTCTTGGGCCTTCTTCCTCTGTGGACTTTTAGATTAATTAATGCTTATGAAGTCCTGAGATGTTAGTAACATTTTTATTAGCATTGGATTACTGGTATAAATATATGATAGAATTAAATGAGTGAGGTACTTAATTCTGTGATTTGCTTAGTTCCTAGGCTGATACATGATGAGATCTTTTTTATTTAACACGAGTTTCTTAAGTAGAAAGAAAATGATATTGTAGTCAGATACGAAACATTGTTTATATTCTTTTACTGTAATGGATATTTGGACAGCATTCTCAGTAACCACTCTGCATGCTTGTAAAGATTAGTGAGTAATACAGTTCATGGGAAATTTTATGAGCTAAAGTAGATAAGAGATTGAGATGTTTGTCTTCTGGATGTCTGCTTTAACCTCTAAGTATACAGTGTACAGCACAGCTTCATTATGTTTTCCCTTTTATTCTTGTTGTACTTGTTTTCATGTCACAGAAAAGAACATTTTCTTTTTCCTTGTATTTATCTTTTCCAGCCCCCAGTCCCCATCTCCAATTCAGCATTGTCTACTTGATATTTTCTAATGTCTTAAACACTGGAGGCAGTGTTCCTGTTATGTTCTTATATTATTTATACTATTTTTGCAGTCAAGAATAAGTTGAAGTTGTGTTGACCATTTTCGTTAGATAAAAATAACTTTTCAGAGGCACATAACATTTTTTTGTGCTCTCTTCTTAATTTTCATTGTTGTTTTTCACTTATTTTTTCTACCTTAGTCTCAAATATACAATACTGTAGAAGGTTTGTCTCATGATCCTTTTTCCTGAAGGTTTTCTCCTTTTACTTCTAAACCTTTTTCTTACCTTATATCTCTTCCACTAGTTTTTCTTTGTTTTAAGAGAAAAATATTCAGACTGGTTTTGAGACCCATCTGGCACTTTAAAAAGTGCTTCTAAACTTTTAAGGCTTTAGACTGAAAAAGCGAGAACAGTGAAAGTGGAAACAGAGATCTGAACTTACTTTGCCTGGAAGCACCTCTCTCTAACTAGTGCTATATATCTGGCTTGATATGTTCATTGTATATTGTATTTTTGCTTGATACAATTAAAGTATTTATCTTACAATGTTTGTAACTTTCTGCTGGTTTCTGCTAATTACTTTTGATGAATAACCGTTTTTCACTTGTACATACTAACTGTAAATTGTGAACAAAATAGTGGTATGTGCAGAGAGTAAATATTGAAATATTTATTTTGGTGAAAAGTCTGTATTGAGCAACTTGGAATTCAGAGATACAGTGATGTGGCAATATTATGGTCTTGTCATCACAAGTTCTCCTGGGAAGATTCCACATTAGATAACGTTATGTTAAATTGAATCCCCCTCCCTTTTGTATTTACTCAAGAATGTTTCAATATTGTAATCATGAAAACATGAGTCAATTTTTTAATTAAGTTAGTCATACTGCATAGTTTTTAGCCCAGGAAAAGAAGAAAAAAAAAAAGTGTGGGGGGAATCATCATTAACTTCATGATCTATCTGCAGACTCAGCAAAAAGTTTAAAACAAAGTACAAATAAAGACATGGAAGTAAAAAAGGAAAAAACTCAGCACAAAATTACTGTATACTAAAGGTAGATTGTGTCAGAGTAATGTTAGCCCTGCATGTTTTGTGTTAACTCAGTTTTTAAGTAAAGAGTAAAGTAAATCTTACGTACGTGAGACTCAGTGAAGCATATTTTAGTATTAAATAAGAATACTGTTTTGATTAAACTGAAGGAGATGGGGCTTTGTGTAAGAAATGCAAGGTGGGAAAGGAGGAGAAAAATAATCATCAGTATTGAAAGTGTAAGTTGGAGGAAGATTAAGTACAGTTGTTCCAGTTTTAGAATCAACCTTTTTAATTATTTTTGTTAAAGGTGTTTGCACAAAAAGTAGGAAAATGTTCATGGGATATAGAAGACATCATCTCTACATAAGAAGATCAAGATATGCAGGAGGAGTTGGATGGACATGAGGACTGACACATTAGAAATGAGATGAGACTAGACTTTCCAGTATAAAATGTAAGATTAAGACCATAGGTACTGGTAGTACTTACTTTGTTTTCATCTGAGGGTTATTCAGCTGGAAATCACAGAACACAAGTGTTATCTAATGTTATTAATTATTTGTTAGATAAACTAAGGACAACTGTTGTGACTGAACCAGAGGAGAGGCAAATGTGATTCTTAAGATGTCTTGAGCAAGACATTTCTGGTAAAGGTATATAAATATTGCTGTTACACAGAACACTGTTAGCCTTTCATATGGTATATTGTCTTCCATTCTTGACTGTTACATTTAAGAAGAGGAGCAAGTATAGGGAAGGGCTGTGAAGGATATTGGGTCGCCTTTTATGGGGAAGACTTCTGAAATACCTTGACTTGTTCCCTTGTAAAACAAAGGCTAAGAGGGAATGGGAAAGCTTGCTTTGGAGGATAAATGTAAGAAAAGTGTAAAAGAACTGTATCACTTAAAGTATATTATTGACATAAAACAAAATGTAAAAGTACAGCCAAGCTGATCATGAAGAAATTCCTGAGTATCAGCTCAGCTTCTAGATCATCCTCCTGGCAGAAGTGCTGAATGCAAGTAATCAAATTTGCTTTCTATCAGACTTTAACAGATAAAGAAGACTACATTATGCTGTTGCCTGCAACTCATGGATCTTGACTGTTTAATGCAGGATTTGCTTATATTCTTACATCTGAAATAGTGAAGGTTTGGAGTTCCTATGTCTTAAAATGGGAAGCATCTTTGTTATGTTTTCTCATTATTTAAAATAACTCCAAAACAGATGCTTTTGAATATCTTTCTATTAATGTTTCCATCACATGGTAATTCTTTGTGATTCTTATGTAGTCAATTTTATTGCTTAGAGGTTTTCCACAAGTAGGTCAAAATTGGTTTTATATTGATTTCTGTTAATAGAAAATATTATATAGAGAAAAATATTGAATCATTCAGAATTAAGTAAATTAATTGTAAAGTTTTAAAGATTCAGATTATAGTTTGATAATCTGGGGCAAGTGTACATGGTTTTTGATTATTTTAATCTTGTGTGTGTAGCTAAGGGAAGGTCAGTATTAGAACGGTGAAAACAGTGATAGGCTATATAAATAAGCCAGTGGAACAGAAGTTTTAGGAAATTATCTTTCCATCTGATCATAGGTATTTGTTGGCTAAAAGCATCTCTGTAGTGCCTTGTCTTGCTCGTCTTACATTAAGAATGCTTTTGGAGGATGTGAAGATAGTCTGGAAGAGGACAGCCATACAGATTCAGGGATAATGGACTGTAGTTCTCAAAAGAAGTACTTGGAAAAGAGAGCTTCTTTGTTCCCAGATGTTGTTGTAGACCTGGTGAAAGAATCAGAAGGTGGACTGTATGAAGACAAAAATGGCTATAGTGGAAGTTTCCTTCAAAGCACAGAACTCACATCTGTAAGAAATGCACGTGGCTAATGGACTGCTTAGAAAAATAGGGCATGGCCAGGAAACAGCTGCGCTAAGTAACTTACTCCCCTAGAGAAATTTCAAATGTTACAGAGAAAAAGTTGTTCACAGCAAATACTGTTTCCTACTCCCTTTCATGGCCTGTGTCTCTATCCCTCCACATGCAAAGCTCACAGCATTTTGCTGGTTAAGTAGTGTCAGGAAGGCTGCCAGCTTCATTGAGCTAGTGTGGAAAAGGAGCCAGAGGGAAGGAGTGCAGAGTGTGACCCTTTCAGCACAGAGCTGGCATCTGAAGAATGACTTTCTCGTGCCATGTCGTATCTCATATTTTAGTGGCTCTTAACTTGGACAAAATGATCCTCATTCCTCTTCACTTTGCATTGTGAAATGGGAATAGGGTAATACTTCCTGTAACACTTGTGTAGTGTACATAGGTGAAGAATATGTTGACCGTTAGAATTTAGACAAAACCTCACTGGAGTTTCTAACAGTGAAAAATAGACTAAATCTAAATAAACTTCCTAGTTTCTGTTAGCTGCAGCTTGCACTTTCCCCCCCCCCCCGCCTTACAGTAGTAAAGTAACGATATCTATCAGAAACATTTATGCCATCGAGGAGGAATCCAGAGAAATGCAGGAAATGCAATATGAACATATAACGTATGTATTAGTATTTTACTTGTCTTTGTGTGTGGATTTGATGGCCAAAAAGGAAGAGGCCCCAAGGGCTCCTTAGTATGCAATTAATATTTTGGCTAGAAAAGCAGCAGATTGTTTCAGTATGCTTACATGTTATGACATCATATTCCAGTAAAATTATAATGAACAGAATTTTTGTTTGTCTCTGTGGCAAACCAAAATGAGTTTTCTAATTGTCAACAGACCTTGGTGATTTATTTAATTATAGTGGCGCCCGCTCGCACCAACTTAGTTAAAGTCTGTCAGCATTTCTGTTATGAACCCCTATTTTTAGGGGTTTATAACTAGTTATAAATATTTGTTCATTGCTGAAACTTGGCATTCAAGGTCAGAGTCATAGAGCAAATACCCTTTTTCAGGTTGACCAATGACATTAGCTAGAAAGTAGATTTCTGACCCTATGAAACTTAGAGGGAATAAGGAGAACCTGCTTTCCACACATCCTATTTGAAAGATCTTCTTAAGAATCTCCAATGTCCAGGATAGACAGATCAAAATTAGCTTGTTTTAATAGGTTATATGTGACTGAGTAAAGTATTATTCTTTATGACAGTTTTTTTCTTCCAATTAGTTGTATCATTTCACATATCCTCTTTATTTTATTCCAGTGTTGTAATCTTCTGTCATTTATGTTTGTCAGCTTATGTTCTGAAAAGTGTGCTAGTATCCAAGAATCTTCTTACATACAAATTTTCCCCAAAGAAAAATCCTAGCCTTTATAGCTGCCATGTAAAATGCAGGAAGAAGCATGTTCTTTAAATGTAGATTGGTTTAAAACTTTGAGAATCCTAATGAGTTCATTCATGAGGCATAACTGTTGGAGATCCTGGCTGTTTCAGTTGTGTGATTGAGCAGTTCAATACAGGAGTATAGGACTAGTGTGTAGATGTTCTTGTGATGGAAGTTATTGTGCTGATGATATTGTGTAATAATCAGCAAATTCTGTATAAATATTCCCAAGATTGTTAATGTTTCCAATCCTTTTTATTAACTCAAATGCAATATATTGGGTAAATCTATTAATGCCCAGTGGCAGGTATGTCGTCTTAACTTTGCATGGGGTTGTTCCTTACACAAGTGTGCATCTTTAGGGTGCAGAATCATTCTGTATTAAGACTCAGTTTAATCATTGCACTGTACTCTCACAATGCAATATTATGATTACTTTTACAGTTTTTATTAATACAGTCTCCTCACCACTGACAGGAGGAAGATGTTTTGTTTCTATTTCACATGCTCCATGTTGTTGAGAAGCCAATATTCTCACAGATTTAGTCCATTTTCTGAGGATTTCAGATGCTCCTTTGCACTGCAGGAGCATTGCGCTCCTGGCAATGTTCACATTATCAGTACTCTGTTAAATCTGCTTGAGGCCAAGCAGAGCAAGAAGAGTTTAATCAAAACCATGTAAAAGCCTAATCATTCTGCCAATGCCAAAGAGCTGCATGAGGCTCTAGAGCCACAGGCTGAATATCATTTTTCCATATTATCACATAAATGGCTCCCTAAACACTCTTTAAAAGAAAAGGTGGGGTGAGGGGAGGGAAAAAGAGAGGATGGGTTTGGGATCTGAGTTTATAGTTAGGGTTCATGTGCTTTCCTCTTTTGCGTGTAATGGAGAGAGAAAGGTAAGTCTGGTAACTCAGCAAGAAACAGGAAGTTCTGATAGATGTTTTGTTTCCCTAGATCTGGGTAGTTGCTAACAGCACTACCACTTTTTTTTATTTCAAGAGGATTGTGAACTAATGAGGTGGGATGTGCTATCAAGCTGCCTACTGCTTTTGTGTGATAGAGCTTATCTTGTGCTAAGCAGCAGCTAACAGAGGCAGCCAACAAATGCAGTGGTTTCCAGGCTCTGGTTCTAGATCTTCAAAGAACTTCTGGGATGGCAGGAGGATGTCTGTGAGTTCTTTGGGGAACTTGAGGGTGCCTGTTGCTCTAAGAAAAGGATAGCTACAGGAGGCTGCAGCTTCTAGCAAGCTCTGGCCGCTGCCAGCAAGCTCAGTCAGCTACTCCTGATTAAAAGCTGCATTGAGTTTTTTTCTATCTGTCTCCTGATTAGAGAGTGCCAAGCATCCTTTCAGGAGGTAACAAGGGAAAAGCACATGAAAATGTAGAGCCTAGAGCCCTGCTCCTAGAGACATACAGCAGGTGCAGCAATTTGCACAGCAATTCATGCAGAAGGGAGCCAAAAGCTGTACTGAGGACAGCGTGTGTGTGCTCAGCAGTGATGGTGAAGGGTGATCTGTTTCCTCAGTTTGACATCTGCTTTGTTAACAGATGGCACCGTGGTGTCTGGATTTCATTCTGTGTGTAGGGCCTTTGTAATACTTTTCCAGAGAGTGATCAAACACTGGAATGGTTTGTCCAGAGATGTTGTGGAATATTCGTCCATGGAGATATCCACAATACCCTGGGCAGTGCCTGAACAAGATAGTGTAACTTCAGAGCTTGACTCTGCTTTGGGTGCCATGTTGAGTCAGACTCTAGGAGTCTTTCCAACCTGAGTTATTCTTTAGTTTTATGAAAATGTTATGTAAGCAAATGCATTTCCTTAATAACTCCCTATAACTGTGTTAAACTGTAAACAGGAAAGCAAATACCCACTTTTTGCATGTCGTAAAGGCAACTTAGCTCACTCCTCCAAGGCCATACAGCCAGAGGCTTGTTGGAGCCAGTGTTAGGTTTTGCTCTTTCCATATAAACATATTTTTAGAACTAGGCACAAGGTTCAGGGACAGTGAGACTGGAGGGCTTATTCACACTTGTTTGGGTTTGAAATATGCTGCTATCTGAAAAACTTGTTGTTTTCTACTTGAAACAAATTGCTTGCAATTATTAATGAGGAGCCAGAAAGTCTTTGTACAAAAAAATCACCATCCATTTCAAGAGATAAAAAAGGAAAGAAAGAGCAAGCTTTCATAAGGATCCTTTAAGAGGAAGAAGGAAAATGTACTTCATTGTGGTTTTCAGTGATTCTGGTTTTTTGTTGTGATGCACTTAGCTTTTGGCCATGCTTTTGGATTCCTGGGCTTTTTTTACACTGCTGTAAAATATGTATAAGTTATCTGTCATGAATGAGAAACCATTTCTGATAGGTATGTATTTTTCCAAGGACTGAATCTCCAGTGTGTTAGAAAAAGCTCTTGTTTGAGGAAGGAGTGCAGACAGACTAGACCACAAAGTGAAAAGTATGAACCAAATTCCCTCACCTGTCTATCGTATAGTTAAAATACTTTTTGGAAATGTTCTCTTAAAATATTATCATATTAACAGTGATTAGAAACACTTAACCTGTGCTGAATTGTCTTTTCTGAGTTGAGGAGGGGAGTGTGAGGCAAGGGTATGTGGAATGCCTCATTTTCTGTAGAAATGGTTTGTGTGGACAAGCCCCTTTTATTTTATTGCCATGGTTCTGTGACAGGACCTCCAAAACCCACAGATGGCATTATGGCTTTTTCTTCATTCGCTTCTAGCAAGAGACAGATTTCAGGGGACGGAGTATGGGTTGCATTAGCTGTTTTTATTACTGAAAATAGAAATGTGGAATTGATGATATAAATAAAGATAATGCTGTCTTGGAGGAGTAATAGCTGTGCCAGTTGATAGGAAAACATTCAAATTTTTGCTTTATGTTTCTTTCAGTGCCTTTCAGACATACTCAGGAAAATAAACCCTGGTGTTATATGTGGAAATTTATCTGTAGGAAGGAAAAATAGGAGGACAATGTGTTTCTGATTGCTGCTTTTCTTTCAGTGCCTGAAAAAATGTTTAGCTATTGCAGTGCTGGAGGAGAGCTTCTCTCTACCCTCTGTTACGCTTTTGTAAGATAATTTCTTATCCTCTACAACAATTTCAATCCTTGAGCTTTTAGAAGAGGCTAGAAGTGCCTTGTCAAGGCCTTTTATTCTCTGCTGTCTGACTTTTTGTTGCCCCCAACAGCTGAACTATGCCAGCAGTTCCAGATGAGAGACTTCACAATCCTTCTTCCTCCATGCCAGTTCCATGTGGCACCGGAGTTGTCTCACAGGCATGGTTTCCACTGGACCTTTCAGTTCTCCTTAGGTTTAATCTTCACAAGACTCAGACGAAGAAAAGAGCAAAGATGGGCTTTTGGGCTGAAGTATAGTAGAGCTCGTTGCAGAACTCTGCAAATGTGGGTAAAGAGCTTGCTTGCATGTAGGAGCTGCTGTCAGTTACTGACAGCCTTGCTGAAGAACAGTCCATGTGTTTGAGTGTTAGGTCTTACTCTGGGAGAAAGTGTTTTATCCTTAACTACTATTCTGTATTACATAAAATTGATGGTTAAAATTTATAACTTGCATTGTTTTCTTTTCATGACTTCTTTACAGGTATCACTGCCCAGTGCCTAAAATTTTCTATGTCCAGTTAACTGTTGGCAACAGTGAGTTTTTTGGTGAAGGAAAGACACGTCAAGCTGCTAGACATAATGCTGCAATGAAGGCACTTCAAGCTCTCCAGAATGAGCCTATTCCAGAAAAATTACCTCAGGTCTGTGTTTCAGAAAACTGTTCTTCACATTAAGATATCAAATCTGAGAGGGGACTTATCAATGCTTATAAATACCTGAAGGGCAGATATTGAGAGGATGGGGTTAGTCTTCTTTCCATAGTGCCCAGTGACAGGATGGGGTAAGGAACACAAGCTGGGGAACACAGGAAGTTCCTCTTGAACAAAAAGAAAAACTTTTGTGTGAGGATGAGGGAGCACTGGCATAGGCTGCCCAGGGAGAGTGTGGAGTCTCTTTCTCTGGAAAACCTGCCTGGATGTGTTCCTGTGTGACCTGGTCGAGGTGAACCTGCTTTCTAACCTCTAATGTTCAGGGATTCTTTTGATTCTGTGAAATCAAAAAATCTGCTTGCCAGAATCTAACAGAGCTCACTGACAGCTGCTGATCGCCTGTCTGATGGTTTTAGGCTTTCATCTACTTAGTACCTTTTTAAATATCTAGCTTTCACAGTGGTATGTTTCTTAAGTGGTGTATGTTACTACTTGAAAATGTTGTCAAATATTAAAAAGATATTTAACAGAACAATTATTTTCAAAATCATTTTTGCAAATTGAAAAGACAAATATAATAAAATTGCTGAGTCAAAAGAAGCTAAAATAAATGTATGAGGACACCATCTTTTTGTTATGTACACTCTTTCCAATGATGTTTGTTGCATTCCTATGTGGAGTACAAAACATTACTTATAGTACCTTCAGTTTCTTGTGTGGTAGCTTTGAGATGCTTTTTAAGAATGGAAGTAATTTTCCGTATTAAAACAAAAATATATTTTGCTATATTCTTTTTCTGGATCAGGAAATTCTTAGAAATCACTTGCTAGGATTAATACTGATTTTTTAAAAAAAACCAAGAAAACTCTTAAAAGAATACAGAAAGTCGAGAGGAATCCCGGTTTCCTTTCTCATTGTTAATTCCCTTCATTTCTCTTTTGGTTTTCAGTCATATGTATTGGTTGATAATGAATCTTTAGCACAAACCTGAGTGGGAATCTTGTATTATTGAAACCTATCTTCAGCTCAGCATATTCTTAGTTTTTGAAAATGCCATATTTAATATTAAGTTTTATGTAAAGAGTCTTTGAATTCAAAATACCCATTAGTCAGAATGGAAACTAAACCACTAAGTGCATAGGATAATAAGTAGTAAGACAGAAGTGAATAATAAGTAACATTGATGTGTACCTGGGTTATATACTGGGTTTTCATAGTCCATTTACATACGTAGTTTACCTACCAAAATTAATACAATCTTTAGCCTTGGGTCCATTTAGTGTTTATCTATGTCAGTGCTGTTGGGATGTGTAGGGATTTGGAAGATGTAGTCATGGTAAATTGAGTTTCCTAAGTTCTTGTAGCATGCTGTGGTGTTGCATCTCTCATGAGCTAACTATAAGTTATATATGTAAACTGAATCAAATCCACAGTTAGCTATGAGAAAAATAATAAAGACTACTTGCCAAGAGACAATACTATGGGTTAGCTGAGACATTCACATAGTACTTGCAAGAGCTGTGAGGGCACTGTGAGTTCTGGTGAAGCAGTTGAAGGCCAGTTCGGATTCTATAGGATCCCAATAGCAGGTGTCTGTGGGTAGGAGACTAAATTGAACCCCCAGTCAGGAAAACCTCTGTGGTTTGGTTATTCTGAGGGTAAAGGGAGCTGGTTGCAATCTATTAATGATGAAACGTCTCTGCCACTTCATGGGTTAGAGCTATAGGTGACTGGAGAAGGCTGGGGGTAACACTATGTCTAGGTCTTGACAGAGTACATATGGAACTGAGCATAGTTCCCCAGAGAACAGGAGGTTGGTTGAAGCAGAGTTTAAGGGCTTTATGGTGACAAGGTTCAGACTGCTCCCTGCTGCTGGTCATGTGAAGTGCATGCAGGGCTGCTATTCAGTGGTGGGATGTGCCCACACCATCAGACATGGTCCAGCTCAGTAAAACTCTGCTTCCATCAGCAGAACTGACCTGCTCGGGTCTGCCATGGAAGGTGATTGACTCACTGTTTGTCAGGCATCATGTGTGGATCAGAGCCAGTACACATTAGAATCTGTCTGGCCTCAATTCCATGACTAGATTGAGCTGCTTTTTTTCTCAGTCGCTACCACTGTGTTTCCAAGGAGAGCTGAAAGGGGACCAAGGACAGACCTGCTGGTATCTATCTAGCTTTGCATCCCTTTAGTAATTCAGTGCATTTTGCTGGAATGAGATCCATGGAATATGGCATGGTAAATACATGGGTTTACCTTTTGGCCATCATATCTGTGTTTGAGTAATGCAGCCTTGTAAAAGTCCTTTCATTTCAAAATACCCTTCTTTTCCTCTTTTAAAAAAAAACTTAGTGTTAAGGATAAAATCTTTTATCCATACTAAACTACTTGCCATCTTAATACTTTATTGGACAAACGTGCAGAAGAGCAGATACAAGAAGCAATCAGCAAACAGGGCAGAGTTACAGGTGAATGTTGACTTGCTTTCATAAACGAGCTATTGTGTGCCTGCCAAAGCACCTCTGCTGTCTCACAGATGCGAGACTAAGGAAGGCCTTACAATTAAAGTGTCAGTTGTGGAATGAGGATCAGATTTAATCCAAAGTACTTGAGACACTCCTGAACATATTTTATCTTCATTAGGGAAGTCATATGACTGAGGCTTGGAACTTTATGGCTCAGTAATAAGGTCTAAGCCTTCAAGTCTGATCTTCCCTATTCTCCACTCATGGATGGGCTCTCTACTGTCTTTGGTGGAAAAGTATGCAAGGACTTAAATTGTAAGGGCAGAAGGAATAATCAGGGATTTTCTGGACTGATTTGCTTGTATTAAAGATGAAATTTTAAACAGTAGTTTCTACATTAAACTCTACATGTCTGGGTAGGCTAGAGTATAGCTAGAAAACCTGAATATTTGTGACTTACAGGCTTGTTGAAGGTCCAGTGGGCTTTATATTATTTAATGTCTGTCTCCCTGGGGCACGGGTCAAGGATGTCAAGAGGAAACTCTCTACCCTGGTACAGCCCATGGACTACTATCCATTGTTGGTTTTCCAGGTGGGTAGTGATGAAGTGTCAAGTCTAAAGGCCATTACGGGAGACTTCAGAGCATTGGGTCAGCTGGATCAGGAGCACAAATAGTGTCCTCCTCTATCCCTTTGGTTGTGGGCAGGAATGAGGAAAGCATATGGAAGGCAAAACAGATTAATACCTAATACTCTAAGCCTGGTTTCACTGACAAAATGTTAGAGTTTTGAGCACAGGACACTTTAAAGGTATTCCATTCAAAGGAATGAGATACATTTGCCACAAAGCGGGGAAAAAACAACTGGGAGAAGAGTTAACAGGGCTCACTGGGAGGTCTTTAAACTAGATTTGAAGGGGGAAAAAGGGATAATACCAGACCTGACGGACGTAAGCCTGGGAGATGGTCAGTTCTCGACATCCTTGGGTCTACTGCCTCAGTGTAGGCTGGAGATGGAGTTCTTTGTGGTGGCAGGGAAACAAGATTTACTGTGCTAGAGGACACGGATGCATCTGAAAATGGTTATGAGGAAGTTAGGACTTCTTCCTCCAGAAAGGTAGGCTGGATTGGTAACGCACCTGAAGTGCATCTACACCAATGCACACAGCACGGGCCGCAAACAAGAGGATCTGGAAGCTATTGTGCACCAAGGGAAGTAAGACATTGTTGCTTATACAGAAATGTGGGATGAGTCATACCACTGCAGTGCTGCACTGGATGGCTACAGATTCTTTACAAGAGATTGGCAAGGCAGGAGAGGTAGAGGGGCAGCCTCTATTTTAGGGTGTGTCTCAAAGTATTTAGAGGTCACTGATGGTGAGGATAGCATGGATTGTCTATGGGTAGGAATCATGCAGAAGGACAACAAGGGAGATATCATAGTAGGAGTCTGTTATAGACCACCCAGCCAGGGTGAGGAAGCAAATGAGAGGTTCTTTAGGAAGCCGGGAAAACTCTCAAGATCACTGTCTCTCAGTCTCATGGGGGACTTAAATCTACCAGATGTCTGCTGGGAATACAACACAGCAGAGAGGAGACAGTCCGGGAAGTTCCTGGAATGTGTGCAGAGGCCCTCGTGAGAGGGCCAGTGAAGGAAGATGCCTTGCTGGTCCTGGTGTGTTTGCAAACAAAGAAGGTCTGGAGTGGGACATAATGGTTGGAGGTCACCTAGAGCATGGTGATCATGAAATGATCGAATTCTCAGTCCTCAGAGAAGCAAGACCTATCTCTTTAGATTTCCAGAGGGCAGACTTTGAATTGTTTAGGAAGTTGGTAGCTAGAGTCCCTTGGGAGGCAATCCTGAAGGGCAAAAGGGTCCAGGAAGGCTGGACATTCTCCAAGAAGGCAATCTTAAAGGCAGAGGATCAAGCTGTTCCCATGTGCAAGAAGATGAGTTGATGGGGCAGAAGACCACCCTGGCTGAAGAGGGGGCTTCTGCTGGAGCTCAGGAGGAAAAAGAGAATCTATGACATGTGTAAGAAAGGTCAGGCAGCCTAAGGCCATGATGAGGTCATGTAGGGAGAAAATTAGAAGGGCCAAGGCTCAGCCAGACGTTAAGCTGGCCACCACTGGAAAAGACAATAAGAAAAGTTTCTACAATGTATTAGCATCAAAAGGAGACCTAAGGGGAGTCTTTCCTCTTTAGTAGATGAAGGGGGAAAACTAGTGAGCAAGGATGAGGAAAAGGCTGAAGTACTTAATGCCTTCTGTGCCTCAGTCTTCAATACTGAAACCAGGACTGCTCTGGGCACTCATCCACCAGAGCCGGAAGAAAGGGACAGAGGACAGGCTGAAGCTATCTTAGTCCAAGGGCAGATGGTGGTGTGTAACTGTAACAATTCTGTGATTCGATGTAAGTTATACCAGTTGTGGATTTTTTTTTCCCTATTGCAAAGATAATTTGCAAAGTATTTCTTCTAAATTCACTTAGCTTCATTTTCTAACTGGTGTTTTCTAATCTTTGCTGAATGTAACAAACAGGTGTCAAAAATCTCTCCTCCATATACACTAAACAGATTCTGCTTAAGTAACTTTTAATCTTTTTACAGAACTGTTTTTTTTTTTCCATAGTGTCTCAGTGTAAAGTTGTTTTTTTCTAATCAGTAGTTCATCCTTGTGGCTTTTTTGGGGTCAGTTTTTCAAATTATCCTTGTCCTTTATAAAGCACAAACCTAATTGAATACAATACCAGGTAAGATTCTCACTAAGATTTTTAAAAAAGAATAGCTGTACTCCATTCTTTATGTTTTATACTCTTTATATCCCCAAAATATACTTTAACTTTTAAATATTGTCCCATTAACTCTGTTCAATTGATCTTTCTCAGTGATCCTAATCATTGCTTTGCCTGTCCTATGGATAATGACCTACATTCTTGATTTCAGTGGTACTTTACATTTCACTATATGAAATGAGCTAGAGATTTTACATAATTTTGTTTGAACTACCCTTCTTACTGCTTTGCACTGCACCATTTTATTTCCAGCATATTCTGTAAACTATAGGTTTTTGGTTTGTATTTAGCTCTGGATCAGTGTCACGGATATAAATTGCATTTTCAGATTCAAAATTTTGCCAAGTGTTAATGAAACAAAAAGTGCTCTAAGTCTGCATGCTACAACTGGCTGCTGCATTTTTGATCCTATGTTATCTCTAAAGGTTAATGTATTTAGGGTTAACAAATAGTAAAGGATTGATACATTTCATTGTTAATGTGAGCAAGCTAATGCTTTTATAATGTTGTTTAATAACTTTGTATCTGCATTTTGTAGCTATGCTGGTGGCTGAAGATTTAGATCAGACTTTTGTTAAGTAAGATGGGAACTCTGCAGGAAGCCACCTAATTCAGCCCAAGTTTCTTTGATGTTTAGCTCCACTAATAAAAAAATTAGGAGCCTGGCCAAGGTTACATGGCTGTTGAGAGATCCCAGTTTGAAACATTCAGAGCTTTTCAGTTTGAAAGTAGTTGAGAGTGAAACGTCTGAGAACTAAGGAAGATGTGGCCTGAGGGACGAACACCAAAAGGTAGCAGCTGCAGAAGGTGATAACTCTTTGACTGATCCCCCATGCTGATGGTTGTCTGAGGAAAATAAGACTTACCTAAAGTGTAAAGCAAAGTTGAATTTTAGGCAGGACAATGTTTGCATGTGCCTTTTGTTGTTTTGTGTCTTAGCCTCTCTGTTTGTTATGTTCCTATGGATAAATAAATAATGTTCTGTGTTGAGCAAGCTGTTCACTGTCACTGCCTTTTCACACTGTCATAACTCCCAGAGGGAAGTTGATGGAGGGGCCATTAACCAGCTGGACCTGCTGGGGACACCTGTAACCTGGTGACCCAGTCCAAGTGTGGGGGTGATTCACTGAATTTCTTCTGAGAGAAACACAGTCTTACATACTTTCCAAGAAGTACAGAAGGCTTCTTCCTTGCTTGGAAGGGGTGCCCTCAGAGGGACTGATAAAATCAGTCCTCATGTTTGATATATAAAGTGTGTATCCATATGATTATTATCCATGTCATTAATAAGACTAAAATCCAAAGAAGCTATTTTGCCATTTATCATTAATTTGTCAATTAATGTTTGTGTGTTCCTTTATTATGAAACATAAGTGCATTGTGTATAGCTTCATGGTTAGAGGATGTCAGATAACAGGGTCCTGAGATGGATGTACAAATGCTGATTTACATCGTGACAGGAGAACTCAGAAGTCAATCCAGGGGAGAAGTTTGGGGTTTTGAAAATTTTCTAAGAATTGTGATATGATTATATTTTCTTCATTTCCAGAATGGAGAAACAGGAAAAGAATCAGAAGAGGATAAAGATGCAAACAAGTCTGAAATCAGTGTAGTGTTTGAAATTGCTTTGAAGCGCAATATACCTGTCAGTTTTGAGGTATGATGTTATGTATTTATCTGTTTGCTAAGGAACTAAAGTCACTAAAACTCAACAGAGTTAATTATATTAATATATCATGAATATGGCATTTAAATTCATTCAAATTATAAACAGAAGAATTGGTACTGTATTAGAGTCTAAGAAACTGAGTTTTTACTACTAAAATAGATGCTTTTTCAGAAGTATTATAGACCTAATACTTGGTTGCAAACAAGTGGATGGCAACAAGACAGTTTAAGCATCTTCTGTATAGCGTTGTGGGATTAGAATCAGTAGCCACACTCAATCTGCTTTGAAATAACCTTTAAAACAGTCAGCCAAAGTCTTTGCTTTAACTGTAGGCATTCATATATTACACAAGTTCCCAATGACACGTTTTGCATCCTATGCTCTGCGTTCAGAAAGTCATAAGTATCTTTTTATCTTCCACACTATTAAGACTCCTTATCTATCTCTACTTAAGTCTTTGTGGTTTTGCCTTTTTTTTTTCCTCATTTCATATGATTTTATGTGTGAATCTGCTTCTGACACCTTTGTTTACCTTCCCTAATAAAGAATATTTGGAATAGCTCCAACACTATCAATGAACTAACTGTGGGAGAATGAGTGTTAGTAACTTGAAATTTTTTCCAGTGAGAAAATTCTTTCACAAACTGATTGTAAAAATCTGACATTGCTGTGAGAGGAACCAACAGGCTTTCAAGCTGTTTCTTTTTTTTTTTTAATGCAGAAGATGGTAGTGAAAGAGGCTCTTTAAGGTTTGAATTTTCTGCTTTTTTTTTTTTTTTACATTTAACCTGAGTTAAGAAGGGTGTGAGTAGTGCCTATACTGGTTATTTTCTGCAGTGCTTTTTCCTTTTGAGGTATACATGCATGTTTGCATGCCAAAAAAATGAAATTATGCTGTGGCATGCCTTACAGCATGGTGTATGCAGTCTACTGAGTTGACCAATGCCAAATGAGCTATTTGGACCTTCTTAGAAATCTGAGAGATCTCTCAGAAGAGAGCCCAAGAGAAAGAATATTGTTTTTGACAGAGGAGTTCCTCAGTACAGCAAACATGAATGTGCATCATAAATATGATCTATGTAATATGGACTAATTAGCCATTTAAGAGAATGTAAAATAAAATGTAAAACTGGGGTGTCTGTGGGTGTTGGTATATGAATTTGCAACTACATGGAAAAAAACATAACTCTTACATAAGAAGATCAGACATAATGGAAACACATGCCTGTGTTTCAAAAGGGAAGCTCATAATTAAGGTTTCTGTTTTCACATCATTTTCTGCCTTAAGTATTTTAAAGTACTTGGAAGAGTTTCATACCAATCAATACACTAAAATACAAGATTTACAGTCAGGGGTCACAGAGTAACTTGGAGGTTGGAAAGAAAAGAAGGATGGTGCTTTGAATGGCTTGTTAACTTCATTCCTGTGTTTTAGATTATTTGAGGGAGTGCATTTGGTAAGGAGAGAATGAAGGCAGAGATGCTTAGTGCAGGAAAAGTCTATTGTGTCACTTGCCAAAGAATGTTAACAACATTGAAAAAACAGTTTCTTGTTCTGACACATTTTGTGTTATCTCCTGCCTTTAAATTGAAGTATAGGTGATATTCTCAAATAAAGTTTTGATTAAACTTGGTAGTGACTTCTATTTCAGTAAAACTGCTAAGCAGTTATGCATAATCCCCGGGATCTGATGTTTCTAATATGATTTTATTTAGAAGAGGGTTTTTTGCTATTCCAGGTAGGCATCAAAGCATTCGCTCGGTTTTTTTCATGTGTGTGGTAGCCATAAAATGATCTGCCTTTTCTTCATCTGATGAAACTTTAGCCAGTGTTCCAGCAGTGCTGTGTTATACAACAAAGTGATAGTCATAAACAGACGTAAAGTTCTATACAAGCATGTCTTCAGCATTGCACAGGGGTCCAAAATAGGAAGAGCATGCAGAAGCCCGTGGGTTTCTTCTCTTTCTCCTGTTTCATGTAATATGCCTAGTTTTAGTTGCTTAGGAACCTTAGGAGAAATTTTAAGACATTTCTATCTGTCAAAATCATTAACTAAAATAAAAGCATGGAATTGTGACAAAGAACAAGCTTCACTCCATACTTGCCACTCGTGCATCCTTAGCTAACCTTTACTGATCAACTTTTAAGTCAAAATACAGCTCCTCTAAGGCATTTGTGGGAGTCTTGATGAACAATTTTTAAGGAGGGATACAAAACTGATTGCTGTAGCAATTGTTGGAATACCTGTAAAATGGTCATTTTGCTGCTTATTCCTTCCATGACAGTAGATGAAAACGTTGCTTTTTTCAGTTGTTTTTCAACATACCTGTTTTTTATTTCTGACTTGCGAGTAAGGAGTTAGATGAGCCAGGTATTCGAACATGTTGGGATGTTTCAGATTGTCATTTTAGTTTCAGTATTTTTCTTTAGATTGGAGTGGGGTTTTTTTTCCATAGAATAGCAAACAGAATAGCACAATTTTTTTATTCTCAGTGTTAGGAGTGAGAGGATAGAGTGCCTGAACAGACAAGTTTTCTGCCCCTCCATCCTCTTGCAGTGTTCTGCTGGGAAAACGAGTTGCAGTTTCTTGTGTTCCAGCCTTTTCACAGTCAGGCAGAGATTCTGTATTTTGAACCAGGACCGACTGGGACACAGAGCAAGTTCTCAACAGGAAATTTCGCATGCATTTGACTCCTGCTTTCTTGGAGATTAAGGCTTTCAGATTGGATGATTGACATACTGAGTAGCTCTCATTTAAATTTTGCATGACAGTCACCCTTCCTCACTCCAGTTTTAATAAAACAGACTTTAAAAAAAACCCAGTGATGAAAATCTGGTATGTCTGCCCTCACAAGCATGTGGAAATGTGTTGGTCTTTAAAAACTTCTAGATAATCATGGTTGTAGGCGAGATGTTTTTATTGACCTGCTTTTTGTCTCTTCTGTTGATATTTTTTAATGTCCATTTAATCTTGCCATAATCTTTTTGATTTTCTACCTGGAGTCTGAGTATTAATTGAAGCAGCGTTGCTCTTTATAGTACTGCTGTTTTTCATTTGTCAGCATGATTCATTAAGTTGAGCCAAACTCACTCTTGATGTAACTTGACCCTAGATGTGTTTTGGCCCCATGTGTTTTCTCTTGCTGGAGTTATTCTTTAAGCCAGTTGAAAAGAAAAAGAAAAGTGTATTGAACTGTCACCCTTAATCAAATTCTCAGCTTTAAATTAGCCATGATTTGGTCCACGGGTCGTATCTTTCAACTGAGGAAATTGTTTAATGTATTAATGCATATAGTGTTCTTGGATAGCAAAAGCTAAATTTCTTTTCAGTGTTTTCTGTCCCTAGGCTTATAGCACAAATGTTTGAAATCATGTGGAGTAAAAAGATCTAAAATCTGGGGTTAACCAAAAATGTTGTTATGTAATTTTTTTTTTTTTTTTGCTAATTTACAAAATTTGGATGTTTAGCTTGATCCAGATCCCATCTGAATCCTATGGGTTTCATTACATTGACAACACAGACTCTTTTTCATTTACACACTAACAAACAGTTTTGAATGTTTTCCAGGCAATTGTTTACCTCTGTCACACACTTAAAAGTTTTAAAAATTAAAAACACACCAGAATATATTAGTTTTATATGAAGAATTATATTTTCAAGTGTATGAAAATATATAAAGATTTTGTATTAACATTCTTTTTCATGTATATATCTTTGTGTGCATTTATATATATATACGAGAAAACATATAAAACTAATATTTTAGGAATTCAGCAATTCTGTTTCTTAAGGAAGTTATTTTGTTGTTTTTTCATCTGGTCGGTGTAGATGTTCTTCTATAGGTTTTTTAAGCTTATTATATTGCGTGTAAGTAGAAACACGTATATTATGGTGTTAGTAAGACCACAAAAGATTAAGGGCCTTTGTAAGGTTAATTTAGCCATGTTTTACAGTTGATGTGTTTGTAATACTTGGAGAGCAATGTACAGGGATGGGTTAAGACTTGCTTTGAAAACAGAGTGGGAAACACTGCAGTTTGAAGATGGGTCCTGTTTTAGGCCCATCTAGGAACAAAAGACCACGATCAGCCACTCTAGTCCTGGGGAGGAGATAAGTACTGAGGGCCTTTGGAACCCCCTAAGGACAGGGAGGGCTCACGCACCTCCTGTGGTCCCTGGTGAAACAAACAAGGCTACTCAACTTGGGGAAGAAAAAGAAAACTTAATTTAATCAGCCACCAACCAAAAACATGAAAAACAGAAATACCCAACTGAGAACAATACAGAGTAGGGTGATGATGAAAAGTACAACCAGACTTTTAAAATCCCCTTCCTATCCCCTCTTCCAAGGCTTAAGGCCCTGATCCCAGTGTCTTCACCTCCTTTCCTCCTGAGTGGCTCAGGGAGGGAGGGAATGGGGTTTTCAGTCGTTCTTGTCCTGGTGGCTCCGGCCTCTTGTCTTACCTCAGAGCAGGCAGACTCCTTGCCAGTCCTCCCTGCTTCAGAGCTGGGTCCCTCACAGGCCGGGCAGCCCTCCAACGTGCATTCATCCCAAGGGCTGCAGCTCCTCTCTGCTTCCTCTGGGTTGGGGTCTGCAACACTCCCCTACTCTGGCACAGTCTGCAGCACTCTCCCTCTCTGGCACGGGGGTCTTCCCAGAGCTGCTGCCCTTGCCCTCCATGAGTCTCAAGGGGACAGCCTGCATTCTTGCCGTGGGCTGCAGGGAGACTGACTGGTCCAACGCTCCTCTTTCCTTTCTCCTTCTCTGACTGCCGGGTCTGCGTGATCGTTTCCATCTTGTACACTCCTCTGCTGCTCCTGCATGCTACAAATTTCCCTTCTTAAACAGTGACAGCGGAGGCTCCAGATAGAGGTGGGTCCAACTGAGAGCTGGGGGAAGTTTCAAGACCTGTTTATGGGGACTGCTTGTCCTATGACCAAGCACAAGGAGCTCTACACAGACCTGTCACAAGGTGTTAGCACTGATACAAAGCCCAACTATGGCTGAGATCAGGAGATCTGGGTGCTGAGCTCATCCCAGCTCTGGTGCAGGCAGTGCAGCTTCCTGTGGCTCAGCGTGGGTCAGTGCCTCGAAAGCACTGGTATCTCCTCACTTGGTGAAGCACTAGTGGGCAAATTTCAAGTAAGGCAATCTTGAAAACAATTCTGAAATTATTACCTGGAATCTTAAGAGTGGGAACACTCCTGGACCACAACAGAAATTATCCCATGCTGGCACAGATGTTGTAGTATTCTGGGAAAATGCAGACAAAGTTGTCTGTTAATTTTAATTTTATGTCTTTTTATTGGTATGTACTGTGATAATAGTATTTGCTGGGTGAAGTTGCCACGAAAAGAGAGCTTAAAAAAGGAATACAAGCCTAAGGAGACCTCATTATAGTGTAATGAGAAAACTAAATAATGCAAGGGACATGACCTTGATAAAAAGAACTTTAATACAAAACATGTTGTAATAATATTAAGGTTGAAGGTTTCAGCCTGTTAAAGATACAGTTATTACACCAGGAGGGCCCTAGCACCTTTACCTCAGTTTCCTTGCACTCATGCATTACACTTCTTCAGCAAATGGTGTGATATAATTGCACCTACTGAAAAAATAAGTATTTGTATTGATTTTGAAGATAATAGAGATATTTGGCAGATGCTTTAATGTCTCCTTATAGATATTATGTGTAACAAAGATTAAATTAGGTAGCTGCTTCCGCCCATCAAACAAACTAACTGAACCTTTTCCCAGATGAGGTCTCTAATTCCTGATAGACATTGTCCAGACCAGTAAATGGTATAGGCGTGAAGAGATGGCATCTGTGATTTCTTGGTGTATGCATCCTAACAGTATAGCTTCCTAAAAGAAGATGTGTGTGGGTAAAAATAAAGTCAGAAAAAGAGCTAAAGAAAGATACACTGTTCAGAACTTCTTTTTATTTTTTCTGAATTATTGAAGCTTTTAATAGTGGAGAAGTGCTTTAAATGGGTCTTCTCATTGTCATCCTGAATATGTTTGGAAGGGAAAGAATAAATGAAATTTTTCAGAACAGATTGACTTTTATATGAGTTGTGGCTATTTTGGTCATTCCCTTCAGTATTGTTGGGAGGGAGAGCTGAGAGTTGTGTGGAGCAAGCCTGTGGCTGCCTTTGAAGTATACAGTATACAGTTTTATGCAAAGAAATAACTGAAGTCTGTTGGACCTTCATGAATTTAATTTCTTTAGTGTGTAAAGTATCTTGCAAGCTAAAAAAAACAGCAGCCTTGCTTTATATATGCATTATGATTGTGTATTTTATATAATTTTTTTTAAATCTAGGTCTACTGTGATTTTCAGTGAAACATTAAATATGATGGTTAGACTTGCTTTACCTAATAAGCCTTCATTTTATTTCCCCAAAGCTGGTACTGTCATTAATACTTTAGATTTTATGAAAACCCATCCAATACCTTCAATTAGCAGAAAAACTGCATTAGTATTCAGTACATTGCAGAGATACAAACATTGAGTTATAAGGTGATTTGACTCAATGTTACTTGTGTTTAAAAGGTAATTAAAGAAAGTGGACCTCCTCACATGAAGAGCTTTGTTACACGAGTTACAGTAGGAGAATTCACTGCAGAAGGAGAAGGCAACAGTAAGAAACTATCAAAGAAACGTGCTGCAATGTCTGTCCTACAAGAACTTAAGAAACTTCCTCCTCTTCCTGTGATTGAAAAGCCAAAACTTTACTTTAAAAAGCGTCCAAAAACAATATTGAAGGTAGGTATCCACCTTTCACAGCATTGAGAATGTTTGCTCAGATAATAAGAGTTACTTGGATTTAAAAACAGTAAAGGCTTATTTGTCATTTTCTGTCAACATTGTTACTCATTTGCCTGTGCCAATATGCCACTGTTTTTTTTAAATTCTGAGAATACTGTGAAACATAATGGCTTTTAAGGTGCTCAGCTTAAGAACCAAACTCACATCACTGAAGTCTTCAGGAGTTTGATTCAAGTCTAGTGGAGTATCAAACCCTCCAAGCAGCTGATCTACAAATCAGTCTACAGTGAGTAGCCCTGGTTTGCCTACTCATCCTAAATTTGTACAAAACCAAAGGGTCACCTGAAGTAATTAGTCTTCAAAATGATCTAACAAAATAACCACATAACGTACATATATTTATGAAGCATCAATACCTAGTCTCAGCACTAAACAATCAGATTAACTGGTCATCTTTTCATTGCGGGAGACTAAGTTTTTGAAGTGGCCAAAATCTACTACATTTCAGTTTAGTCTGGGAAGTGTTATTTTGTGGGGAAGTTAATATCTTTGTACCTGATTTTCTGTTGCCTGGCATGTAGGATAGACATTTAGGTACACATAAGGGCATATGAATAGCCTATCATACTCATTTTAGTGTGATGTAAATAACAATGGAGAGTTACTTTCTCTCTGGTGTTGCAGTGTCACTTTTGCCCCATGCTATGCTAATCGGGAGCCTCGAGACTAGATTTGCAGGAAAAAATGGGAAACCTTAATATCCAAAACCTATGCGTCAGAATATAGTTTTAGCACCTACATTTCATCTCTTTTTCTGTATTTGCTTCTTGTTAGTTTAAAAAAAAAAAAAAACAAAACATTTTTTTCTGAGTTATATTATGTCCATGGCAGGCATTATTAGGCTGGGCAGCATTATACCAGTATGGCTTGAATGAAGCCCTCATTGGCTGTTACATGGATAGATTGTAAAAATAAGTAAATCAGTACTTTATCAAAAGTGTAACCAGTAGAAATCTGTATACTCAGCACACTGTGTACTGCAGAGTTCTGTAGGAGCACCCGACAGAAAAAAGCATTTAAAATAAGCAAATACTTTGGAGAGTGCAAAACTGGGCTTTAAGTACAAAAGACTTATTTTGTCAACTTCCTCTTTTCATTTGCCTTCAAAACAGAAAGAGTGATTTTTTCAAAGAAACCTAGGTTAATTAGATACCCATCTCCTACTGAAATTCTAGAGATGTAGTTCTCAAAATCTTTTAGGAAAAAAATAAGTGTAAAAAAAATGTTTAATGGAAAACCATCATCAGTATTGCAGCTTTAAAGCTGCAAGATCTGAAAAATCTATTGGCTCTGACTGTGTCATTTTGGCAAGTTTTTCTCAAGAAAGATGATAAAGGTATAATAATGCAAAAATCTTTTACATTACCATATATCATTTACCATTATAATCTCTAATTATCCAAAGCGAACTGAATTACAAAGAGACATTAGTATTCAAAATAACCTGGATAGGTAGGGGACTTTTTTTTTTAATATCCAAACTTACAAAATACTTCCAATGTGCCCGTTTCTTTTAATTTAACCTGCATGTGTTTTGAGCATCAAAAAATGTGTCACTAATTTCTTTTTATTTGTGTGTATATATATATATTTATGAGGCTATATCTTATGGCCTGCACTTTATTTAGCCTGCTCTGCAATTTCTCTCTCTCTGGCATCTTGCCCACACAGCTGCCCTTGTGCATGACATTGTCTTAATTCTTTCACCTACATCGTCTTGAACAGCTTCAACAGTTAAACTATATAGGGTTCACTGCACATCTTTCTTGATATAATATCCTTCTCAGGTCTTTGCATTCAGATGCTGATCATCTCTTTAGATTTTGGACTAATTGTTTGTTCTTATTTGAGAAGCTCAAACAAGCATGAGTGCTTCTCTTATCCTGCAAGTAGCTTCATGACAAGGAAATAGCACAGTAACATAAATACAATTCTACATTCAAATGCCATTTACATTTGCAAGTTCATTCTTTGTGCAGTGTCATAAAAACTGATTAAATATGACTTCATATACATTTTTAATCAAAATATTTTCATAGATATTTGATTTGAGAGAGCATTTACCATGTGAGTAATAACATATTAAAGGGATTTCAGAACTAGATAATTGTAAGGACGGTAGTTTTTCATCTGTCTGTGTAATCCTGGACAGGCTGGTTTCTCAGTCCTTTTGTTTTCTCCCCATCAGATCATTTTCACCACCAACCATACGTTTTGACACGTTACTGAGAGGATTATTGTCTGTTAAGCACTTGAAATGCTTTCTGAGGGGCTCACAATGTACAGCATTTCTGGCATCGGAAACACTCCTCTCTAGCTTCACTACATAAAAATATTTTGAGGGTGAATTCCTCTGACACACAGAGTAAACTTTGTACATCATTAGTTCAGTTGTAGGATGGAACCAGGAGTGTTGATAAGGAAAGCAGGGCAGGTGGGAGAGGTAGCATCTTTGTTACATATCAAATCTATTTTTTGTCCCTGTGTAAATCCCATCTCACCTTAGTGTACTTCAAGTATTCTAGCAACCTTTTTTGAGGAGTTATGGTCATAGAAATAGAGCAGTGCAATACAATTGAATGATTATCTGATGAATCATATAATTTTCATCCATCGCCATAGGACCTCCATAGATACATGAGAGTATTAGTAGCTTACAGATGCTAAGTAAAAATGCTGCCTGCACCAGTGGCAGACAATAGGTATGTGTTTTTTGCTACAATTTGGAGCTTGAGGATTCTTACCTTGTCTCATGATCAGAATACGAGAAGAAGTTTACTTCTTATTCTCTGAAAGGGAGTATTAAAGAAGAGGCAACTGAGGTAAATGATTTACTGAAGCAGTGTAGTAAGTATGAATATATGCTGAAATAACGGTTCTTTCTTTTAAACCTGTTTTAGACTGGACCAGAATATGGTCAAGGAATGAATCCTATCAGTCGTCTGGCTCAGATCCAACAGGCCAAAAAGGAGAAGGAGCCAGAGTACGTTCTTCTTTCAGAGAGGGGAATGCCTCGCCGTCGAGAGTTTGTTATGCAGGTATCCTCTGCTGTCTTGTTAGATATAATGCCCTTGCTAATGCTGTGTTCAAACTCAAGCAAAATGGTGGCATAATATGAAGTGTTTAGCAGTTTTCTTTATGGTCAGTTATACAAAGAGAGTACGAAACACAGTATCAGAAAGTCCTTCCTCTTGATGAAATGAATGACAATGAGGTTATGTGTCCTCTAGATACTTTTCTTGTAGTAGTTTTGCATTTTTTATACTCATTTCACCTGAAAGTTTCTGTCTTTATCCCTCATGGGTCACGATTTATTTACTTTTGCTTGTCTTTTTGAAAAAATAAAAGCTATTTCTGATCAGAGAATTGCTATTGCAAACAAATATTCTGAAGTATGGAAATTAGTATCTCCATATATCCAAGCATTTTGGTTTAGAAAAGTAGTGTGATATTTCAGATATTCAGTTTCTTTGTGGCTTTATTTATATCTGAAATACCACAAAAAAGCATTCCATCCTGTGTTGTAGCCTGTCCAGTGAAAGAGTCTGGACTTAATATGGAAACAGTAGATCAGTAATGTTTCTTTAGATTTTAGATTAAGAATGTTTACAAAAATTTGATATAACTGATATTTTGTTAGCACAACAGAAAGTTGAAACAGAAAGAAATCTTTTCTATTGTGTTCAGGGGTAATTTTGTGCTGGAACAATTCAGCATACCTCAACTTGTTTTGACTTGTTGACTGCAAACCACACCGAAATGTCACTTCTGTCACTTCACAAGCAGATTTTATAGTGTTCCAGTACCTCCTTTCCCAGAAAATTAGCTGTTTTCACTTAAATCTTAGAGTTCCTCCTTCATGTCTATCAAGACAGGCTAGCAATCTTAGTTTCTTTGAACCCCAGTGGTCTTTCTTGATGATTTATTATTTTTCTCTCTGAAGCAGAAGATATTGAGTTGCGCTTGTTGCAAAATCAGGTTTATGAATATGGACTTGGATTTTCAACATTTTACACGACTTGAAAGTATTTGAAAAAGAATGATCCTAGCATAGACAGTCCCTTTTTCCATGATTAGACTCCTGAGGGAGTGTCTATAGATAGCGATGGTTACCTGAGGCATCAGGTCTGTGTAATGCAGTCCACTATTAGAAAGATGGGCTGAAAATTTGGTTTTCCATAGGGGAAGTCTCAATAACAGCAAAATCTTTGGTTTAGAATAAAAAAGTCTTAAAAAGAGTGAATACATAGAAGATTCTCTCATGTAAGAAAAGTTGTGAAGGAATAAAAAAAAATTGCATGGAACAGTTGCTTTGTTATGAATACTGTTAAACACTGTAACTCTGGTTTCCCCCTTCTGTAATATTTTCACACTAAAATCATACTGCTGTTTCTTCCACCTTCAGAAAGTCTCAGTGAGTTCATTATGACATGCAAAGAACCTTATCAGAATAAAAAGCCTTTGTATAAACTACTTAAACAATGTTTTCATTTAATTTAATTGAATGTGGAAGTAAAATATCCAGAGATAATATGTTCATTTTTATCTGTCACACAAAGAGCAAGTTTAGATGTGATGAAATGGATCCAATTACTTGTCCTGACTACTAGATAAACAGAAGAAAACCTCTGATGACATTAGTTGGTGTTCTGTTCCCAAAGTTAATTTCAGAAAGCTCTTTCTCTTTGTAGTCAGGCCTTTAATCCTTGATAGACGTTGTAATAATAGCTAAGCCAGTTCTACAGGTCTGAGAAATAGCAGCGCATTGATTTATTGTGAGCTATGGTATAAATTATCATTTGGTCTTGTCCCGTTAAAGTCCCTCAGTTTTATTGCATATGAACTTACGGCAGATTGACTATTTTCTAATTGCGATTGTGGAAGTGCATAGAAAAAAACTGTTTGTATTTCAACATTATTAATAGTTCTATGTTAAGTAGCTGAATCCTTTTAGTTAATTATGTATGTACTTTGAAGGGATATTATCATTGTTATTTCTTTACATCCTCTTCTTTGTATTTAGAATTAATAGGTATTGGAGCAAAGAAAAATTAAAACTTTTAGGAAAATATGTAGATGATGATTTGAGGAAAGTGAATAATTGTTAACTACCATAAGTTATTACATAACATTTCTTTTTTATTTAACAATTATATGCCTGTTTTTGCAATCCTATTAAAGCTCCTTCTGGACTGTTTCAGGTCTTTGATCTCTCAGGTTTCTTTTATTCAGATCTCCTTGGCTAATTTTTTTTCCAATTTTTTTTTTAACATACTTTTGAAATGCTACACTTAAGATACAATTTGGCAAGTAAAATGCCTTAATGGAGTGAAATATACAAGAGCTATCAGTATTGCGTAAGTGAATAGCAATGACAGTGCTAATATCACAAACCAGACACATACGCCTTTAGAAGTTTAGGAATTATACCAAAGCTGAGGAATAAGTTTGAGCCTCATTCTTCATGAATATCTGTTGTCTATAAATTACCTTTATTTTGAGGTTTTAATTACTCCTAGAATCATAAAATCGTTTTGGCTGGAAGAGACCTTTAAGATCATCGAGTACAACCTTCATCCCAGCCCTATCAACCACTAGACCATTTCCCCAGTGCAACATCCACCCATCTCTCTACCACCTCCAGGGACGGTGACTCTACCACCTCCCTAAGCAGCCGGTTCCAATGCCTGACAACCCTTTCAGTAAAGAAATTCTTCCTGATATCCAGCCTGAACCTGCCCTGGCACAACTTGAGGCCATTTCCTGTTGTGTTGCTTGTCACCAGCGAGAACAGACTGACTCCCTCCTTACTACAACTTTCTTTCAGGTAGTTGTAGAGAGTGAGAAAGTCCCCCCCTGAGCCTTCTTCAGGCTAAACAGTCTCAGATCCTTCAGCTGTTCCTCAGATGAGACACGCTCCAAATCCTTTCCTAGCTTGGTAGCCTGCCTCTGTTTCCTCTCTAGCACCTCAATGTCCTTCTTCTAGAGAGAGGCCTGAAACACAGTATTGGAGGTGCAGCCTTACCACTCTAGTTTTATGAAAGCCGTCTTATTTGTCAGAAACCCATTATGGAGTATAGATGACAAGTCCAACGAGGAGACTTCTTTCCAAAAACTACTTTGATAAAAGCTTGTCAGATGTAAATATAGAAGAAGAAAGCAGCCCCAGCAGCCTCCATGTTACTTCCAGTGCAAGAAAGTGAGAGGAATGCAAACAGGGTTTTTCATCCTTCTTTAGAAATCATATGCGTTTAGATCTCTAGATCATTACTTGTGTCTCTGTTCTGGATGCTGGGGAACTGCTACAGGCAACACTCCTATGAGAAAGTGAAAAGTACAGATCCTGTAGTGCTTTCAGTGTTGAGGAAGAGTGGAGGAGATTTTCATTAAGGAGAAAGGGGCTGACACAGAGGGTAAAGAAAGAAAGATACAACTGTGTGTCCACTGAAATACAGAAAAAAATGTAGCTCTTTGGTACGAGTTTGGAGACCTTCTGAAAAATCTAAACAAGCTCTTTGTGTGTGAAACAGTATTGTAGTCCCCTTTTGCACTGTCCTTGTATCTTTAAGATCCCATCTCCATCAAAAGAGCTGACAGTTGTTGGTAGATCAGCAGGATTATTACATGATGATATTAAGGACTCTTGCATTATGATCAACATTTTATTTTTAGGTAAAAGTAGGCAATGAAGTTACTACTGGAACAGGCCCAAACAAGAAAATAGCTAAAAGAAATGCAGCAGAAGCAATGTTACTACAGCTGGGTTACAAAGCCTCTACTCCTCTTCAAGACCAGCCAGAAAAGGTAAGGCCCAATTGTTATGATGCCTACGTTTTACTCCTGTCTAGATTTTTAGCCATATCAGCTAATCCCTTGGTAAGAATGGACAGTTAAATTAATGAACCCCTGTTTTAGAGATTGCTTGTCAGAGGTAAGCCTTTGTTTAGCTACAGCTCTGTGCCTACATTTAGCAGTAAGTGCAGACTCTCCTCTTGTGAGAGTAAGAACAGAAAATGTAGTTCCGTAGGATATTGTGTTTGCAAAAGTGTACATGTGACGTATGTGCCTTTTTCTGCTTAGAAATCCGAATGAACATATTTCTTGCTTTTATTTCATTTTGGGCATCCATGAGAGCACCAAGAGGAATGGTGTTAGTGGTTTTCATACCTGAATTAACCATAGTAGTAAACGTTTGCCTTCCTGTTGCATATGCACTAAAAGCATTCCACAAAAATAGTGACCTTTTCAGAGTTGGTGATTGAGAAAGAAAATGTATGTAATTTTTTTTGTGGAAAAGGAATTTACATTTTCGAGTCACATGTATTGCAAGTATGTATTCTGATATTAGTGATATGAAACTTAGCACTCCTCTGCTCTTGAGTTCATTGATGGGAGGTTTTGTAATGAAAATGGAGTATTAATGTTTTGCCTTTTGTATCCTGACAAGATACTTGGTAAGATATTTGACTAGACTGTGGACTCTGAAGAGGTTCTGTCATATGCAAAGTCACTGCTTGTATATATTTTGATCATGGCTTAATTGTTTGCTATGGCTGCACCAGCTAGCTCATCTCAACAGAATGTTCTGCTAGGCTTTGCTAGAGACCACATGATAAATCTGAGTATAGTATATATCCTTATAGATCTTCTGATACACCCTTTCTTTTTCTTAAAAAAAAAAAAAACAAACAACATAGAACAGATACTCTGTTCTATACATTCTGCTTCCCGCTTCAAGAGGAGCAGCTCTATGTATGCTGTTCATACCACCTACACTACATTCTACTGTGTCCTTGAGTCATATACGAGTGTGCAGTACTCTTGGAAGCTAGATGGTGTTCCTAGTGGGAGCACAATGTGCAGTCACAGCCATTGAAAAAAAGACTTATGACAGAGTCAAATGAGAATTCGTTTTCACCAGAATGCTGAGACTTTTCTGTTGTAGAAGACACTTTTTGCCAGTTTCAACTTTTTCTTCACTTCCAGTTTGTCCAGTGGGCTTTTTGAAAAGCAAAGGAAAACAAGAAAATCAACTTAATTTTTTTTTTTTTTTTTTTAAATAATGGGAAAACATAGGTTTTCATTCTTGGATTTCAAATTGGATAAACTATTTTCAGAGATAAAGCCTGAAAAATATCAACCCACAACATAGTTGCTTTGAAGAGCTTTACACAGTGGAAACTTGTGGTTAGATTGAAATCCTTACAAAAAAATGAGTGGCTTGAAAAGGGATACTGCTGCTTTGTTTTGCTACGTTTATTAAACTACTGTTTACAAGTGCATTGTCTTAAAAAAAACAGGTTCAATTACATACTTGCAGATGTAGATATCGTAGAATTGATAGAATAACATGCAATTGCCTAATATTATCCTGAATACCATGTACAAATATGATACTGTATAAAAAAAGTTGAAGTACTCAGATATTATGTAGTGGCAATGTTGAAGATCATAGAACATTTTTTTTATAGCTTTGTTGGGGTTAAGGACATAAAATATCAAGAATATCTAGCTTTATCTTTTGCGTATAACAGCTTGAACATATTTGAAGATATACAAGTTAGTTTGTGTAGATAAAAGCATTTTAATTCTCTAACTAAACTGTGTTGGAGAAGAGGGAAAATAACCCTTAGATCTCTACTGATTCGAGCATTGTAAAATTCTTTCCATATAAGTTGCACAATAAAGATGTAACATTAGAAGATACTTGGGTTTTGATGCTGTTAGAAAATGCAACTTCTCTTTCCCCTGCCTCCCTGCAGTTCCCCAAGTCCTTTCATCCCCCTTCTCTTACTTTTTTAAAAAAAGCAGAATCAAATTTTTTTTTTTGCTTTAACCCTGGTGCATGAAATGTGACGCTAGTCATTGTTTTAATGAACACTTAAAAGCATTACAGGAGCCATACATGGCACTGACAGCAGCACAGGTAAACAGGTAATCCAGATGATGTAAAAAAGCAGAGGCTCTGCAGTTTTCTAAGGCAGTCTAGTTCCTGGAAGCAATCAGTTACAGCTGTGCAGAGCCCTGGGGAGAGCAATTTGGAAGTGCCCTGGGAGACTTTTTGCAGCTATCAGAATTTTAGAATGGAGAGTTACAATGTCTGTTTCCATCTTTTTGTTTCTTCTTGCCACTTCTATTCTCTTAGAAGAAAAACAGTAGATTGCATTCATGTGAGACAACAGCATTAAGGGTAATTTACTGATAGGTGAATTCTTGTTAAATTCCCCATCATGATCAACCTAATAAACTACAGAACGAGAGGAATGAGGAGAGTTGGAAATGTTCCTCTCATGTTGTACCATCATGCTCTTGTTTTTATTGTGTGTTGCATAGGCTGTAAGCACATTGGGAGTTACATGATGAGAAAAGGCAGGAAAACAGTGACAGGAATAGCTGCTTTGTTTAGTGTGTGTGCTCTTCCTTCCTTTTTCCCAAGGAAAGCTTATAATCTAATAGTCTGCGTTACAACAGTTTCGTAATCTAAACAACTTTAACACAACCTGTGAGATGCAGAGGTAGATTTCAACCTTCTCATCCTCCTTCGCGTGTCTTCCTCTTCCCAATCAACCCTGTCTTCCAGAGGGAATGATTACAACTTTGTCATGGCATACAGACTGCTTTGCTACAAGCAAAATCTCAGTGAAATCTGAAAAGATCATTTGTTTCACATTCATAGAGCTGAATGTCAAAAGCTCCTAGTTCGTGGGGAAGCTTGGACTTGTTCATCCACATTTATGCATAAACACTGCCATCTCATCTGCCGTATAGACTTCAGGAAGATCCTCATGTTGAACTTCTGTGTTAATTGCTTCCCTTTTCTTGGTCAGAGAAATGACTGTTGTTACACATAATTAATTTGAAAACAGGCAACTTCCTCAAAAAAGTAAATAAAATGATGGAAAATTACAATATTTTTTTTCCTTCCACTTCAGTAACTAGATGGATGCCTAGCAAGTAAATATTTTAAAATTACACTCAAAGTACACCCAAAGTAGTATTTATACATACTTTCATAGGCAGATATTAAGATTTTCTGGTTTTTAAATGTATTTTTTCTGTTGTCTGTGTATGTTTTCAGTTGAGAGCTGCTTAAAATACTTGATTTTAAATCTGATTTGATAACATACTTTGTTGATCCTAATCCTTGGGGAAACATTTATATTTCAGTGTTATGCAATAGTGGTTAATGTTTATGCATGAAGGTCCATTCCTCAAATAACCTATTTTAGACAAAAAATACGATGTGTTAGCAAAGTTTTGTGAGCAGATGTGGCAATCCCAAGTCATCCTTTTTAGAATCTTTCAACTGAATTTATAAACAGGAGTGTTCTGTTTAATGAGTAGTTTGCTCTTTACTTATTTGTCTTTTTCTACCTGTTTCAGCTTGGAGAGAACAAGAGTTGGAACGGCCAGAATGTTGGTTTTTCTGAGCCAACAAGTAACAGTAAGTATTGCTTTCTCGATTTGTATTTATACTTACTTTTCCTAGTGTCTTTAGGGCTTGGATTATTCAAGACAATTGAAATACTTTTTGTAAATATTTAGGTCATCTCCTGTTCTTCTCTATACACCTCAGAAGCCTGGCTGCCATCTTTTTGACAACTTTTTAGTTATTGGAATGCTGCTATTTGGTCCCCCAAAGCATACTAGTGTCCCCTGAGCCTGGTTATCCAAACAGATTTTCGTCATCTAGTAATTCATCTACCTAGACTCTAACATCATGTTTGACATCAGACATGATGTCAAAAGGCTTCCTAAAGCCAGGGTAGATAACATCCACTGCTCTCCCTTCAGTCATATATCAATTCATTTTTTCATAAAAGGCAGTCAGATTGTTGAGGCTGTTTTTGAATTCGTGCTGATGTTTCCCAGTGGAAACATCTTCTCCTTTGTGTTGCCACAAATGGCTTTAAGAAGACTTAGTGCATGGTGTTCTCAGGAACTAAAGTGACACTGACCAGCTTACCTTTTTCTGATGATAATTTTCTTCAGACATTGGAGGCCTGTCCTGATCTCCATGACTTGCAGATAACAGAGTGGCCTCACAATGACATAAGCTGCTTGACTCAGCATGCTAAGGTATATCTCATTTGGTCCGTTGGACTCATATGGGCTAAAAACTTCAAAAGAGAACTCTGATGAGGTTCCACTATTGGTAGTTTCTCTCTTCTTTGTGGCTATAGACACAAAGGCCTGAGAGACCTTGTTGGAGATCAACTTTAGTTTCACTGGAACAGGTAATGAATGGGACAGACCGTTGCAACTTCATAACTAACTAGATTTTTGCTGTATAGAGTGATAAAGATAGGTCTTTCACTTTTCCATGAGCTCTGGATTCTTCTCTAGAACTTCTTAAGAGTTCCAGACATTATTTCCCTCAACTAAGAGTTGTACTAGAGATGAACACACACATGAACTACTATCTGGTTTTTGTCTTTATACATCTGGAGTACTTGGTCCTAAAAGCAGGTTTTCAGGGGCTTCAGCAATGTTTAAGTATATATGTGGTTTTCCCAGTCCCTAGACTTAGGGAATAATTGTGCATCAATTTAAACAAAAGTTTACTAGTATTTAAAGTGATCTTAGATTCAGCACATACCATTGTACCTCCTTGAATGAAAGCATTCTACAGACTTTTAAAACCTCTTGTCATTTGTCCCCATTAATACTTCTACATCATTTCTGTTTGCATTGACAAAATCTCTTTAACATCTTCAAATGTTAACATACTGGAATTTGGGACAGCAGAGTAAGACCTCTCTTTTCTCTCATATCCTTGCAGTGTTTCATAGAAAGGGTTCTTACAGATGACATAACAACCATCTACTACACTAAAAAGAAAAAACAATCCCTTTCCCAAGCAAGAAAACTTACGTATTTATACATGTAAATTGAAATCTAGAAGGAGAACGCAAAGGCAAATTCACTCAACAGGAGGCAAGATCAACAAAAATAGTATTTTAAACCTCTGCTGACCAAAGAACTTATTTTTTCACAGTTTGAGCTGCACACAGACTTTTCGCAGCAGAAAAATAGTACAGAAACAGGTTTTCATTTTGGGATGCTTTTAAGAGTTTGAAACCAAAATGTTATCAACAGGATTGTGTGTTTTTAAAGATTTTTTTAGCTCTTAACCTCATTAAGAGTATTTTTAAAATTTGCAACTTAACTATGTTTTCCATATAACAGCAGAAGAGGAGATGACTATATTACATTTACATAGAGGACAGACCAGTCTTTCTTCACCTTAAAAGTCTCATCCAGGATTCATGGAAGACCTAGAAATGCAATTTTCTTGTCTAAATGTGGTATCACCCCTGACTGAATGGTTGCCAATAGGTCTTTTGAGTTTCTTATTGAAAACTCTCTTGATATTTCTAAACTAAAGAGGCCTTTCTGATAGAATTAAGAATCTACTGTATTGATAGGCACCATATTAAATTTTATTTTTATCTAGAAAACCACTGTGGTAGTTTCTATGCTGTAGATCTTTCAACATGTAAATTTATTTGTAATGTATAAAAAAGAACCACGGATTCCCAGACAGCAAATGTACAGAACATTTTCATATATTGTTTAGGTAACCAATAGGTTCAGTTGATACTTTCCTACTGAATGGCTCTATGAAGAGGCCTGTTTTTCAGGATGTGACTGAAGTCAGGGATTTCTGCATCTGCAGAAAATCTATGCAATATCACTTGATGTTTTTCACCAGCTTTCCACAGGCATGATTACTTGTTGAAATGCTGTACTAATGTTTAGGAGTGGATGGTTTGACAGTACATATTTGTCTGTGAGCATTTTATCTGCTCTTAGTGTTAGTTTCTCTGTATGTGTTAGTTTCTCATACAAGTGATGCATGAAAAATACTGAAGAAGAACTAGCACTATTAAGAGGTTTCCCTGCAGACAACTGCTGATCTTCCCCTAAGCCCTGAGCATCCAAGATAACTTCAGAGCTTTGTAGTCAAGGAGAACTGAGAAGATGTGAAGTATCTTCTTTTGATTAAATCACATGAATGCATGATCTCTCATGCACCTGTGAAATGCAGGTTTTGTTTTTTTTTACGACAGTTCCAAACAAGTTGCACTGTTTGAGATAAAAAATATTACATCTTTTCAGATATGAATGTGGTCATTTATATTTAAGAGCAATGGTTGTTGGTAGGTGCATCTGCTTTTGCAGTGACATCATTATCATAGGAAGTTTCCAAGAGGACAAATGGAGTGGCTTCCTCCCTTGTATGTCCCTGCTTGTAAGAGAAATGTACAGTTTGCATTTGTTGTTACAAATGCAAATTTGTTGTTAGTAACACCTAACTTTCAGTGGTCTTGAAAGTCTGGGGCTCCAAGATCGTTACATCTATGATTTGGCAGCTATTATTCAGATTTCCAGTAGTTTTATTCCAGGAAAACAATTCTGTCCTGCTAGGACAATATCTTTTTTTTTACCTGTCTTTTTGCAGACAGATGCTCTTTATTTGCATAATCCTCCGTGTTTCTGTCTGATAGTGTACGAAACAGAACTGGAAGTCTCATACTCTACTACAACAAACCCCAAAATTGTATCTGTTCTACACTTAAGTACATTTGAAGAATAGATTTTGCTATAGCCTTATTATGTAGTTTGTTTTTGCTGAGAAATACTCTACAGTCTGTATTTTCCCACATACTTGAACAATACAATTTTAGTATTCTGTATTAAATATCCTTGAAAATTAACTTCTGTTCCCCTCTGTCATGTTACTGTCCTTGTGAATTGCGACACTGGCAAACCTTCTTCCCACAGGTTTACTTCTTTACCTTTTTTCTTCATTTCACAGTCTTAAAGATGAAATAAGAAGCTTGGTTTGGGATATCTTAGACATTTTTCATATATGAAATAACAAGAATGTTGAGTGAATGTTTTCCCCTGATAAGTCTGGAAGAGACTTTGAGACACTGTGGACAAACCACAGGCATTGACAAGCTCATACAGATGACAAGCTCATAGAGATGTTTGCTGTCAACAAAATACTCGTTTATCTCTCTGTATTTGACTTAAGCAGTTATCCACAGAAGCCAAGCATGAAAGAAACAATCCTAATCCGTTTTCTTTTTTCTGTTGTGTCCAGTGACAGGACAAGGGGTAATGGGATGAAGGAAGCTGGAACACAAAAAGTTCCATTTAAACATAAGAAAATATGTTTTTCATATGTTTTTTACCGTGAGGGTGAGGGAGCCCTGGCACAGGCTGCCCAGGGAGGATGTGGAGTCTCCTTCCTTGGAGGTCTTCAAGACCCACCTGGACACTTTTCTGTGTGACCTGATCTAGGTGAACCTGCTTCTGCAGGGAGATTGGACTAGGTAATCTCTAAAGGTCCCTTCCAACCCTACCATTCTATGATTCTTGGGAACATATTTTGGTTCTATATTTCTAGAGGGGGTAATCACAAACATCATACAGTATATATTCTAGGAGAAGCTGTAGATGAGGTATGAAGAACAAAAACATATAAAAATAAAAGGTAAAAGTAACAGCTCTTGTGTATTACAATTGTAACAAGGCAAAAGTGATCTTAACTGTTTTTATATATTCCCCACCCTCAATTTTCCATTGTGTAATTTTCCTTTTTCTATTTCCGGCAATTTTGGAAGTCACAAAGTGAATATTGAAAAACTAATACAAATTAAAAAATACATTCACACCAATCCTACCTCTCTATAGAGGACAGACTCTTTGTTTTTCTTGCCTAAAGTTTTATTACTAGGGATTCATGCATAACTTTACAGTCTTTGTTCTTCAGAGTACATCTGTTCCTGCTGTTTGTTCACCACCTGAAATCATAATCATTTGTTTGTGACATCACAATTAGTTTCTGTGAAGACGATTAGATTGTCATCAAGAGATGATTATGGTTTCAGATGGTAAATGAGCAGCAGGAGCAGATGATCTCCTAAGGAACAAAGATATTTGATCTCATGCAATTGTTCTCAATAAAATAAACTTCAATGAGAAAACAGCAAATAGATATTCAGAAGAATTTCTTAAATATCTGATGAGGAAATTTGAGCATTTTTTTCTGTAAAATAACAGGACAAGGGGTATTGGGATGAAGCTGGAACACAAAAAGTTCCACTTAAATAATAATAATTAAAAAAAAATAAAAAAAAACTATGTTACTGTGAGGGTGAGGGAGCCCTGGCGCAGGCTGTCCGGGTAGGGTGTGGAGTCTCCTTCCTTCGAGGTCTTCAAGACCCACCTGGACATGTTCCTATGTGACCTGATCTAGGTGAACCTGCTTCTGCAGGGGGGTTGGCCTAGATGATCTCTAAAGGTCCCTTCCAACCCTACCATTCTATGATTCTATGATTTTTTTAAAAATCTACTTAATAATGAGAGATTAAGAACACAAAATCTATAAAAAACATGTAAATGTATCATGTTATTGTAAGCCCTAACTGTATGATTACATTCAAATACAAATTCTTACTTAGATGCTTCCTTACCAGTTTTTTTTTGTGCAAAACTAAATGTATAATAAATAGTGTATGCTAAAACATCATCACTTTGGAGAAAATAAGTTTTATGTGAACTTTATAGTCTGTCTCTCACTAGTCTTATAGAGATTTTTTCATAGTCCTCTACATGTTTATTTTTCCACTGGGGATTTTGGTGAAGATTTCAGTAGATAATTTAATACCCCAAGACAATTTAATTTCCATGAACAGTAACTGAAATCTACTATTTGGGAATAAGTTTTTTGTTTTGTATTGCAGACATTTAAAATTGCAATTTATATGTGTTACATTTTGCTGAAACGTGTAATTCTTTTGGGTGTATTTCAAAGGTGGTTTACAGTGGATTGTACGAATTTTTGCGCACTTAAGTACTGCTGTTTCATTAGACTTCACTTTTGAATTGCTTCCAAGCTTACTAAACTTCATCAATTGGAATACACTCTTGCAGAAGTTAGACTGATACATCACAACAAATTCAGCATTCATTGAATTATTTTTCATTATGAATAGAAACCACAGTAAGAAGGATTGACAGGATTCACTACTTATGTGATGAAGCACAGGCCACAGAACAGTAATTTTTCATCTGTTTGGTTTTGATTTTGTTTTATGGGTTTTTTTAACAAACACACTGTCAGGTGAACATTATCATTATCTACCAGCTGACCCACTTGTCTATAGTCTGCATATCCCATGACCTTGGCTAAAGTCTCTTATAGCAGTTGTTTAAGTTTAAATAACATCTTGTATTTGTAGCTGCTGAGTTATGTGCTAATTAAAAAGAAAAATAATAAAAATTCATCCCATCTTCTAGCAAGGATCTGAGATAACGAGATTTTGTTTCTAACTGAAGACCTAAGAAAAAGAAATTTAGAAGCAGAGGATATTTGTACAATTTTTTTCTTCCCTAAGTTATTGAAGCCAGGAAATCAATGCCTGTTTGAGATTGGTAATAATTAATGTGTTATTTTTCAGTTTCATCTAACATTGAGAAGGACATAATAATTTATCCAAAACAGTATTTTTTCAAGAGTTGAAAAAAACTTCTAAAACACATAGTATTAAAAACCACCTCATTAACAAAACAGGGAAGGGAGGATGTTTATTATATCCTTGCTGTTTTGAGAACTGCTGGCAGGATTTAAATTAGCATTTTTGTGCCACAGCTCACGTGTGTAAGACCACAGCTGTAGCTGGTCCTCCTCCTTCCTCTCATGCTTCCCCTTTTGAGCTGCTCAGGTATTTAAAGTAGTGTAAGTTTTTCATCTTCAGATGTGATGCTTTCTTTGCTGAGTTTTCTAGAAGACTGCCAAACAATTAGCCTGTTGATGTATAAAATGGATACAGAGGTGGCAGCCACCATGACAGTAGATGGTCAGATCTGCGGATAAAGACAATTTCAGAGAAATTACCCTTTCCTTTTGCCAGTCTCCTAAAATTCCTCTACGAACTAGATTTGTTTAAGCTTGCTAGTCTATTCCTTAAAAAAAAAAAAGTGAAATAGAAATGCAGAGCTCTTTTTTGATGTTAACTCTCAAGTTCAGATTTAATAATTTAATTCTACAAGTTGTCTGCATTTGGATTTCTGTTTTTAGCCTAGCAAATAGAATTTTAAAATCATATATAATACACATTATATATTATGTATTGTATATTATATAAATTGTGTTATGTTACATGATATTATTAAAATTATAGCACAACCTTAATACTGTGTTTTTCTAAATAACTTTTTCTGCAGTCTTTTCTCCTTTTCCTGCTCCCTTCCCCACAACCTGGAACCTACTGTGTACCTCATGCTTACTCTAAGATAATAGTGTCCTTGAAGAACTGAAGTGCTTGAATTCAGGCTTCATTGCTGTCAGGATCAAGACTTAATTCTCCATTCTGTCCTCCATCTCCTTTTCTTTACATCAGTCATCTTATCCACATAACTTCCACTCCCCAACTGCTTTCTCCTCCTCTGATTTCATCTTCACTAATACTTATGCTATGCTTATTCATGCTCTCCTAGATCTTCTTAGCTTCAGCAACCTCTCTGCCCTTGTCTAGTAGACTTGCTTATTCTTTCATCTTTTCTACATGCAGGTCATGCCTTTGTTTTCATCATTACAATTCTCATTCCCTTCTTAATCTGTGAATGAATATTCTTGACTGCACAGGTCACCCCAGTTGCACTTGGACACTCTCCTAATTGCTTTATTCACCACCAAAAATCACTTTCTTGCAGCTTTCACAAGCACCTTGATCAGCCAGCTCACCCACTTGATTTGCTTCTGCTCCAAATTCACCGATTCTCTTTACTGATAAGAATACTGTCCTTCTGCATTTAGATTGGTTCTTTTTAGAACTTGCCCTATCTCAATCTGAGGCTGTCTGGTACACAGATATATTATTGAATACTTATGATGCAGAAATTATAATGTACAAATGGTGGTGTAGGTGTTTCAGCTGTCTATTGGAGTATTTCATAGAATATCCTGCAGAAATCACCTGCTGCAAGCACAGAGTCTTAAGTTCTCAAGCAGGAGTAAAGCTGTGGGAGATTTCAAAGGACTTCTCCCATATGAGTTAAACACCAAATCTTACAGAAATGTATACAATGTAAGTCTCTTGCAATACTACAGTTTCCTTTTTTGGCTGTACAGAAAATGTTCCTGTGAAATTAAGGTATCAAGACTTGACTTCATGAAGAACTAGATAGTATTTCCTTCAGTGTCATGCTTATTTTATGGTTAAATAAACTAGTGTTTTAATGAGTGACTTTATGCAACATCAGTTTGTTTAAGGTCATGTAGATGAGATCTTTCGATTGGAAGACCTTGTGTAATGACAAAACATTTTTTCATGTCTGAATATTGCAGTAGCTGGTGACTTAGAAATACCACAGATATCTGTGTTAAGTAGGTAATGATTGCATCCTGGTATTTCAAGCCAAGATTGTGTGTAGACTATTACTGAGGACATAACAGCCATGCTATCTATCTGTTCAGTTGCTTGACTGACGTTTTCTGAGTTCCTACTGAAGGAATAGAACAAAATATGTAAATATTCTAGTATATAAATAGGCTTTTACAATGAATGGAAAGATAATTTCTTTTTATGATAACGTACATTTTTCACTCTTACTATTGAAATAGTTATGGGGTTTTGTAAATTCTTTTTTGCACTCAGTGAATCTGTAATGGGCCATGTTCTAGTGTATGTGCAGAACCTGTCGGTCCTATGGAGGAATTACTGCATGTGAAAGTCCTCCATGCCTCTTAAGATTTTGTCCATTTTGACTTACATTATAGTGAATTCAGATTTAGATCCAGGTCTAGCTTTTCCTGCTTAACGCCTTACCATGAAATTTTGCCACATACTTTGAACAGCACAATATAGGAGGGCTTTGTTCAGATGTAAATACAAGTAGCATAATCTAAAAGGAAGCTTTTTGAGGAGTATCTATAAAGTATTTTATTCAATTTCAAAAATACTAGTTATCTCTTTATAAACAGTCTTCTATTCAACCAGTGATGAGTTGTTAGACTTAATTTATAACCATATCATCTACAGAATGATGTCATGGTTTGCTTTGCATCATTTCACAAGACATGTGAAGGAAGCATTCCTTCATGCCAGTGCCCTGTATCGCTGATTGTAGTGCCGGGAAGAGCAGGTGCTTTTCACGGGTGTCGGGGGAAGTCATACACCACCTGACGCTGCTTCTGATGCACCAAGTGTAGCTTTCCTGTAGGAGAGGTGAAAGCCTAGGGAGAAAACTGTAGCTCTCCATGAAAGAATGAATTTGGGGTTTAGACCGAGTACAGTGAGTGTCCATAAACCCGGAAAGTCAACAAGTGACCTGGAACCAGGAGAAGTAACTAAGTATAGGCAGAGTATCCTACAGTGTTTATCAAGTAAAAATGAAAGAAAAATAGCACTGATATATATGTATGTAGATGGACAACACAATCCTTATTCTGTAGGTCATCTTTGGAATTGAACGATAAAATAAAAATTTCAGCTTTTCATGTTTTCTGATTGTCCTGACAGAAATAGAAACTTGAAAATGTGACACCAGGAATGCCAGCGCAGACACTAATACCTATGAGTGTGCAGGCGACACCACTCTGAACAAGTAGCAGTGGGCTGCTTGTCACTGTCGGCAAATCCCATTTTTGTGGAGTCTTATTACATGGAGGTGGTATTGTTAATCATTCTCCTTCCTCACCCCATTATTAGTGCAGAAAGTCTCTCCAATGGTTAGTTTTGTTTTCCGTGAACTCCAAAAGGAGCATAGGTCCAGACAGTGAAAGACCCATTTATAAAAAGGACCTCCTCCTTTCCCAGCCAAGGGCATCCTGTCTTCATAGCCAAGGCAATCCTAAAGTGAAAGGCTTAGGGACAAAAATGACACTGCTTCAGCAGACCTCTTAGAGACTGCTTTTGCTACTGCTGCTTGAAAAGAAGTGAAATTAAAGCACTAAGGTTACACTTCAAGGGGAAGGCTTGTGAAGGATACTTGGGCTATTTTGTATCTTAATTGTATGTTTTCCTTGGATTTGCAACTGTTTTGCAGTTGTCTAGTACATGAGAGCAAAAGCAGACAATGCAAGATCAAGAAATGTAGGTAGGTAAGAGAGAGATGTCTTTGGTGTGGAGTTTTCAGAGACTTCAGAACATTGTGAGAGCCTGCTAACAATTACCGCCAAGGATGAATAAGACATGTTTTCCAAGTGTTATTGATTAAATTGCATAGCTAGCCTACATATTTTCATAGCACATTTCCCCTTTGGTTTAGATAATATAAATGGAAGTTATTTTAACGTGTTTCATGAATGTATCTCTAAGTTAAATGTCCAGCAGAAGGTGCAATGTTGTTCATCTGAATAGTAGTATTGTGGTTCCTGTGACTCCTAAAATTACGATGCTACCTTTGGAGTGTGATGAAGTTAGTATGGGATAAATATTTAGTGGATACAAAAATCCTATTTTTTTTTAGCTGAAAGACTAACAAAAATATGAAAATGCTCACCTAGAGATGTTTTTTTGCATTGCATACAGGTGTTAGAGGATAGTATTATAGTGATCCTTTGAAGACATATCAAGATAATTTCCGAAAAGTTATTTTGTTCTCAAACTTAATCCTCTGTTGATGTCATACTCCTTGACTTGTGATAACATCTTTACTACTGTAACTCAGCTGTTATGTATGTACACTCTTCTGCAGTTCAACAGAGGCAAAAAAGCAGACAATAGTGAGGAATGATACTTAAAAAATTCTCAATAGTGTATTAAAATTAGATAACGAATGGCAATTAACATACACAGAAGTTTTCAGAGAGACAAAGTTTTTATTGGCTTTTTAAAACAAGTTTGGAAGAAGCTTCATGAAACATAGTCCCTTAATATAAAAAGTTAATAGCTTGCAACTATATTAATGTAACGTCTAGAATATTACATTACTTTGTTTCCAGAGATAATCGATGATGGTAATATAATATCTGCCTTTCAGAGCCAATGTATGATTTAAATTAATTATTGCTTATAAAGCACTTTGAAGTCTTTAGCAGAATAGTGTTGTATAAGTGTAAAAGTACTATTATTAATTTAACATCATCATTAAAGCCAATACTTTAGGAGCATCTACTATACTCTGCTCAATATCTTTTTATTCATCATATGCTGCATATTAGTTATTTTAACATTTAGTAAGCTTAGTAATCTGGAAGTATTCCAAACCATTGTTCCAGACAGCAGTTAGATATTTGGGTGGATCATGTAAAAACAGTGAAATGGCTGAGAAAGCATGTAAAATGTTTGTTTTAAGTAATATTACATCAATGGACCAGACATCTGCAGCACTGGACTTGATTTTAAACTTCTTTAAACTTTGTTTTATGTTAACTTTGTACTATGTTTTTCTAAAATCGATCTGGGAGGGCTAATGTAGTATTTCTAAACAGGTATGCTGTGTTACATTTTGTTCCATTTTCATTTCTGCTTCTCAGATATTTGTAGGGAATCAGATTTACAACAGACAGGTCTTAGGAGGTGATAAACACTCAATATTACTGTTGCTGTTTGGTTTTATAACCTAACATCAACTATCAATGTCTGTATTGTCTATTTTAATTCATGTTACTCCTTGTATAAGAGTATTTAAAAATGTGAGCAGTGATAGGCCTTGGAGGTTATAGCCTCAGAAAAGGGGTATAAAATCACTCTTACAGTGATTATACGGTTATATTCTAAATTGTCCCAAATGGAGAAAATGAAATTTTAGGGACTCTGTCCTCCATCTTTCCCAATTGCATTGTCTGGAGTTTGTGCTTAGCTCTAGAGTCCAGCACAGGGTCCACTGGCTTTGAAGATAGTTTGAAGACTGGGTAAAAGACCTTTAGAGTATTCCAACCAGGCTCCCCAGCTCCACAAAGGTAGGTGAGGAGAGCAGTCAGGTGCACTAAGAGATATATCTTTGCGAACGTTGTAAGCAGATGTTCCAATTTTATGAAAGCAATGTTAATTTAAAAGCCAATGTGTGAGTAAATCAATTAAAAGATTCACCTGTAAGCAGTTTGCTGAGTGAGCAGTGAGGAGGTTCAATTTTTCCTGTGTAGTTGAAAATGAAGATATTAATTACTGGTAATATTTTCTGAGTCTTATGCTTTATTTAAAAATACTTTTTGCACTGCTAGGATTAGAGGAATATTTTCTAGGTAACTGGAAATTATTTTTTTTCTCTTCTTTGAATTTATTAAACATTCTGAGATTAATGTAACGTACTACAAGCCTTTGATTGTACTACGTACTAAATGTACTGTAAGCCTTTGATTTCTCTTGGGATTACTAAATCGCTTAACAAACAGGTTTATCATTCCCAGAATGAAATGCCATGTGCCTCAGGTTTCACCCGTGTTATTTTCAGGTATATGCTAGAAGATTAAAGTATGATATTAATATAAAATTACACGTTTCAAGTGCATTTTTCAATTTATTAACAATAAGAGATTTTCCTCTTATATCAGCAAACTGGCATTCACGTTTCCAACAAATGCTTCATAATATGCAAAAACTAGCCAAATTCAGATTTAATTCTACACATTCCCTTGCACAGGAATAATAGCAAAACTGAACAATTATGTTCTCCTGTTTCCAAACATCTTTTGGGTTGAGATGACTTCTAAAAACGTATTAAAAATTTTGAGATATAGACAAGTTATCTCTAATTTACATATCATTGGAAATTTTTAAATGTAATTCACAGAAATAAATTTAGATCTTTTAATGTCTACCCAAGCTCCTGTTGACATTACTGATGAAACGTGCCTGCTTGCTTTGTTCAGTATAAATGGTGACCAAGGCAAGTAGCTGCTTGCAAACTAGGATGCTGTATATGCAGCTAAGTAAATAAAGAAATTCCTCTTCACTGAAGAGAAGTCACTCACGTAAGAGTCATTAGCACAGTAATGATATGACTGGAAGGCAGTTCAGGGTTTTTAAGCACAGACTGATGTTTTAATTCAGCAAACGCTTTTAACCAGCACTTGAGGCAGTGCTGCTACCAAGAAGCCATCCTACTCTTCTTTTGCCTCTGCCAGCTCATTCTCATGAGCATCCCTGCCTGGTCCTGCAGGTGCTGGCGGAAGCAATAGAGTGGCTGGAGATTGCGAACAGCAGCTGAAAGTGGGAAAGAAAAGATCTGCTTCTGGTGCTGACAGTGCTGACATAGCGTAGTTTAAATTATTTGTAAAATAACAGCCTAAATCCATCTATCAGGTAGAAGGCAGAAGATTGTAGTGAAATAATGATTGTGCTGCCATTTTGAAGTATCAGCAGTTTCTCGTGGTAGATCTCCAAACCTTATTTGTTCGCGTTGTGTATTCTGTACTAGCCACAGTTTCAAAGTCCAGGTTTGTACGTTCTTAAAAGAGTGAGAGAAGGGGAAGAAGAGGAGCACTTCAGACCCGCTTTGCTTCTAAATGAAAAAAACAAAACAAAACTGTTTCTAAATGCTTACTTTGTTTTCCATTGCAAAATATGTTAATGAAAATTGCCTACATGTCAAACACATTCTAGAGTAATGAGAATGACCTTTGTGTTCGTTTTCAGCACCAAAGGGAATACTCCATCTCTCTCCTGATGTTTATCAAGAGATGGAAGCAAGCCGCAACAAATCAGCCCCTGGTACCACTGTAAGCTATTTGTCATCCAAGGAAATGAGCCAGACTTCTAGCTCTTTCTTCAGCATATCTCCTACAACAAATAGCACAGCTACGATTGCCAGGGAACTTCTCATGAATGGAACGTCCCCAACTGCTGAAGCCATAGGTCTAAAAGGAATATCTCCTGCTTCCCCCTGTTCTGCAGTGCAGCCTTCAAAACAGCTGGAGTATTTGGCAAGGATTCAAGGCTTTCAGGTATGGGAGGGGGAAAATGAAGCTCTTCAGCCAGAATCATAGCATTGCCATCAAGGGTTCACTGTTGCCCTCTTCAGTGTGGGCATGCATGTAACTTATCTTGTAAAATTAGCTGGTGTCCAAGGCAGTTTCTGGGTCCAGGAGATACAACCCTACATCAATATGTTCCTCCTCCTCTGTTTTCTTCCTTCCTTCCATTCACCTTTACTGCAGGCCATCTTTCTCTCTTTTGTTTATTCTTCTTTACTAATTTCAGGCTTAAATTATGCTTTTTGCTTGTACTTCTCAGTCTTCACCTCTCGGTATTAGAAGCTTTACATACTGCTCTGGCATTGGTTTCTCTCTTTGACTGATCCAGAAGGCAGTAATGCACCACCTTAATTTTGCATTTGTCTTCTGGGCTGGCTTGTTAAAGCCGTTACTCTGCTTCACACCCTGCACCTCTTCGTTATAACCTGCAGAGCAACGTTTTGATCAGAAGGTGCAGCCTAGGAGCAGACCTGGTGTCAGAGCAATGGAGAATGTTTTTGACATCATGGTCAGTACTAGAGAATGTAAGATGAACTGTGCTGGGTCAGCACATGAGTCCTTCAGCACTGGTAACCTGTATCCAGCAGTGGCAAATGCCTTTACATTTCACAGGACAGTGCCAGCCTCTTGCAGTACATGCAGTCATTTCTGCAGTGCAGAAAATGGGAAAAGGAAACCTCTTCCCAATCACCATTACATGCAAAATTACACACATACATGGATAGTAGCTCATTTTATTGTGTTGCACCATCAGGGGACAGGACCAGCTGTGTAGAAATATTCTATTTCCTGTCATTAGGGTTTTGTTTGTTTTTTTCTTTTCCTTGTCAGAATTGTAAATTTGTTTCATTTGAAAAGTCGGTTTCGTATGTTCTAGCGTATGTGATTTGATCATGTAACCAAATTCTGGAAATGAGAGGCTTCTGTTAGAAGTTTTGCATGCCTGATAATGATTTTTTTCGTCAAAGCCCATGTAATTTACAAAGTATGCGGTTGATGGAAGTGATTAAAAGAGGCTGCTAGAATTCGTGATATAGTGTCCTGTTCTGTTGGCGTAAGCAGCATAGTGAAATTGCATTTGCGTACATCAGATACCACCCGTTGTGGATTTGACCTAACATTGTTGCTGTCTAAAATGTACATTCAGCTTTCTTTTGGTCTTCATTTCTAAAATGTCGTTTTTGATTCATTAGTTTGACTGTCTCTTAATGCAAGAAATGGTAAAAGCCTGAGCCTCACCGAAGTAGAGTTAAGCTGCTACTAGGAATTCAGTTTTCCTGAGTTCCATTTGTTACCTGCCTGCAGTAGAAACAGATGAATTCTGATGAAAAGAAATTCAATCCGTGAAGTTTTCACTGCTTGCTTTCACATCTTGTCAGTCTGCTTGTGTCTACTTAGTAACACTTTATTTTCATAGAACAATTTATGTTACTGTTTTAATTCCTACTTGCCTACAGTATGTGGTTACTGAAAAATGATAAGTTGTGTTTGTCTTGGTTTTTTTTTTCATGCTTTGATTCTAGATGCTTATGTAGAGATTGGTTTTAAAGGGTCTTACCTTGAGCCAAAAAATATAATCCGTTTCATCCGTAAACTAGACTACTACTTTTGACTTGGCCCTGATACAAACCAAGGAGTTTGGTAGAGAATTTTGATTATTAATGTCTATCCACTGCGTATGTAATTGATGGTTTTACATCATCTTCACATGATTTTTAACACCTCGCTTGAATAAGCCTGGTATTGATGTGAAACTCTGCCACTGCCAGGCAGCTGAGCTGAGGTGGAGCAGTGAACAGAATCTCTGTGGGAAATGGCTCAGTGGCCCGTCAGGTGCAAATCACAGGTCTCTTCACCATTTCAGTCTAGAAAGCTCTTTGTGTTTAAGAGTTTAAAAGCCGATTTCTTTACAGGTTAACTTTCTCAGGCATATTTACTAAGTAGAGAACTACTGCATTTGCAAGCGGCTAGCTTCTTTCATGTTTCCTGAATGACCCAAAATGATTTTAAATTGTTAGCATGTATTTGTATTCTGGTCCGGATGATAACCATAGTTTTGTCTTTCATTGAAGAACGTATACATTCTGTTCTGTTACAATGTATTTTTGAATTTTTAAAAAAAAAAATCAATAAATGCTCATATGATGTTTCATTTGTAAATGTAAAAAACTGTTATTTGCTTATTTGAATGGGGTTTTTTGAACTTTTTTAGCTGCAGGGGACATGTTTTAAAATGTGGTTATTTAATTTAAATTATTCATAGCTGTTTGTGTATGATCTCAGCCATGTCTTATTGTAAGCCCTTAATATTAAGAGTTGTTGGGACGAATGTATGGAGTAGTACTGAAAAATTACATTTTTATCTTTTATGGCGTATTGTTCTAAAGATATTTGTAATTGATAAGCAGCAGCTCAGTGTCACTGGAAAACAGGTGTTTGGCTTGGCTACTTTCAAGTTACTTTCATGGTTACTTTCAAGGCTCAGGCTTCAAATTACCAGCGATAATTAAACACAAATACTTCAAGCAAGCCTTTTACAAACTCTGAATAAAGCATTTTTTGTGCTTGCTTTATATTTATGAATACGATCTACCAGTTCATTCTTTTACAGACTTTGCCCGGAGATTTTGTTTAAGAGAAAATTCAGCTTTGGTGAAATCATTATTTTTAAGTGACTATGTGGTATTTGGGTCATTGTTTTGTAACTAGATTAGGAAAGTTACAGTTATTCTTGCTGACCATTTAAGCGCAGTAAATTATTCAGAGAGTTTGTTTAAATGGAAACACTTAGAGAAGCTGTTTACACATGAGTAATTTGAGCCTCCAGTTTTTACTGAGGCAAAACGCAAGTTGCAGGTAGTCCAGTAGGAAATTCCCATGGGAGTTTCCATGAAGCAAAGATGGTAAAATTTAAAAAGCCATAATTGAGTACCCACAATCAGTCCCCATGTGCGGCTACAGCCATACTTGGCTTGCTGCACTGGCAGGACTTCACAATCATAACTTTTTCTCTCCATGATGGCTGCATAATACCTATGGAGGCTACATAATAAAATCTCATGCAGAATATAGTTTCCACGTGATGTATTCCCTTTTTTTGCAATGGTTACACAATTTATATCTTTTTTTTTTTTTTTTCCTCTTCGGCATTTGTTTAGTGGTTAACTGTTCCATTTCATACATTGATGGATTTAAGTGTTGATGGGCATTTCTGAATGTTTCTCATTTCTCTAACCAATAGCAAAGGTGTAAGTTTCTGAGTGACTGCACATACAGAAGTCCTGGTGGACACCCTAGAGTCAGGTTTCTTTGTGGCACCTACATTTCAGCTCATGGTTTTGAATTGGCAGCAGAGGTGGGTTTAAACTAAATTTCCACACTTGTATTAGGGTTGACACTGAGCTCAGGTCTTTTCCTGCAGTGGCTTTAAACAAAACAAGCATTCATTTTGCTTTGTTGGAGGTTGGGTTTGGAAGTCAGTCTAGGAGTGCTTGGATCTCGCTACCGAGACACATATGCGAGGAAAATTTCAGGGTAATTCAACCCTCAGTGAATCTTGAAGAAAGAGCTATAGTTTTGGTTTGATCTGTAAGTAATTACTTATTTCTTGGAGCAGATGAAACTTTTAGAAAGCACCAAAATACAGTTTGAAAAATTGACACAGGCACTATGAATGCTAATAGCAAGTCATTTAAAGCTGTAAAATCACCTAAAAAGGTAGAGGCTTCTTGAGCTTTTCATAAATAGCTGTGCAGAATAGGTACCTGATTTCCAGTACACTTGTAAGCCTGAGTACCCTGCATTGCATTTTTCAAATTTTGGCCCATGCTCTGAACCAATTACCTGAAATCAGTCATACCTTTGAGACTTCTGCCCCGCGCTGTCTCATGCAGATGTGTCCTCACATGCTGTGGGTCCTCATCCTGGTGTGACTGATGGTGGTACTTCTATCTGTGTCTGCTTCTGCTCTTTCACTGGAGCTTGTAGTCACTGAAAGGAAGAGCAAAATGCGACAAGTCTGGCTGCTTCAGGTTCAGCATAGTATGCGCGACAGCCGTGCCTCAGAGTGTAGGCTGTGCTGTGGCTGTTTCATGGCCTCTCAGGTTGAATTCTGGCTGCTAATGTGTGCAACACAAAAGAACTGGTGCTTGGCTTCCCAAGTAAAGGACAGTGGGTGACCTTCGCATCTGTCCTGCCTGAATTTGTAAAGATTTGTGGATCCCAACTCTATTTTCACCTGAGATCTCCTTCTTTTTGGCCAGTATTAAATTCACTGTCAGAACTTGTTGACAGTGTTCACAATAGTTACGTAGTTGCCAGTCTTTTTAATAATGAAGAGTTTGGGCCTGAAACTTCCTCAAGCAGATCTAGGCTCAGTCACAAAAATCAGATTTGAGATCAGTGTGACTTTTTAACTCTGAAACAATAAACGAGAGATTCAGGGTTAAGCATGAAGGAAATAATTGAGGTATAAATTATTATCATAACATCACAACTTTAATATCTTGAAATTTGATGCAACTGCCTTTACCTTTCTTCATTAACATTTTGTACCCAAGCGTACCAACTCGTTGATGACGGCTGAAATAACAATTTCAATTCAAAAGTTCTTATGCAAAGCAGGTCACAATTAAGAAACGTTGCTTACTTAGTTAAATTAATATTCATTGAACTTCACTAAATGGAAAGAACTTTCCTTTTGATAGTTGTTATTCATTACATGATTCAGGAAAATAGTCATTCTAAATTTGAGCTCCCAGGAAGTTGTGACAAAAGCCATTTCCCTCTTTTCTTATTTCTGAAGCTATCTCTAAAGCTGTTTTTTACCTCAGTAAAAGCAACATCTTACCCATTTTCAGTCTATACTTTTCCACCAACAAGCCGGATTTTTTTCAATTGAAATTCCATCAGTCTTTGTCAGCACAACAGGAGACTTTTTTTTTTCTTATGATCTTCATTAAAACTTATGACTGGAAAACTAAGGCCACATTGTTTACTGTACAAATTGTTATATCTCTGAAGGCGACAGATTGGCATCCACCAGTTGTGGATTTAGGCAACAGGACTGCCCTTTGAAATTTTCCATAGACTTGTCACATTTACAAAAAAAGCCATGATAAATAAGAAAGAGAAGGCTCCAGCAGGACATTTACCAGTCTCCTGAACATCTGAAAAACACAGATCTCTGAATAACTTTTAAAATTGCAAGAATTCATCAGTACAGATTGCAAGGTTAGGGAGGAAAACAAGCAGCAAAAAAAAACCCTGAGCATTCCCCATTGACTCCAGATTGAAATAGCTACAGTATTAGGCAGAACTATTACAGAATTATGAGACTTTTTTTATTGTTCCAATGAGTAAAAGTAAGGTGAAGGCATTCTGAGAAATGCTCCGTATCTCATCTCATTTTAATCAGGATTTCCCTGCTGAGGACACCAATGGGAAGAAATGAAAACAGTCTAATGAGAACGCTGTGACGGAGGTGAACACTTCAATAGAAGGCTTTGAAGCAGCACATTAAAATGAAGCTTCCATGGTTTCCCAGAAAATCAGTGGGCATTTCCTGTCTCTGGGTCTCTGATGGGCTGTAGACTACCTTCCCATCCCCAATGTCCTGTCTCAGATTTTACAACAGACGAGCTTTTTTTGTTGTTGCTGTTGTTTTCATTCCCATTCCTCTTTTAGGATAGAAAACGGCTTCTCTTTGCTTCTTTCAGCCTTTCTTGTGGCTCACTGCATTGCATAAAGTGGCCCCCCACTATGTCATTCCCTCCCATTCTTCCTCAGTCATTGTCTTACTGAGCCTACAGTATAAAAGTTTTGTTAGAAGTTTGATCATTTTGTGCTGATTGTGTTCAAGTGATCATTTATTTAGGGATGAAATGGAGCTGGGCTCTGCTAAACTGCGCAAAAGCCTAAAAACTATCTCTTATGAGTCATGAATGGCTGATGTGATTTTTCCTGATTCCCTCAAATCACTTTTAAGGAAAGAAAAAAAGAAAAATAGAATTTTACTGTGTTTTGAGGGAAGAGTTCTAAGTACCAAATCTATTATAATGAATGTGGCTGTGATTATAGTGTTAGTTGTCAGGGTGTATTTTGAAATTTCACTGCAGATTAATGAATCAGAAGGTATGTTTTAGCAAGTCTTCAGCTGAAGCCAATGAGAGACTGTGTAGCAAGTGCTAAAAACTGGAACGTAAACCGTTCTGTCCTTGAACATGTTGGCCGCAAAAAGGTTTGTGGCCACTGTCCGGAATTGCAGCAAATGGCCTCGTTCTGGGGAGTTAAAAAGTCTCATCACTCGTTCATATTAGAAAAAAAAAAAAGAACAATAATTAAAGGAAGCTTTTAAAATTACATCAGACTTCCTGGTATCATTAATGTTGAATGGATTTTAACGCTATGTCAGCAAAGGTTTCATATAAATGCTTCTTTAATGAAGATCATATCTCCAAAAATCAGGATATTGAAGAATGAAAGTGTTTGTAGAATCAAGTTAGAGAATACTTTTGAAATAACACTGTTAAGGCAAATATTACTTCATCCACATTTGGGGTCAACCCTCCCTATAATTCCATGTATGCAACTGTGCATCTACCCCTCTGCCCCCGCGCCAAGTCATTGGAGACTTCTTTGAGGACTGACCAGATTGCAAAGATCAGGAAAATTGTTCTGAACTAGTAGTAGACAGTCAGGCCCAGAGGGAGCCTTGATCAACTGATTTGCCTTGATGTTAACACTCAAAGAACAGTGGGAATTAATGACATTTCCATATAAAAATGAGTACTGGTGGAACCCCTTGAAGGTAGCTTGAGAGTGCCTGTGCTGCTGTGCATCATCAGTGCCTGCTTCTGCAAAAAAAGCTGTGAAGTCATGCTTTTGGTTCCTGTCACGGTGCCTTGGGTCTTAGTCAAATTTACTGGTGCTGTACCTGCTCATTGATCAGATCAGTTTCTGTGCAATGATGTGCAGAATGATGATGTGTGCTGTCATCACTGAAAGTATTGAAATCTGACCTTTTGCAGAAGGTCATTATCTTTCTGTGTGTTTGTACTATGCCATGCTCAGTGGCTAGTACTGTAATTTCAACAGCAACGTTTGTCTCTTACCCACAGGGAGTATAAACACCTTTAGAAATGGTTAATGTAGTTTTTATTATCTCAGTTACTGTCTCTTCTGGATACTTTGTTTTATCCCTAATGCAAAATTTGCACTTTCACCAAACTACTACTACAATTACCAACTACTGCCTGATGTTAAAATGACTAGATTTTTGTTGTGGGTTAAACCCCATAGGCAGCTTAAGCTGCTCACTCACTTCCCCCCTCAATGAGATGAAGGAAAGAATCAGAAGGATTCGAATGAGAAAACTCATGGACTCAGACAAAGACAAAAGCTGTGTGGGCAGGTGAAGCAAAAGAAGGGGTTCATTCACTGCTTCCCATGAGCAGGCAGGTGTTCAGACATCTCCAGGAGAGCAGGGCTCCATCACACGTAATGGCGACTTGGGAACACAGATGCTGTAACACCGAGTGTCCCTCCTTCCTCCTTCTTCTGCTGACTTTTGTTGGTGAACATGGCACTGTGTGTTATGGAATATCCTTTTGGTCAGTTGGGGTCAACTGTCCCAGCTGTGTCCTCTCCCAGCTTCTTGTACATGCCCAGCCCACTCGCTGGTGGGGTGGAGAAGCAGAAAAGCCGTTGGTTCTGTGCAAGCACTGCTCAGCAGTAACTGAAACATCACTGTGCTGCTGCCACTGTTTTCAGCAGAAATCCAAAACATAATCCTGAACTAGCTGCTCTGCAGAAAATTAACTCTGTACCAGCCCAACCCAGTGTAATCTCCACCCCTCGTTCCTTACCTTTTGCCTCATGTTCAGGTCCCAACTATCCTATAGATCCTTATTGACTATCCCCTTGCTCCCCATCCTAAGGAATGTATCTGTTCCTGCATGTCCTTTCGTGTAGGGCATAGTAATTTCAGGGCAGCACCTATTCTGGCATGGACTACTCCATGGCCACATATGATTTCTGCATATGTCTGGTCCAGCATGCACTTATTCAAAGTCACAGTCTCCTGGATGCGAGTTCCAGTCTGTCCAGTGCAGCAGCACAGGAATAGCAGCAATGCTCTGGCCATCTGCCATCCCATTGCTCTTATCAGTATGTTCCCAGGCAGCACAGAATAGGATGATAATGAGGATGGGAAACAGCAGAAGCAAGAAACAGTTACTAACAAGTATTAGGCTAATGTGCAGTGAGACAATCAAGCTCTATGGCAAGCACAGGAGTCTTTCAATTGGTATCTAAACAGCTGGAAATTTGGTCTAGCATACCTTGAAAAAGTCTTGTTGTATCTAACCTCTCATGCTTCACACTGGGTGCCAGAAAGGACTGTCATAGGTTAACTCAGGTGGGCAGCTCAGTCCCACCCACCCACTCACTTGCTCCCTTCCTGGGGGGTAGGGGGGAGAACCAGAAGGATAAGTGCAAAAACTTGGGAGTTGAGACAAGGAGAGTTTAATAGGTAAAGCAAAGCTGTGTGCACAAGCGAAACAAACCTAGGAATTCATTCCCCACTTCCCACGGGCAGGCAGGTGTTCAGCCATCATCAGGAGTGCAGGACTCCAGCACGCATAACAGTGACTTGGGAAGACAAATACTGTAACTCCAAACCTCCCCCTTTCCATTTTTTCCTCCAGCTTTATATGCTGAGCACAATGTCACATGGTGTAGGATATCCGTTTAGCCAGTTGGGGTCAGATGTCTTGGCCCCCCCCCCTCCCAGCTTCTTGTGCACCCCAAGCCTACTCGCTGGTGAGGTGGGGTGAGAAACACAAAAGGCGTGGGCTCTGTGCAAGCACTGCTCAGCTACAGCTAAAACATTAATGTGTTGTTCACACTGTTTTGGTCACAAAGCCAAAACATAGCACTATACAAGCTGCTATGAGGAAAATTAACTCTATCCCAGTTAAAAGCAGTACAGCTTTTTACACTTCACAGGCATCCTTAGAGTTGTGTGCCACTGAGCAGAAGTCAGGATGTAGGGGAACTCCTTTATCCTTGTGGGCTTATGGTCATTGTGCTCTCGAGAAAACTTACACTCTTTTATTTGCTACAAAACCTTCTCATTTATTCAAGACAACTGCTATTTTTCTGTTTTATTAACAGAGAAGGAAGTTTCTTCCAAGGAAAGGTAGCTGGTCGGTCAGGATTTTAATAATTATTTTATTGGCATCTCTGATTTGCACACCACCAGGCTGCCTGTTAATGGAAAGTCAATACCTGTCTCTCTCAGAAATTTGCAGGTGTCCTGCTACACTGAAAATCAGCTTTACATCAAATGACTGTGTTACGTAGGTAAGAGCTTCAAGGTCTCCAAACCCTAATTTAAGCATGGCTAGCCACAATTAAAAAACCATGTTGGGAATGTGAAATAGAAATAAAATACAGCAAGATAACAAGAACTATTCTTGATAGCGCACGTTTCATGTAAAAATCAAAGCACCTGGACCTGTTTGCATTCTGAATTATAGGGTTTTTTTAAACAACTTAAGTGGGAAGGTAGACAGACTGCTGATGGCAGTGACCCAGAGTAGATCTACAGGAAGTAGTTTTATTAGTTTCCATTATTTCATAAGTGTTTCTGTGGACTGTAGACCATCTAGTCCACAGTATACTATTTTTGATCTCTAAAGTCAAAGTAGTGATAGTCATTCTGCAAAAAAAAAACAACCCCAAAACATAAGAAAAGTATGCAAGTTTGTAAACCTAGCATTATTCATTCACAGAGCATACTGCAGAAGGTAATATATGCTGCAGGAATAATGTTTCTGAATTAATTCAAGAATATGCAGAATTAGGAAAACAAATGCAAATCTAGCTACAAGGGGGGCAGTAAATTTTCTAACACAAGATCCCTGACTACCTGGTGTCTGGCCAGAAATCTCTCTAAACCAGCTTTCTTCTGTTCTGACCATCATTAGGAGGAGGAAAGCTCTACATTCAAGTACTGCAGAAGTTTTGCTCTTCTTGTCTCAAAAAGCAACCAGGTGCTTCTCTTTTGTTTCTGTTTCTAAAAGGCAAGAAGGTAAATGGAGAATAACTGGCTAATGGCCTAGTGAGGGCCCCCAGGTGTGGTGTGGATGTCACGTTGGTAGCATTTTTAGCTTTTCTCCTTGGCATCTTGCAAATAATTTGAAATTCTCTCACATATCACTGCATGTAACTTGGTCTGTGGAAAAATTGTGAATTATATTTTCATAACCAATTTTAGGATGTAAGGGATTTTACATATGAGAAAGTTTTAAAACTCTCAGAATCTCTCTAAAGGACTGCAGCCAGCACTAAACGCAGTGGGCCACATTCCCTGCCAAAATCTTTCTAAGTAAATCCTAACGTGACTTGATAACTTAGCTACAGACCATGGCTTGGAATACAGCCAAAACTTGGGAAAAACTGGAAGTTCCAGCTGGCAAAAAATGTGAAGGTGCAGTGCTGAATTCCTAGCAGAAAGAGGTTCAGATTTAGTGACAATAAGGGAACTCGGCTCTCAAGCAAAAACCCTTAAAAAGAGAAGCAAAAAGAAAATGTGAAGAATGAGAAAAGAGATGAGTTTCAGTTTACTCCCCTGTCTGTGACTGAAGCTGAGGCTTTCAGAGAAGGGTTTTTTTTGGCTGTCACCTCCTTCAACTCCCTTCATAATTGAGGGCACAGCAAAGTGAGGTAATTTTCAGAAGTAAAGTTTTTATTGTTTTAATTAACAGTGATTACCTATATCTAGGTTAGTGCACGAAGCCAGTGTCTGTTTCAGCATCAGACTTTTCAGCAAGCTCAGGCAGCTGGTTTTGTAGTCACAGTTTCACAGTGATCCTCTTCGCTCTTCATTAATGCTGCATTTGGGGCTTTCACGTGCAGTTTGTAAACAGAAAACAGTTAATGCTTGCTTCACTCTTTGCTCCAGTGACAACCTTCATAATGAAGGAGAGTGTTCATGAAAACACGTTGGTTTCTCTAGAAAGTGATTTTAAACCCATATTGTTTTCTCTCTCCAAACTAACCAAGTTCCTCTCTCCGTTTAGTCAGTTTTCAGGATGGTATGCAAGACACGGGCTCCTCCACAAATGCTCCATACCATGCTTGTCCTCTGTGTACTTCAGTAACAGAACACAAGTTCCCTCAGTTTCCTCTTGCTTTTTTAGGCCATGCAATGGAAGAAGGAGTTTCCAGGGTTGCCAGTTTTTCATATGGCCTTTGACTATTAATTATAAAATTAATTTCAACTCCTCTCCCTGAAAATACAGTGTTTACCTGAACAATTATGAGTTAATGGATCAGAGGCAGACATGTTGTTTCTGAAAAAAGCCCGCATCGGGTATAACTTAGGTTATTTTGTAGTGCTTTGCAGTGATTTTGTTTCTGGATTATTTTTTTTAATAACATTTTTCTTGTTGATTGCAGGGGGGAGATTGTATTCAGTGCTTCAGATCACTGTAGTTGAACTACTATGTGGATAAAATAATACCTGTCTTGATTAGAGAGTAGAGGAAGCGAACAGGGTACAAAGTACTCTTTGATACAAGTGTGTTTGGTTTTTTTTTTGTGTAGAAAGCCCCATCCCATCTCCTGATTTGAGGCTCCTTATCAGACAAATGGGTCTCTTTGCACCCTTGAATGCTAGCCATTAAAAATATGGCTGCTTGCTTTGCATGTGCTCCACAGGAACACTGGCTTTATAAATACACACCTGGGTTAAGGTTGATTAACAGATGGAAGGTAAGCAGTAAACACCTCACTGTACTGATATTAGCTAATATTCTCTTAATTATAACCGACCATCACATCCAGAGATAGGAGAGGACTGGGTCTCCCTTGCTTGGCTGAGCATCGTATGTGGCCAGACTTTCCAGATCTCCTGCAGGACTGGAACAGGAGCTCTGAATTCAGAGGCTCTCTAAATGGCATGGAAAAAAAAAACCAAAAACAAAACACTTACAAGCTTCTTTGTCTCAGATGATAAACTTGTTTTGCATTTAGCAGATTTTTTATACATTCTCTTTGGGAATTGAATTGAATTGCATTGAATAAGTTTTTTCACTCTTATTTGTACTTCATGTGTTTTTATAGATGTCAAAGGTTCTGCCTTCCTACAGTCAGGAACATAAAACACTACCTCAGTAACCTATGACAGTGCCTTTAGTCTGCTTGTTGTTGGCTATTTATGGTACCATAATCATTTATTTCTTAGTGGAAGCCTTAGGGCTGTATTTTAATGAAGATTTAAGACAACGATACTGCTGCTTTTGAAACTCTGTGAGAGAAGAACGTGTTGGAATACCTCAAGATTTACTGCTGAACTGTCAGTCTTTAAGCTACTGAGTGTCTTTACCCTTCTGTGCAGTAGCCACGGTGGAAACTTTGCCCACTGCTGTGAAGCAGACACAGCGATTAATGAACCTGAGGCGCACTAATCAAACATATGTTTTCTTGACACAATGATTGTGTTATATATCACATCCGAATGTACAGGCCTTTATCTTTCCTTAATGATCTAGCAAGGGGGCTTTTTAAAATGTGGGTGTTTTTCATGCACTCCTTAGATTTGTTCCACGGGGGGTGACCATTTAAAACATCTGACGAGCATGCAGTTAGCCAGCTTCCTGCTGAGATTAGTAAAATACTATATTTAGTAATCATACTACATCAAGGAACTCCAGCATTGCAGGAAACAGTTTGATTCAATGCTGATTTTTCCCCCAATTTTTTTGAATTTAATTGTACGTGTTATTTTTTCATCTGGGACAATTGTTGTTTCCATCTCAGTCTTGGTTTTTGTATCTCCGTTTCAGTGTTTCTTAAAAAGACTTTGTTCATACAGTGGGATTTTTTTCCACTTTTTGATTTGGTTTGGTTTTGTTTTTACTGTACTCCTGTTCTTCTCTCACAAATAAAATATATGGAATCGTAAAGCTGGTAGTAAGAATGCAAAGAATGCTGCTCCATGTCTGAGGAGACTACTCTATTATTTGTAAAATAAAAGCTCTATGGGTAATACAAGAATTCACACTTTTAAATGCTACAGTACTGTACGGCGACAGCTTCTAAAATTGACTGTGAAGAAATGGTGGAAGTGAGCAAGTATATTTAATTAATTGTCATGCCAAGAATATTTCTTCACCAATAAGTATGCATGAAAGAGTTGGAGCTCAAGCAAGAAGGACTGAGTTTGCTCTTTGGTGTTTTTTTAGTAGATGACATGACTATCAGTAGATCAGTAACAGAAAGAGGAAAGTAAGACATCAATTTGGAAAAGAAAAGCATGTCACTGAGAGCCAAGGAGAGAAAAGTATTTCATGAGATGCTTGTCTATTTCAAAATTACTATTTTATCATCTGATTTTTGATGTTTTGATTTGCTCGTAGCTGCAAATCCAGAGCAATCAGTGTAAAAGCTTGGAAATTGTTATGTAAGTTCTGTAAGGACCAAATTGTGTGCTTTCCCTTTAAGGGGCAGATATAAAGGAATACTATCCTTTGTTCTAACAAAATAGTTTGGGCTTGTCAATCCAGAAGATTTGTGCATTGCTGAACATAATGGCATTTTATTACCTAGTTTATTTCTGTCTAGCATTCTAAGACTCCTGCTGATGCTTTGACTCAGAGTAGTTTTTGGTTTGGAAACATGAACTCCAGTGTCACAGATGACTTCTCTCTTTTGGTAGTTCATATTAATTTTTTGAAGTTATTAAGTGTTCCATAAAGAAAGCGTTTGGCCAGCCAGAAGTTGTGTTTCAAACTGTGAACATGTAAGTGACAGTGTGTGAAAATAGTAGCCTGTATTTTCACTCCCCTCAGTCTCTTGTTAATGCACAGTTAACTCATCTCTAACAGTATTTTAGTATATCATAGTTATGCTTTACTATGTAGTAGTGTAACAAGTGTCTCACCTTCCTCTGTTGTGAATCAGTAAATCAAATCCCTTGTTCATGTAAAAGGATAAGTGTTCAGATTCAGACATGGCCACTGAACAGTAGCAGGCTATCCTGTTGTTGAAGTTAGGAACACTGTATTTACAGAATAAGTAATGCAGATTAACTGTGGCCATGATCTGAAATTGTGTGTTGATCCTGTGTGTTAGTTTGTTGCGAGACAAATCCTGCAGTGTTTTTACAGTTTCTGTCAGTAGCATTATGATAGAAGTAACCTTAAATTAATTTCTTATTTTTACACAAGGTAATTTCATTTTTCCTTTTTAAAATAACATGTAGTATTGAGAATTTTGACTATGCCATTCCACACACAGTTGTAACATTGTCAACATTCATCTTAACATCTTCCTTTATGTGAAGCTATAAATGTCCATCAAATTATTTCCATCTCCTCGGTAACTTAAAATATTAAAAACAAGGTCCTAATTTCAACATAGTTGTCAAATGGTTTCAGACCTCCGCATACATTTCTATATACACACGCCGGTTAGTAGCACCCCTCTGTGCATACTTGTTCCATGCAGCTTGTTTCTGACTGAAGCCATCTGCGAGAAGGACACTCAGTTACATCTCATGTGACTATTGAACGTGAAAGCATACATGTGTGAGTGAACCCACAGCACATGCGTGTGGGAAAGGTTACTTCTAGAATGCGTTTCGTTGTTTTGGTGCCGGGGATGCACTTTACGTTTTACACATGGAGGTTTCATACCCTGCCCACTCAGCACAGTGGAGTGCTGTGTCTGGGATTCTTGAACTGGCTATACATGATTTATCTCAGGTTCTCCACACATGTCGTTACCCAGGAGAAATGCTAGCACTGCTGTATGCTTTTTCCGATAAATGAGCAGGCTCGTTTAAAGTTATTGCCAGGATCTTGTTGTTGTGGAATTGCTTTGTGCTGTGTAGACATACCTTGAAGGAGAATTACATATAAATCACTCATAATAGTCTGAGGCTCAAGTCTTGCTTAGAACTTGCACAACCCTTACTACAGATGTGTGTAGGCTGGCCATTGTTTTCTAACCAGATCCTAATGCTATTACACGTTATCTGAATAAAATGTCTTGAATTTTTAATGAGTGAAATGTCATTGCTGTTTGATCCTTAAAATTGCACTAAGCTAATTTGTAAGTATCCCTTAATTACAAAAAAACCGAAGCCTGAAAACTGGGTCTTGGGCATAGACAGTGATTAGTTTCATAACTCTTTTATTTTTACCTCCATGATATGTGGAAAGGGAAAGTGACCAACTGTAGTTATGCCAGAGGCCTTAATGATGGGTTATAGTCCCAACACTGCCATTCACTCCTGCCAGTGCTGAGTGAATTTGACTCATTTAACGTCTGTCCACAAAGTGTTCTTACCTGGCTAACAGAGTTACTACGGAGATGAGCTGTAGTTCATCACTCTTGACTCTTAAGGCTCTGAGGAACTTGGAAAAGTACTACTGTCGTGAATCTCAATAATAGCCACATAGTCACTGTTGGAGCACTTGGCCAACCGTCAGTCACCACTCCTTGATCGCAGTTACTGAACCAAGCTTTTGCTGTGTCTTCGCATTCCCTTACATTAGATGATACGATATTCTTAAATCAGTTTTATAGACATCCAAGTTGCTTCTAGACTTAGTCATAATAGCACGGACATATAAACTGAAATATTTGCAACATTCTGCTGGCCGAAAACCTAGAAGCATCTGCTGCTATTCAGACTAATTGATAACTATTCAACTGCTGTCGTTTCTTTCTGAGTGCCTATTTTCAGCATTCTACTCAAATGGGAAAACCTGCCACTCTTGGTTGACAAAAAAACAGCAATCTTTGGATCACAGATCAGATTTAAAGAAGAAGAAAGGAATAGGGCGTTTGAGAATGTAGCAGCTGCACGGATAACGGATTGCTGGGAAATTGCACATACATGTGCCAAATGTAGAAGAAATATGAATGTTTTTGCTGACTCCACAGATCTGTAGACTACTGAGATTTTATATAAGTCAAAGTTTTATTCTGTCTCCCATTCAAAGTCTATCATTAACACAGAAAGTGTTTACTTTGGTTCAACTCAAGAGCTTTTACATGGCCAGAGATTAGAGGAGTGTTGTCTAAGAAATTACAAGGTAGTGGCCTTGATATATTCAAATGAGGCTGAAAGCACATCATGTAATTCCTTCAGGAAAGTTAAGCCTTAAAAGATGCCAAAATCCTGAATTTATCGCAGTTTCAATGTGTGACTCTAAAGGCAACATAGGTCAAGTCTGCTATTGCACATAATAGTGTCATATAATACTAGTTACAATTTTTCTTTTGAATATCTCCTTTCAGCTTGTTAATCTTGCTTTATTTCAATGGGCATTAGTGAAGTGTAACCTTATTAATATTACTCATTAAAAATAAGCCTGCAAGCATGCTATGTAGTTCAGAAAGTGCTGGGTTTTTTCCATTTTTCCGTGTGTGCTCTTTGACATGTTTTGCTACATCATATTTGCAGTACAGATTCATCCTCTTGAGCTTTGCTGCCCCATTTCTCCACACCGCATTCCCACAGCACACACTCAGCAGAGTATCTAGCTAGCAACCAGATACCACAGTTGTGGAAGCGTGATATATCCTTGTCATAACAGTAGTCCCTGACATTTAAGGAACTTCAGTTTATATTTGCAAGCCAAATTTCATACCTTTATACCTCTTTCAATTAATCAAAGTTAAACCATTGTATATGTGAAGGGGCCTCTTGTGGTTTCTAAGTAAGTAGTATGGCTTTTCTGGCAGAGAGCCACAAGCAATTTAGTAGGCAGATATTGAGGGGCTTGAGAGAAAGAGAGACAGGGATAATCCAGAAAGCTTTATGAAGGGCTAAGTGAAATCAATATTTCTATACACAGTACAAGAATTTTGCACTCTGTATCTTACTTTCCACCACAGCAAAACTGTTTTGATGTGTTGTCAGTGCACTAATTCTGAAATACAGCACTAACTTGGGTTTTCCTCTCACTCAGCCAGTTTTGCACTGATTTTACTTCAGCTGAATTGTTCCTAATTTGCACCTGTGGCAGAGAAGTCAGGCACCAGGGATTTAATACACACGATGTACAATTATGTATCATATACATCACTAAATAATTTCCATACGAATAACTTTAATATGGTTCCTAGTTGCCTTCATAAATAATAAAGTTTAATTTTATGGCCTAAATGTCAAGATGAAGTTTTATCATGTAACTTTTGCTTGAGAGCTGCACGACTGTAAATAGATACTAACATAAAAGGTCTGTCTCCAGCAGAGCTGATCTCTCTTTCCATTTCTGACAGAGGTCACATAGCCAATGTAAATTACCACCATAAACTAAATTCCACCTCTTCTGTAGAACAAAGCTCGATCTGCCTGTCTAGAAGCCAGGAGCTATGCAGAGAACTGTAATATTTGAACAATTCGACATGAGTGGCAACCTGTTCTTAATAATGAAACACTGGCAGCATTTAATTTCATTTTCTCTCAATGTATTAAAATCCCTCCTTTCTTTAGGGGATTTAAGAACTATCTGAAAGGAACCTGAAGACAAGGAGAAGAATTCAAGTAGAAACACTATCTTCCTCTGTATTTCTTGCAAGGTTCAGGTTCAACATGCACATCTTGACAGCAGTAGGGAATGAGTTACTCTTGGAAAAGGATAACCTAGACAGCTCAAGAAGAATGTGAATTCTTCTCCATTTTGTCTGTCCTTTTAATTTAATTACAAAATTAAATTAAAATATACATTAGCCATGTCAAAAGAGGTAGTGGGTTTTAGTAGCAATGGAATTCCAATTGAAAAACCTAAAGTACTATTGCCAGCTTTTGGAAGGTATAATAATTTACTTGGATGTTTTCTAACTAAGCTACACTGTGCTGTTATAAATGACATCTAGCCTGGAAACTGTAAGTTGAAACTAGATTCTTATGCTTACATAGATATAATGTCTTGAATTCAGCTTCAGAAACTGAAGAACATAGCACTTAAAAGAAACTATCCCAACAGTCATATCGCAGAAAATTTGGCCCCAGTTCAGTCTCTTGACTACCTAGAATATTTTACACTCTCCTTGTTTTATATTAAAGATGAATTCAATGTAAATGTTTGGAATTCTTCTTACAAACTTGTTGAAAAGGGACAGTATTTTAGCATGACTCCCTTGTAAAAACCTGGTGTTTAGCAGATTACGTATGTTATTCTGTTATAGGTACACTACAGTGATAGACAAAATGGCAAAGAGTGTATGACCTGTTTGACACTGTCTCCTGTGCAGATGACTTTCCAAGGTATCGGAAGCTCCATTGAAGCCAGCCATGACCAGGTATAATACCTTCACCCCACACTCATGTGATTTTATTAATATCTGGTAGGGCCAGAATGTCAGCATTAGTAAATTTTAAATTTCAACACATCTTGTGCTTTTCATGTGGCATGTTCTTGTCACTGGGATTTGCCTGTCTTGCCATAGAAAAATCCTACTTAGATATAAAGAGTGGCCCAAAAAGGAGACAAAACTCTTACATATTTTCAACAAAGACATATTAGAAAAGCCTGAAGAACTTGCTTTGGTTTTGAAGTCAGATGTAAGATTTCTGCAAAGGTTATGTTTGATTTTACCTGTGTATCAGGTCTTGTCTATCCTATTTTTACTAGAAGATTACAAGTACCTGGAAAAGCAGAGAGATGAAGCCATCATCTCTATCCATCATCTGTCACAAGAAACAGTCGTCTGAGAGACGAAAGGGATTTTTAATCAGACTGTGTAAAACTGCCGTTTTGTTTGGCTATTCTTAAAATGCTTAATTCAGTCTTCTGGAAGAAAACCAGGAGATGAAAAAAAACTTGATCACTTGTCACTGTGCTGCTTCAGATGGGATCTGAGGGGGACTTCCATTTGAGTCTTTTTGTCCTCCAGCGCTCTTATGTATAAAAGCAAGACTTTGATACTCCTAAAGGTTTGAAGGCAAAAAGGAAGCAAGTTGAAGAAAGTCTAAACCAAACCTTTCACTTTTCAGATCCACAGTAGGCTGGAAAAAGCACCATTTTCATTTGCCTTTGCAGGCCACCTTTAAATTGTACTGTATTTACATTTTCCAGACATTTTATCAGACTCAGGGTAAGATTCTCTAAGGAAAAAGGAATGACCACAGTAAGAATTATCAGCATTAGTTACTTTTGGGGAAAGGTTTCAGACACTCTTAACCATATTTTTGACCGGTAGTTCTTTTTTTTTTTTTTTTTTTTTAGTGGAAGTCTCTAAGTTAGTTGTTAACATAAACTAAGCCTATTAGTTATTTAGATGGTAACATGAGGATACTTCCCGTCTTTAAGTGTTTGGTGTTTTACTGTAATGGAGATCTGTGGTAAGTCAGACAATCCTTCAACGTTCAATTCTCATTTCGTCCAGCAACTTGTTTATGCTATTCTAAAGTCAGTCTGTTTTTCTTTCAGTAAAGATCGCCTTTTAAAATTTAGTTGTAACTCAAATACAATATTTAGACATTTCAATGAATTTAAGGTGGTCCCTGTCAATTTGGTAACAACTGCATTCTGGGCTACCAGCCAGCTTGGCCTTTGTCTTAGCATTTATTTAGGCTAGAGTATGATATGTAAACAGAAAAAAGACTTTGTAAGCAAAAAGCACATTTAAGCCATCAGAATAATGGTATATTTAAGACATCTAAATGAAAAAGTGTTATTAAGCCTGCAAAGTCAAGCACCTAGAAATTAGGAAATTCCAGATTATGTGCAGCATTAGTTTGATCCCAACTGTACCCATTCTGTGCTCCAAACAGGACATTCTTCTGGGAGAGGGGGGAAAAAAAAAAAGAAATAAAGCATGAAATCACATAGATAGATTGTATCATGTTGTGTGCATAAATAAGAATTAAGCTTGTTTGGGCCATTATGTAGCTAGAACTCCCTAATCTAGCTTCAATTGGAAGCGTAAAATGTGTTTGTCATTGATTTTAGTTATGTTTTTTTCTACAAGGTTCTTGAAAGAAAAATGGTTGGTTGTTGCATGGTGAGGTGGTTGTTGCATCACTGAACCCACAGCTCTTGTGCAAAGTTTTCATCTGGCCTGAGAGCAAAAGGAAATTATAGTCTAAAATCCAAATACCATCCAGTGGGTCACAAAATGAATCCAAATACTGGACAGGATTCACAAATCTCTACTTGTCTCCTTCCTAAATATTAAAGGAATTCCACTGTCTGGGCAAGAGGGATGCTAATGAGAATTTGGTTTTGATAAGGGAGGTAGCAGGACTGGACTGCAGTATTATTTGCCATCTCTTGAACAGTGAAAAAGTAATCATTAGCAAACAAACAGAAAGCATGTCAAGAATTTGTCAGGCACTGGAATTAATGATTAAAAACAAAATTAGAATTCTTAATGGACTAACTGAAAAACAAAGACTCTTTTCTTTCTTGTTCCTGTGTGACTGGTGAGATTTTGTTTGGTTTTCTAGAATTTCTCTCACAGCAGGTTTGATACCATTATTCTTCTTATAAAAATAGGAGATAGAACTGCTGTACCTTTGTTAAGCTAAATTATCCATGTTTGAAAGTTTCAAATGAAGTAAGTGCAAGATACTTATGTACTATAAAACTTAAATTCTAGGAACCTTATTTAACTTATGTATCTGTTACTTTTTAAGCATTTCTTGTGTATTGTATGATAATTAGTGTGGACTAGTCCCCTGAAAGCCGATGATTTCAATGGATGCATGTTGATTTGCGTCAGCTCTGAGGCCTGACATAGTTTGACTTCTGGATCTGTGTGCTTCTGTGCTTATGAGGATAGCTTTTCTCATATAAATTCTAAAACATAGATAGTATAATTTTTAGGTTTTTTAATGAAAAATCGTCTGAATGAGAGTCTGAAATGGTTTGTGGGAAAGTTGTGTGAGAATATAAAATAAAAAAGCCTTATACAAGATTTGTTGGTATACTGTGGCTGAAGTACCAGAGCTGACCTTGACCACCCCCCCCCCTCCAAAAAAAACCCCAAATGGCAAAGGAGGTTCCCAATGGCATCTATAGCACTATCTACCATTTAGATTGGACTTGTCTTTTGTAATATATCTCTCTATTCCCATCCAATGGGAGATGTGTTACTTAGAAGATACCAGTGTGGGTACAATCCTACATATGTATATTATCTTACTTTTTCAAATAGGCCAAGGCTTGACACAGCAGTTTTTCAAGTCACTTGCTCTTTTCCTATACTCTGTAGGGAGTTTTCATTCTTTAGATTGGTTTAGCTTGGGATTTTAATGAGTTTAAATTTTTTCCTCACATGCCTCATTTGAGCAATCTCAGATTAAAAGAAACATTTCATACTGGTACATTAATTAGTGTGTGTTTCAAATGTCTGATTCACAAAGCATATCTCATTTGATTGTGAAGCAGTACTGTGAAAGCAGTTGCTGGTCTTTCAATTTTCTTTTGACAAACAGTGAAAAATGGAGACATTCCTAAGGTACTGCTACAGTCTAGCATGCCACATGGTTGCTTGGGCTTTGCATTCAGGTATGCCAACCTCTTTAGTAGAAATAATAGAAATTTAGTAGAAATAATAACCTCTTTAGTAGAAAAGATGGGTTTTAGAATATTTTATTCCTGATTGATTTCTCTTTCTATCTTCTGTTTTCCAGTGTCATACCATAACTATATATTTATCTTTCCTTAATAGCTATGATTCTTTGGGTTTTTTTTTTCAGTAGAATTTGGGTACAAGCAGCTTTTAGCTAAAATGGTCACAGCTTTCTCATGACTTTCTCAAGTAAACCTGAGTTCATCCTTGCTGGTAATGAATCCTGGGTTTTTTTCACCTTGCTGTGGGACTGGAGACAACTCAGAGCTTCTGATTGTGTGGCTTCTTCAATAAAATAAGAAAAATTTAGTTTGACTCATTAAAAATCTTCTGGCAGTTTTCCCAATTCCATTACAGCTGCTGCTTCATCAGCATCAGGACTCCTACCTGATCTTGTAAAAACATCTCACATAACTAGGTCTCCTTTGGCCAGTGTGATTGATCTGGCTGCTACCTTTTTCTTGATGACTCTGTGACGTTCAAGGTAGGTCAGGTGTGGCCACAGCTGTGTGTCTGGTGCTCCAAAAGAGACAGTTCATGTGAGACAGAAATGTAAACTGCTTTTGATGTATAGCACCACACTTCACTCCTGTTGAGAAGGTTGCACTTCTTAGGTTTACGTTGCAGTCAGGAATCCCATAGGGTTCTAGTTAGGGTCACTAGTTTGTTGTCTGTTACTTGGTACATTTTCCTTGTCTTCTGTGCTCCCCGTGACTGTCTGTGGAAGTGTTGGTACATTCTCTCCGTATTCTTCATCTTCTGTTTCACATTATCTCAGTCTGGATGTATGTGACAGAACATTTGCTTTTCCCTGGCAGATGCTGAAGTTTTCCTCCATGAGACTGAGATCAAACGTTTGTACTTGCTCAGGATGTGTAATCTTTCGTTTTCAAAGAATGAGTTACTAATTAACTGCTGAATGGAAACAGAATGTAAACCAAGGAATGGCTATCTCCCTGCCAGGCTCTTTCAGTGCTGTCATTCATGGCTTCCTGAGTAGCTTTCCATTGTGACTGCCTCTTGCCGAAGATGCAGAATGGGGTTTTTCAGAGCTCTGTGCATGCATGTTTACTTACACAGTAATGTCAGCAGGGTATGAAATGCTATGGCTGCAGTCTCTGGGTGTCTTATGTGCTTGGCATGTATATGATGGCAAAGACCATGTAAATTCTGGGGAACTATCAGTGAAGTTTCACAAGAGTAGTGAGGTTCACAAAATCACAAAATGGCTGAGATAGTAAAGGAGGTCATCTGGTCCAACCACCCTAATTAAACAGGTCCACCTAAAACAGGCTGCCCAGTCCTGTGTCCAGGCAGCTTTTGAATTTTTTCAAGGTGGGGCACTCTAACTTGCTTGCTTCTTCCCATTAACTTCATCTCAAGTTCTGGCTGCATCCAAAACCACTGAGCTGGCAGAAACTAATGCAAGTTTTTTGCCAGCTAAGCAAATTGAACTGATCCGCTTAGGCTTAGATGAGTACCAGAGCTGAAACAAGGGAGACATCAGGGCTGCTCAGCCAAGAGAAGAGGAGGGGGAGCCATCCCCTTCCACAGCTGCTTACTCACCTTGTAAAATGTCACTTGAATGGGATGAAGCAAAAGTTAATTGTACAGAAAACTAATTTTCTTGTAGAAATTTTTGTCTTGTTTAGTATCCTTAAACCTGCTCACTGTGCAGTAGCATGACCTGGCATAAAGAACAGAACAGGAATGCACACAGAAGGAAGGAGGAAGAGCAGAATCACAGCAGACCTGACCTAGAGAACTTCAGCTGTTTTAGAACAACACCCTTAGTTGTTGCTTGCATTAAAATACCTTAGCAGGCTTTCAGTGCAGTGTAGCATGTGGAAGTGAAAAGAAAGGCATTAACAACAATGGAATGAGCCAACCTTCCATGGACCACAGGCCAGCTGTTGGCTGTCCTTCGTTTACAATCTGTTTCTGATTTGGTTTGTTTTGCTGTTACTTTAGGCTCAGCTGGCCAATGGTGAAATGTAAAAATCTTGAATGTTCGTGCTGCTGTGGCTGTTAGGGAAGGGAAGAAGCTTAAAAGGGAAAGGTATTGTAGAAGTTTGGAAAAACTAGAAGTGGCAGTTTTCTGCCTTGTCACACTGCAGTAGGAGACTCAACCCACTTGCAGTATCAAGAAACCTAACAACTTCTTCCCTGGCAGGGAAAAACAGAGGAAAGACAACAGAGGTAGGTTCTTCTCCTACTCAACAGTTAAAAATGGATAGACATACTCCTACTAGACAAAAGTTGCTGACAGAGATGGAGGCAAAAATGAAGTGGAAGGAGACCTCCCCCTAGGAGCTTGTCTTGCAGTTGGGATTGACAAGGGTCTGGATTTTTCATAATTGACCTCTGACAGGCAGCATTTTAATTCTAGTAGCTATGTTCATTTTCATTTCTAGGACTCATAAGGCCTTTGAAACCTTACGAATGAAAACTAGCACTCAGTCAAAACCCAGCTGCCCATTTTGTAAGCACCTCTATTTTAGACAAAGAAAGGTATTAGCAAAATGGACACTCAGTTTTGTTCCCCACCCCGTACTTGCCACAATTATTTTGTGGCATTTTCCACACAATGCAATGTCTATTTGTTGGTATATGCCTAATCACTTGTCATTCAATGAAGTTGCTTAACACACTAATTATGTAATTGCTGTATCAAAATACATTTCCTTATCCATTCTGTGCGACAAAATAATGATTTACACATGCTGCATCTGAAGAACTGTGTCTTTTGCCAAAATCTTGTTTGCCACCTAATTTTTCCACTTCTCACCTGACTAGCATTAACCATTCACCTAGTACAAGTGAAGTTTCATTGGTTTTTGTTTGCATAACAATCATACAGTCTCTGAATCTACATAGTGTAAGAAGCAACTAAATTTAACAGCCTACACCCCATCATTTCAGGGATTCATTTAAATGTTCCAACAATAGACTTAAAGGGAAGTGAAGGAAGTCCAGTTTTATAAGGAATTACAGGGGAATGCCCAAGCTTATGTGCTGTGAAATACAGTGAACTAACAAAACTGAACACTTCTGTCATCACTTTAGTTTCATCAAATTGGTACAATTTTCCTCTGACTATCTGCTCAGTTTAGACAACTTCTCCTTCTTGTTGTGCCTACAAAGCATATGAATTAATCTGTATGTAGTTTGGCACGTGATTTTAGTGCTGAAGCACTTTCCTCAGTCTGTTGTGGGCATACTCATATGTGTTCTGGGAAGAGGTAGAGAAACAATGAAATACAGAGAAACAATGGAATAGTTTTGTTAAGTAACAAGAAGAGTATAGAAGTAGCCATGCTTGCATGTTCAGTGCAGATTGTGGCAAGTGGCTGTCCAAATTAAAGTTCAGTTCTCAAGTCAATCTGTCAGCTATATGCTACCTGTAACATGGATCTCTACTGAGCATGAGGAAGTTGTGGAGCTATGTTTAGGAGTCCTAAAATTAAACTCCATTCCTAGACATTCATGGTGCAACAACATCCTCTTTTTCTCTTGTTTGTTTATTTTTTTTTAAATACCCCATCAAGAAAGAGCAGAAGGCTTACTCTAGCTTGATCACTAATGGTTTACCTGAGAAAATGGTTTCACTTTCCTTTTTTACATGATTGCCATAGATGCCTTGATGAGAAGACATCTCCAGGGGGAAAAAAGAAGTGTTTATGTTATTTCCTGTAACTCACTTAAGGTAGCTTTCAAGTGCCTCCCTTGTCTCCCAAACTCATTTCACATACAGGCTTTTGTAGTCATACTGGGTTTCTCAGATCACTGAGTTAGAACATTCCAGTATTTGAGACAGACAGAAGTCACCAACCAACCTTCTCTTCAAAGAATCACATGTGTGATTCTTTGATATGGAAGTTCCTCACTTGATATGGAAATTCCTGCATCCCCAGTAACTCTGTACGTATTGTGTCATTTGTTTTGTAGCTCTTTTGTCTTACATTTGTGTTCCAATACTAATACTTCATTCCAGCAAGATCCTTCACATATGCTAAATGCAAGACTTTCCATATAATTCACTCTCTCAAAGATCCAGGACTTGAGATAATAAACACTAAAATGAAGGTATCAAGCAAAACTTAAACAGTGAACTCTTAAGTTAAACTTCAATTTTTATATGGGTTTCTTCTTATTCTTTCTTTCTCTTTCCCATCATTAGAGAGACTGTGAGACCTAGTTTTCCACAGATCCTTACGGCTGTACAAATAATTGATTTTACAGTCCAAAATCTCCTCTCATCCTTCATCTCCTCAAAAAAGCAGTTCAAATTGGTCCAAAATAAAGGAAAAAAAAAGGCTTCTAGCCAAAAAAAATAGCTCATTTTGTACTTGGGCATTTGTAGCAAAAGTAGGACAATGGCTGAGATTCACAAAACTGGTGGGAAAGATGATTAATTATTTTACCTACATGCTCAGTGGTTCGCACACTCATGCAAGATGCAGAAGATGTACTTTTTTTTATGTTCCTGCACCCACAGAAGCATGAATCCTCAGTAGTAACCCTCCTCATACTACAGAGCAGCATAGCTGAGTAGCCACGGGAACACAAAGTGATAACCAGAGAGTAGTCATCATCTTTGACTCACTAAACAGCGTGCTCATTAGAGCTGCCTGAGTAGAAGTGTTTGAGGGCATTTGGCCACTTCTAAGACCTACTTGGAGGAAACTCATGAGCTAGAACTCTAGATAGTATGGAGGGCCCAAGAAAGTTGATCAATCTTTCAAGTGCTGCTTCCTTCAAGCAGAAGATCAGTGTATCTCTACAAGTAAAAAAGCAGGAAAAGGAGGCAAGAGGCCTGTGTGGATCAACAGCGAGCTACTGGAGCAACTCAAGGGAAAGAATGAAGCCTATGGAAGGTGGCAAAAGGGCCTAGTCACTATAGAAGAGCATAAGAATGTTGCCTAAGCATGTAGGGATGAAGCTAGGATGGCTAAAGCCTTTTTGGAATTACATCTGGCAAGGGATATTAAGGAAAACAAGAAGGGCTTCTTCAAGTACATCCGTAGCAATTCTCATTTGTACTACCCCATAAGATGGCAGGTAGAGTGCTGTTCTGAAAGGTGAAAAAAGGAATTTGAATCCTTCTGAGAGTCAAAGAGCCTTAAGCTATGATTTTCCACTGTCCACCAACCATCAAGTGAATCTTGCCTGTTGGTTTTCACTACAAGTGGCCAAAGCTAAGCAAACTGTAACTGATAACTTCAAAGTTTCTAAAGTTACTTACAGTTGAAATTGCAGAATACCTGTCTGAAGTCTGGGAGCAGATTTAGCCAATACAACACTGCTTTTTCTCATGTGTATCAGAATATGATTACCTTGCTCTACAGCTGTCCCCATCCCTGCCACAGTACATATCCAGCTGGTGGCGGCATTGTTCAAACCTCCCAGCCATGGACCCCTCACCGTTGGAAGTTACCACAAGGACCCCAAGCAGGGATGGCTAGGTCAGGCTACAAAAGCAATTTAAGACAGTAAGATATGTTCAACTGAGTCACTGTGTTTCCCAGCAGTACCAAGAAAGTCACCATCTTCCTCCTTTGTGTAATTCTTCCAAGCACAACCTGCAGATGAAACAAGAGCATCTCTTCCTGAGTGTTCAGCTCTTCATCTGTCTGTAAAAAAGCTTTGCATTTGCTTCTGGATTTTTTAAACTTCAATACATGGCAGGGATTCATAAAGGACATTGTGGCACGTGTTTACAGCTCTGCTGTTGTTGAATCTCTTGCATTGACAGCTTGGTAAAATAAGGCAAGTGGTGAAGTCTCAGTTCTCTGTATGTTGATAGTGGGGTTCTTAGCAATCCCTCTACCCATCACGCCTATTTGCCTAAAATGCACCTTTTGCTGATACTGACTACAAGACTCTTCCTAGTAACATAAATATTTTAACTGGTTTTAGCTAGAGAGATCATAGAAAGCCTGTTTGACTGTTGCTTGAAAACATTGGGCTCTTCAGTCCTATTTCATGCTTTGTTTTGAATAATTGGGGTAATTTTTTCTAGCACAGCATGCTGTATGAAATTCTGAATTGAGGAGATTTTTATGTTGTCATATTTGATTCAATACCCCATTATAATTTATGTGAAGTGGTACAATAATACACTGTCAGTCATTTAGGGGACAGCTGGGTGTACATGAAGCTTTGTTCATGTGAGTGGGGCTTCCCAGGGTGCCTCAGTTCATCAATGCAGGACCTGGGTCTTGATTTTGGAGTGTGCCAGAAAACAGGATCGTTCTTTCAATGTAGATTAAAAATAAACAGAGATCAGTGTGCAGAGCTTCTTTTGTCAGCGCCTATCTGTCCATGCTTGTGAGGAAAATTACAGAAAAAAAAAAAAAGAGAAGGAATGTTTGCTATAATTTTTTAAGCTGCAAAATAGTTAAGCAAAAAGATGCGGGTTTGAGAGGGTGTTAAGGAAACGAAAAGGAGGCATCAGACGTTGGCTTAACCCCAAAATGCTTAAAACGCCATTTGCCCTTATAAAACAAAATTGTTGATGCAAAGAAGTCCTACGTGCTGGCAAATACACAAGTTAGACATGTCGAACTAATTTGAGAAAATGTTCAAAAATTTCAAAGTTTTTTGGCTCCCACTTAAATAAACTGGATCTTGTGTTGTTTTTTGGAGCTCTCCTGATAAGTAACACTTAAAACCCCTTTGATCAAATACCCTTTCTCAGGCAATTACATGTTCTTAATTTAGAGGCCGGTTCAAAAGATTGCTTGTTACTTTCATTTAGCAAAAAGTTCAACTACTATAGTTTTCTGATCCTTTTGAAAAAGGCAAACAGGGAGAGTTTACACAATAAAAGTTCTTGTTTTATTCTCAAATTAATTATTTTGAAATATCTCACAGATTACATCAGTTTCTTACTTGCATTCATGTTGCACGATGGCCACTATTGTATATTCCTAGTGATGCATTAAATTAGTTGTTTACATTATAAAATCTAAACATATTAGAATCTTTTGTGTTTGTCTTCAAAGATTCCTATTCTAATAAAGCTTTCTGAAACACGTAAGGTTGTCTTTTTTGTTTAGTTAATGCATCAGTGGAGAACCTAAAGATTTGTAGCCTCTAGCCATCCCTGTCTATGTTTAGCAGAGTGTAAGGAAACTGTGTTTGGGGCAACATATATTTTCATTTAAAAGGGAAAGTTAGACTTTTGAATGGATCATCTTGCATTTAGAGAAGGTAACACCTGAGGCAAACATAGATGGAAAGAATCTAAATTCATCCCCTGTTTTCAAAGGCTCTGTTTTGCTGTGACTTTTAATCACATTGGGAAATGTGACAAAATAAGCAGTGGAATGATGAGAACAGTACTGAAACCAGTTGGAAAAACAGGAAGTATAGAATTTGATGAAATTGTGAGGTATCTTAGAGAACATCTTGTTTCTGATCATGACTAAACAGAACACCAATAAGGAGTAAACTATTTTAAGTAAACTTTCAACTTTGGACAAAAAAACTAAGTGAATAAAAGGTATTGAAGGTATTTCAATTAAATAAAAAAATGTAGCATTTTAAAGTGTGACATTAAAAACAAAAAAAAAGAAAAAATCTTGTTTTCTTGAAAGACTTTCTTTTCATGAAAAAGAACTTGAGAAGCTGCTAAACAGTTCGATGTAACAGCCTGCCAGAAGCTGCTTCAAAGGTTATCACTTGCTGAGATATTAGGCAAAATGTGTTCCATCAACAGCCTACAGACTGTGTCGTGTGTAACAGGATAGTAGCACTCATGATACCCAAACAATTTTAGTAAAGTTAAAGGTTAATCGTGAAGCTTCAAAAATAATATGAACTGTGATCTAAAGTCTAAGGTACAAATTAAAGCCCCAAGAGAAAAATTAAACACTACATTTCAAATATACCATCTAATTCTGGACTTGTGATTTGAGATAACTTAAACCATGGTAATCAGAAAAAAAAGAGCACCCACAGCTTTTAAATGGGTGCATGCTTTATCTTTTGGAGGTTCTTTATCCTTTCAGTTCATAATGATACCAGATGAGGATCCACACCCGTTGTCCTATTAGATTATCTGATGATCTGTCTGTGCAAACATACAGAATGTCCAAAATGCAATTTCAACTGATACGAATGGAACTTGATCTGAGATGAAATGCCAAACATGTCTACGTTGCTTGGAATTAGTATCTCATCTTTGTTTTGGCTGGGATCTGGCACGAGAGTAAAACAGTCATACTAAGACCTAATGTTCCTACAGTTAGTTCTTAACATCGAAACTGCTTGAAAGATGCAGTTTCCAGCCATATCTCAATTTCTGTAGTAGAATAAATTATTTGTGATTTGAACTCACTTTTGCTCTTTCTAGTTTCTTTTACAACTCATTGTAGCTGGTACTTGTAGCCTCTGGCTGGCCAAGAGGGACTGAAGGGGAACATTTTCTTCATGGAGAGGTGGAGAGAAGTATAGAAAAGTAGAGGTTCATTATTGGAATCACAGGAATTCATGGCCCTTGTCCTGAGAACGGTATGCTACGTTATATTTTGAGGAGCTGCAGTGTCTCATAAGTCTCCTTTTGCATAATGCCTCTTCTCTCTTAGACCACCCTTCTAAAATTTTGTTTCAGATCCCAAATCATTTCACAATTCAGAGAGCAGCAGCCCAGAGTATCCAGGACTGATATTTGTGTGACGATTTGAGCAGGAGTGCAATTTTGATAGGGATGATATTTATTAGATGGAACAAGACTCTAGGATGTATGTTGCATGCTTCTGTGTTCCCAATCACATTCTCCATTTCAAGTAGAAATCAGAATGCAAACAAGCCAAGTTGCCAGCTAAGAGTGGTGTAACTGGATGACATGCTTTGGTTTCTGTTATATGAAGAAGTCAGAAAAGTCCTTTCAGGTCTTGAAATGGCTTGTGTGATGTGTGATGTTTTGGAGACCGTGTTTTGCATTGCGTTGCATTTCTTGTTTAGCAGAAATACCCTATTGCAGTCTGAGAGAAAGTGCACCTTTCTTCTTGTCTGATTTTCCTCTACCTTTTTCAAGATCTTGTGTTGTCTTTGTTAGTTTTGAGCTGTCTCCCTGCAAATCTGTCTAATTGTAGATACTTCTAGTTAACTGTTAGGTTACCCATATCTTCTCATATGAGCAGAATAACTGAAGCTTCTTTAGTCTTGAAATACAGGGAAGATTTTACACACTCATTCTTCTAAGTATTTTTCAGAACTATCTAGTCTGTCGATATACCTTTTAAACTTTGGACCTTAAAGCTAAACATGATCCCATTCTAGAATGTCTATGCTCTCTCGGCTGCTGTTTCTTGATATCATTCTGACTATGAGTTTAAGAGTTTGCTCTTGTAGCCTTTGCATTACTTTTGATAATGTAGTTTCTTCTAGTTTTAAATTTTGTCCTTTTTTTTTTTTTTTTCTGGAATAAATGACCTGTATCTGAATGAGATGCGTCATTGCAGATTGTCTGTTGAAAGTTCCATTTTTACATTCAATGGATGTCAAAACTGGGGGCTTGCTCCAAAGTAACTGCATTTTTATCAGATCTTGCTCTTTGCTGGGGAGAATGTAGAAAACACAATTCAGTTTCCCCTAAATTTTATTGTTTCATGAGTTACATTCCTTGAGTACTGGGAGTAAAGCTCAAAATGTTAATATGCTGGTATGACTAGGATACTTTTAATGAATGTGGTCTGTATGTGGCTCGGCTCCTGTTCAGGATCAATCAGTTACTACAGTCTTGCTTCATAAGTAATTGTCATTAAAGGTTGCATTTGCTCAGGATTTGTGTCCTCTAAATAATCATCTGGTGTATTCCCTGTGTATTGGCTCTCCTTACATAGTGAAAAAAATTACGGAGAAAATAAATCTTTAAAACTTCAAGTCTTCTGTCTGCAAGTGCACAGGAGGAAGTGTACATCACAACAGTCCTGTTGAAACCAATTGATTCATCCAGTCTTATGTCAAAATACCTAGACAATGTTGAATAAAATAAAATTAAGGCTATGAGTAGGAGCAAAGTTCTTAGAAATTACCTCAATCCAGAAAAAATATACTGACATACTGTCTATATGACAATAGGAAGTAATGTGTATATTTTATGTTCATTCTTACAGATATTACAAAACCTTGTATGTCAAATTGCAAAGCACTTAAGCGAGTAGTTAAATCATAGAAATTACTTGTATGTAAAGTCACTCAGTTATATATAATTTTCAAGACCTGACCCAGACTGTAGACATCTATCAGCATTCTTAAAACAACTTGTCGCTCTGAGGTATCCTGTATAAATTAATAATCTGCATATACATCAGATACAAAATCAAATTATGTTTCACATTTGAAATATATTTTGAATCTGTTCTTCTGATATAAATTTCTTCAGTACAAGGTTTTTTATGCTGAAATCAGAGATGACCTCTTTAATTGTGTAGTGTTGTGTTTCAGTAATTCAAGTCACAGTGCAGGTGGTACGTGCAGTTTACTGATGTTAGAGATAGTATTTAAACAACTTCATGCTCAGAGGTAGTATATCAAAAGTTTTTAAATTGAGGGTGACAGGAACTGGTGCTGCACTTTCATGTTACCCAACAACGTGGAAGAATTTTGACATACAGCTGGAATGATCAAACTGCATCAGTTTTACTGTCTGACTTACTTTGACATGAATTTCGAAGGTATTTGGAAATTAAATTGTGTGCTATATTTAGAGAGTTTACCTTCCTTAGAGAACCTTATAAAAGATTCTGATATGAGGAGACTTATGAGCTCAAAACCTTGCATAAAGCTGATATATATTTTTTGGGGAAGTCTTTAATTTTGATCCACGAGTCATGCAGAAACTGTAGTTTCTACAGGAGCTGTTACTACAGAGGTGAAACATGCTGCTACTAACCTGTCCACATTATTTCACAAGCGTCCTTCTTCCACAGACACAGGAAGAGACTGGTCTGAAAATACAAAAGATTACTTTGTCAGTATTTTGTGGATGTATGATAGGTAAAAGTAGAAAACAATGGTAACGACAGGAAACCCAGAGTAGTTTGGTCATACAAAGTTAGTTCTAATTCACATCAAAAATTATGTAATTTGTGTAAACTTAGTAAATGCTGCAGAATACTTTCTTGTTTGTTTCTTTTTGCCAGAAAAGCCAAGAAAAATGTCAATCTTTTTCTCGTGTTGCTTAGTACTGATGTGGCTCAAAGAGCATAGCTGCAAGCATAGAGATGAACACGTTTTATGGGATAAAAACCATAGGTAATTTAAAATTTTCTATGAATAGTTGCATTTCATCAGGATTCTGACAGCTGTGACCCATGGGACTTAATTTACTTTTGTAGTTACATACATCTATGAGTCATATAAAAGAAATGAGGTTGTCAGAACTTAACAAAAGTAATTTAATTACAAAATGTTCTGTGAAAACTCATGATTGAAAGTTAGTGATGAAAATTTTTTTTTTAAATAGTGTACTAGGTTTTTAGTGTCAAGCTTTTTTTCTATTTAGTTAATATGAAACATTGCCCTACATCTTTATCTGCAGTGAGATCTTTTATGTCAATGATGCCATTTTCTGTCGAGTACCAAGTGGTTACTGCATAGTGATTCACAAAGGATACCTCAGTATAACAGCATCTCATAATTATCTGACAAAGCTGTGAATGATCATTTGGTGTTTGCTGTGCTTATCTGCAGCAATAACAAATGATTAAATGCTTCCTTACTCCCATGTTAGAGTTCTCATACTTTCCCCACTAGCTCACAGAGCAAGAGAGATGTCTTTGTACAAGGTATAAAGTTCAGTAGAGACTATAGGAAGGAGCTGGTTATTAGGAAGCTGATATATATCTCATATAAGCAAAGCCAATGTCCTGTGTGATGGCAATTTCTGTTAAACAGAAGCCTATGGGGGGAAAGGATTATGGTGTGTGATTGAGACACCTGTTGAGAAAATAGGCAACTATTGACAAGTCTGATTCATGACTGAGTGACTGCTCTGCTAGTCTTCACATGATCCCTACTGAGAGCGAGCCTCGACCGCCTGCTAAACAAGGGCTGTTTGAAGTTTCTTTTTAACATTTCCAAGACGTTAATTCAGCAGGACATCTCCACTGGGGTTCTCGATGTCACCAAATCAGCAGCTGTTGAAATCCATTCACTTCAGCATGAAATGTTTGCATAAGTTTTTTTCTTTTTTTCTTTTATTTGTGACAACAGCAAAGTAAATAAAACCCTAAAAATCCTGCACCACTCAACTCTTACATGTGTGAGAACAGCTTCTGGTCACAATTGTAGCTGCTAAGATAAAATGTTTATATGTAGAGAACAATGACAATCAGAGTATGTATGTATTGTGATACATACATACACACACACACACACAGAGACACCCGATTTTAATAGACATTTCTATGACATTTTTCCAGTGTCAACATTCAGTTAGTTTTTTTGCCAGCTGTTGAACTTCTGTGAAAAGTGTTTTGGAATGGAATTGTCTTTGTTTTTTAATTTAAAAAAATCTTGAAAGTTTGAAAGCAAATGTTTCCTATTTTTTCCAGTTAGTAAATGAAATGGTGTTTCTTGGGTAGGAAAACATTTCTGTCTGACTCACATTTCCCTGAGAAAACATCTTATATCATAGAATTAGTTTAGTTTGAAGGGAAAACAGAACAAGGCAAGACACGTAAACATATTACAAAGCTTACTTTGATATTTAAATGCTTTTTTTCCCCCCTTTTCCTGGCCATCTGAAAGAAGGTGTGGTGCATGTAGTCAATTGTAAATAGAAACTCTGTATTTTCAGTCAGCTTCATTGTTAAACCTGAGAACTGCTGACCACATATGAAGACTCCCGGTTTGAGCTATCCCTCCTCTGTTTATTAAATCTGTTAAGACTTAAGTGTATTTTTACAAGTTCATTAATGTATTCCATTCTCTCTGATGTATTTTTTCCCACTATTATCAGATTTCATTATATGGGAGGAATTATCAGATCAACCCATTATACAGCCGAGCAGCGTTAAGTCTGATTGGAATTTGGGCTTCCCTCCGTTTACAGGGAGAATATTGTGTAAATCAGACTCTCGGGTTTCAGTGGGAGGCACAGGGCTGCACAGCATCCATTTGTCAAGTTGATTGCACCTCAGCGAGGCTGCATTAGCTTGTCTTTGAACAGAAGTGAAATCCTATGCGAAGCTCCCCTTTCTGTCATTTACACTAACATCCATCCTCTTAAACCAAGGCCTCAGAGAAAAAACAAAGTGATGGCACAATATAATCAGTCACTCAGGTTGTCTGTCATCTGTTTTCTTAAGGAAATGACTTTCAAGTTAGTGGAGCAGAAAATTGAAGAAAATTAGCAGAAGGTTGTTGTAGGAGCAGGAGGAATTTTTAAAAATTGCAGATGTATGTAGAAGAGCTCAGTCGCGTAAAGCAAACTGAAATGCCACCGATTCTGGGTCTCAGCGTAATGCTAATACAATGCCAGCGTGCCTGATGTGCAATAAGTCAACTTTTAATGAAACTTTATTCATAAACTTGAATAGGGCTGTAAATGCACAATAAAAAGCTGGTATGCACATTTTCAGCTTTTATATTAGTGACTGTGTTTTATGATACTGAATACCCAAGTAATTTGCACTCTTTTTCCATGTGTCAGGAAAAGTGCCTACATATCGCAGAAATGTTAAGCTGGAAAGGCCATTGTAAACATCTCTGTGAGGAGCCTCATAAGGTTTTTCAAAATAGGAGAAATTACATTTTACTCTAATGCAAATGAAAGCAGTAAGTAACATGACTTGATTAAACCAGTGCACGGTGGAATTTGTACAGTACAAGTTGCAGCAGTTGCAAAAGGGTTAATGGCATAAACGAGGAGAATGTAAAGATGTACATTTTGCACACATTTTAATATACTTCTTTTTCTCCCATCTTCCTAAACTCTTACTTTATCCACTTTGGAAGTAATTTTCTAATTAGAGATACTTTGGTTTTCAGTCAGTAAGAGATTCAGTTTTGTCGTGTGTATCTTTAGGGAGCATTTTTCAGTGTGGTACTTTTTTAAAGAAGGGTTGTGCATGGCTATTTTAAGCTAGAGCAAAATAGCACATTCTTAGTTTAAAATAAAAACTGTGAGCTCTTGCAGCAAACTGGTGTGAATTTTGAATTTATTTATCTATTTTTGAATAGATACGCCTTCTGACAGCTTTCCAAACATGCAGTAGGTGATGCGACTAGCATCTGTCAACTGTGCTGCTTTATTTTCTTGCTTTTCTGCCTTTTTCATTCTGCCCAAAGGAAAACTTCATGTGGTCTTTGTTTGCTTATATGATGCAGATATAGTAGTCTAAATCTTACAATGGCGTATTAAAAATATTGCAGATTGAGGGTGAGAAGCGTCTTTTCTAATATTCCTTTTTCCTATTTTTTTTTCTGTCAAAATAGAGGCACAAAACCTCACAAGGTGCTGCATCTTAACATGCCTTCGAAACTTTGGATGGACTATGATAGGACAATACAAAATTTTGATACTGATTTATACCAATGTGCTAGCACACTGTCACTTGGAAAGGCAAAGGAAATGTAGAAAAAGGAAAGAAAATGTACCATTTAAAATACTATGCTAAGCATATTTTTATCAAAAGATTTTCATGCACAACTGTGGCTTCCTGCTTGTTTAATTTTTCAGTATTAGGTGCTAGATTTTTCATGTTGAAGAAAACTTAAATTGGCCTCACAATCTTGAGTACACTTAGATTTGAACTGCTTTACTCAGAAGAGATATTACATACACTAAAGTCAGTCAAATACATAAGGGTCTGCAGGATCAGAGCATAAGTGAATCCATCTTTCTCCTTAGAAAGAAATCGTATAAGATTTCCGAAGGAAAGTGTTTTTTAAGCACAGCATGTAAAATGATATAAAAAGTTACAGATTACAGAAATGTCAAGTACACTGCTCATGCAACTCATTTCATTAAGATACATATAATTCAGGATTTTGATATGAAGGTGATAGTGGCTACATTTTACACTTCTTTTTCCTCTTATAACCTAATGTTAACATTTAGGAATTTGGAAACGTGAGAGCCCTAGTAGATCAATCTTGATTAGTTTATTTTTCTTTGGGAAGATTTTGATAGCCTGGTAATGCTTTTGTTTGAAAGAGTATTCTTTACTTCCTCTTGTGGGAGATGAAATATTGTTATACCCATCTCTTCTTTGTAATAGTGAAAAACAGTTTAGGCAACTGAATCTTTGATGAGGAGACCTTAGATTGAAAACTCTGGCATTTAATTGCCCTTTTGCTCATAATTCTTCTACATTTAACCTCAAAGGCGATTTTAAAAGTTACATCTTAATTGCATAGCCTCATTCAATCATTAGTACTTTGCCTTGCAGCAATTTATTACAACTTTATTTCCCTGAACCATCAATGAAGATGATGCTGAATTTTCTATTAGCCAAATGTCCTTTGCGGATTAATGTGGTAATGCAGATTTTATGCACACTTTTTCCTCTTTAATATTTGTGTTATAGATTGGGGTTATAGGTATAGCACAACTGCTTAAGTAGTTTAGAGAATGTCACATGTATTGCCTCAAGAACTGAAATTTATTTGAAAATGAATGTCTATGAGAGGAAATAATAGCAGAGCATTCTCTGATGTGCTTCTCTGTAGCTATTTTTACAGCTTACCCTCACCCCTTTGAAGACAGTAGTTGGACTCCTGTTGTGAGGAAAGCACTGAGATGGGCTAGGAGACGGGAATATGGGCACAAGGGCAGTGTTCCACAAATGTCACCATTAACTTCGGGCAAGTCAGTCTCTAAATTGTACATAGAGGTGTTTTGTAAGTTCCTACATTCTTAAAATTTTTAAGGGCTCCAGCTGCTAAGACTGTGAAATACCAAAACACCCTTGTGTCTGTGCAGGATCAAGGGAGAATTCATCATGAGCATATTTTCTCTTATGATCTCAAATTCATTTGGATAGATATTTAATTATATCAGGTAGAAAGCACTGAGACCTTTTATGTTACACTATGTAACTGTCATGATTTAAAAACTCACAGCTTTTCCATAACATTCCTGTCCAAATTCTCAGATTAGAACTGGCAGCTATTGGCGTCTACTATACAAGTGTTTCTGCTCGCACAGTGCTCAGGGAGATTTCAATGAGTGAAGCTAGTTTGATGAATATTTCAAGCCAGGTGTGCTGACACCGATGCCAAAAGCACTGTCCGGCCTTTCCCTCATTTTCTGGCTCCTCATTCCTGACTCTCTACCGCACTTTCTTTTGAGCTATTGCAGCTGTTTATCCTGCAAGCATTGAGGGCAAGGACGCTGGGTGAGGACAGGACTGCTTCCTTCAGTCATACTGCTGGCACAACCAGCAGAAGCGTTTTTGACTGCGGGCTCTGGAGCCAACTGAATGGGTTACATAAGCAAACCAGAAAAGGGTCTCCACAGCATTCAAAAAAAGCTGAACTTGTGGCATGTATCTTTGGGTGGAATACCATGGAAATCAGTGAATTTTACATCCTTCCTTTAAGGAACAGGTAAGCTCATGCTAGCAACAGTTTGGACAATAGCCTCCACCCCATTCTTAGATACATTTCATATCCCAAAGCTGAAGCATATGGGGGACCACTCAGGCATTTGAAATAGGTGGAAGAGGGATATGACCAGATACTAAATTAATCTCTGTGGAAACAAGGTTTTTCTCAAAGAGAAGGATAAAAGGAAAGTCAAAGAAAAGAGAACAAGCAGTAGAAAAAGCAGAGCAAAAGATTGAAAGGAGGAAAAGTTAAATTAAGAATAAAAGAATTGGATAAGCACTAAGACAGTCCCACGAAAGTCTGAGTGCTCACTGAAAAGACTTCAGGAAGGGACGGTGAGAGATTTTTTGTTGTTGTCTATCTCTTGCATTCAAGGAAACAAGAGTGAAGTTGGAGGTGAGTGACTTCGGAGGTGTTTTTTTTTTTTTTAAAACTAGATATGCCTAAAAGATGCTTGACTTCATAATTTTCTCCTCCTAATAGAAAAAGCCCTCTGGGCCTCAAACTTTGGCTGATCATTTATGTCAAAAGGGTAATAATAATGTAGAAGACCACAAATTAGAAGTGTACCCTGGGGAAAGCTTGACCCAATGCAGAAGTAGAAAATAACCACACGAAACTCTGTAATGGGATCCTCTGAAGCTGAATGGGAAAATGAGGGCTCATACAAATATGCTCACCATCTAATATGAAACATAACTCCAGAAGTATGTATTTTTATTCCCTGTTACAAGAGTGAAACCGCAGTGGAGTTACTGTAACACTGAGGCTGAACTAATCCCATCACAGGATCAGATCTTGGTAATAAACAGTTCCAGGTGCAATCCAAGGATTAGAAATGTTTATATTTGTTCAAGCTGAAAAGTGTAGAGGTTTTTTTCAGTCCTTCCACTGACAAGGGAGAGTTGTATGAGGTGTGTGATTCCTGTCTCTCAAAAGAGAGACTTGCATATTGCATATCTTACTGCTTTTTCCTGGTATATGTATCTCAAATACTTTACTGAGAAGGCTGATATCATTCTGCTTATCTTAAAGACAGGAAAATGAGGGGTGAGGATACTAAACATCTTGCTAAAAGTTAGCCACCATGCCAGTGGCAAACCTGGAAGTATAAACACTAGTACAGTGCTCTACTTAGTGGGCTCTGCTGCATTCCAGGGCATCCCTATAATTTGTCACATGCTATGGGGATTGACCTACTGGAGAGGAGCTCTGCAGAGAGAGACCTGGGAGTCCTGGTTGATAATAAACTAGCTATGAGCCAGCAATGTGCACTTGTGGCCAAGAAGGCCAATGGCATCCTGGGATGCATCAAGAAGAGTGTGGCCAGCAGATCAAGGAAGGTTCTGCTACCCCTCTACTCTGCCCTGGTGAGGCCTCATCTGGAGTATTGAGTTCAGTTCTGGGCTTCCCAGCTCAAGAGGGACAGAGAACTGCTGGAGAGAGTCCAGCACAGGGCCACCAAGATGATCATGGGACTGGAACATCTTCCTCAGGCTGTGGGAACTGGGGCTGTTTAGTCTGGAGAAGAGGAGACTGAGGGAGGAATCCCATTCATATTTACAAATATCTAAATGGTGGGTGTCAAGAGGTTGGGGCATCTCTTTTTTTCTGTGGTATCTAGTAACAGGACAAGGGGTAATGGGATGAAGTTGGAACACAAAAAGTTCCATTTAAACATAAGAAAAAACTATTTTACTCTGAGGGTGATGGAGCCCTAGCACAGGCTGCCCAGGGAGGTTGTGGAGTCTCCTTCCTTGGAAGTCTTCAAGACCTGCCTGGACACGTACGTTCCTGTGTGACCTGATCTAGGTCGACCTGCTTCTGCAGGGGATTTGGACTAGATGATCTCTAAAAGTCCCTTCCAACCCTACCATTCTATGATTCTATGATTCTTTACCATGAAACTTTGGGTTTGTGATGATACAAATTTTGAATATACTCATCTGTGAGTGGCATTAGGCAGGAATGGAAGAAGCATATGTTTAGCGTCATACTGCACATAGGTAAAGGATCACACTAAGGTTGTATAGTCAGTCTCATAGCCAATGCCTCCATGGTTTTCCATCTTTGGTTTTCCAGTTTTCTGGACTATGTCTAATTAAGTGCTTGAAGCTCTATGAAACAGACTATACTTGAATATTAGGTTGCTAGCCTTACTTCTCAGTTCCTTTCCACAAGCTGTGGCTGTATTGGCAGCAGATACGTGGCATAGCAACAGATGGAATTAGTTACCTTAGATGCATAATTGTGATGTTTGTAGCTGAAAAAGGAGCTACCCAGAGCTGGCTCTGAGGACACACTAGGCATTTATATCTGTCTCTGAACCATAGTCCCTGATCAGAATCTAAGCAATGATATCAGAGCAATAGGTATGTGGTGACTTCCACTCATAACCCATAAGTTTCCATCTGTGTGTGTTCCTCTTGCTGGCAGAAACAAACCAGTTTTATGGGCAGGAACAAACTCCAATGGTCTGGAGCATTTGCCTTATCTGCCTAATCCATGTGTCCAGAGAGATCAGAGTGGAAAAAGAGAGTATGGTGAAAGAGAAAGAGAGGGAGAAGACTGCTTCTCTGCACCTACACTGGCACTTATGGGAAGAAAGTGAGTGGATGCTGGAGATCTGGGCACAGAGAATAATCACCAGTAGGTACCAACTAGAAGGCTTCAGATTATTTTTTCCTTTAGTCTGTGCTGCTGAACAGAGGCTCTGAGCCAAGGACCAAGTGTTCTGGGACCTGTCCTCTGTACTACTTCTGGATTTCTTGAATAATTCACAAAGCTTTTGGACCCCTTTTCCCCAAACACACACAAAGCCAATTATGCTGTAGAAGAGAGTTTGAGAAACTCCGTAAAGAAAGCTGCTTACTTCTTCAGGCCTTATATAGGTGTTTTAAAGCAGTTTTTATTATTACTTATTTTCAGGGGATGGCAAAGCTAACCACTTAGTTTTTTCAGAATGCTTATGCTGTAGGAATTTGCTTTTCAGCTCTTTATTAGGGTTTTACTGTCTTATTTACATTGTAATACCAATCATTTTTGCAAATGTTTTGCATATAGTCATATTGCCTTTGATTGGGAACAATACCAAGAAAACTGAGTGCTTCATGATTTAATTATTTGTATTCTTTGCAGGAATAATTAAAGGATCATGCCAAAATCTTATCAGAGCATGAAAATTTATCATGCCAAGAGTGAAGCTATTGAAGTGGCATACCAATGATCTATTTGCTGACAAGATTTACTTTTAGAAACTCTCTTTTTATTGTTTCACTGTCCACAGATAAAAGTGGAGAAAGCGTAGTTATCAAAAAGCATTAGTAGGAAGATAGAATAGATTTTCAAGTGACCTGTGCTTGCAGATGCCTTTGTTTTAAAAAAGAGTCATCAGAGAAACTGATTTCCCAGAACTGAGCAAATATTTTCTGAAAAAATAAAGCCTTGGGCAGGTATTTGAAAATCAACCAGCAGTGGCACAGCTACTCATGCTAGTCCTTTTCTAAATCTACACCATAAAGTTTTTGTACTTTAGTTACTCACCTGGAACACCTCTTTAACCTGTAAGTATTAGCTTGTCTCAGAGGTTTTGCAGCTGAATTTGAAAAAAAATAGTGATTAAATTCTTCTGAATAATTAAACAATGTGTAAGACGTTGTAAAACAACTGCAGTCCATACCTGCTGTATGAAATCGATCATTTCCTGTTAGATCTTCTTAAACCACAAACATCTACCCGATCATTTTTTAAATAAGTATTTTTTTTATATTAAAAATAATTAATTAATTCCAAAACAAGAGATTGAACTGTCTGTAGTAAAATGTGGTTTTGTGCAGCGTATGTGTCTTGACCTACACGGTTAACACACAGCTCTTCTTGCAGAATTTTTGAATACTTAAAATCACTGATCTGCTGCAGGAGAGGCTTCAAAGTATTTGTCTGTAGATGCTTGAAGGAACAATAATTTGCTAAAGGAGTATTCAGATCTGCAGATTGTGTTTAACATTTGAAAAACATCAGTAGCACCAAGTCAGTTTGGGTGTCTCAGCAACTAACTGGTCCTAGAAAGAATACTGGTGGTATCCCACAAAGTTCTGATCATCAGCATTTTTAGTGCTTTGCAGAATTGATTTCTCAGTCCCAAGGCCATTGTCCATATCACACAAATGCTGCATACTATTATAGTCACAAGCCTCTGACTATAATCCAAGAAAGAATACCAGTATTTTGTTTCCAAGTCCTCTTTGTGAAATATTTGGCTGCAATGTATAGTTAATCTTCATAAAGCTCTTTAAAGTCTTTCTTCAGAAAAAGATGAATTTTTTTCTATGTGCATAGTTTGTTTTAAAACCAAATCTAGCTAAAAATGACCACATAATCTATTTTTTTTCAACAGAGGACTGATAGCGGTATTTTTGTCTCCCCACAGATGGAATACATTTGTTTTAAAAATATATGGTTTTCAATAGTCACATGAAATAAGCAACGTTAAGTTCATTAAGATTTCTCATGTATGATAACATGTATCTAGATCCTTATGATTTTATTGGCAGAAGGAGACGGTACATAGCTTGACGTATCAGCTAGGCAATGAATATTGAAACGTTAACACATTTACAAGCTCATGTTTTGGTTTGAGTTTCTGCCTTCAATACTGGTTAATAAGTCTCCAGTGGTGATGCCATCTTCAGACCATATTTAGCAGAGAGGTTTTGCTTGTCCTATTATCACCCCTCCAAGACTGGGAGATACAGTGTCCTTTGGTCCCTGGTCGCCCTGGCCATTCAATGCTCAGCTTTCTCGCTGCTCTTTGTTCACTAGAGCATAAACACAAGCAAAGTGAGACAGAATATTTGTCAGGCTGTGGAGCTGACAGTCCATAGAGAGCTGTGATTCCCATGGCTATTGCTGTCCTGAAGAACAGAGGGCTCAAAGAAAACTAAAGGCAAAGGACGGGTCACTGATTCCATCTTTTTCTTCTTTGATATAAATAATTATCAGGAAACAAAATGTAACTTTCACCTCATAACCAGAAATTAGTACCATTTTTGTTTGACATAATGACATCTCACATTGTTAAAGAGAGCCTCCAATGTCTATTAGGGATTAGCAGGGGAAAATATTTCACTTGCAGGTCACCTGCACGAATCGGGCCTGGGGCACGGGTGATTGACAGGTGTTCATATGTGATGTCTGTAGGAGTCCCCTGTGAAGGAAGCTGCAAGTTTTGGTCTGGGTAGGCAGGTGTCAGCACTACAGACCTGCACTGCTGTAATTAGTACTCTCTGTCGGCAGCTGGAGCAGGGATCACGTGGAAAACCAGCCTCAGGTCCCAGGGAGGGGACATCAGTGGGATGTGGGGGCTTTCTGCTGCTGGTACTGTGCTTGCACAAGGAAGCAGTGTGAGATCTGCACCCTATGCAAACTCTTTCCTGGGATAAGGTCAAGTGAAGCAGGAGCCTATCCTGAACTGCCTTGTGTAGGCTATTCTCTTTGAGCCTGATCAATACTGTGTGGTGTAGCCCCAGAGAAAGTGAATGTCAAAGGAAATAATCCCTTCCCTACTTCTGTCCCAGATTCCTTCCCGCAAACCTGCAAGCTTTTACCACTTAGCTCCTTGCTACACTTTCCCATGGATGCTTTTTTTCTCTTGTAAATGATGTGAAGCAAATACCTAATGTTATCTTTAGTGCTGACGCAAGAAAATTAGAAGAGGTATGTTACAGTTCTGCTCAGTATTCTTTCCAGAGAAAACTGCTGGTTAGGTCAATTTACTTGGCACTGTACATTTCTTTAATCTTAACATGAGGCCTGCTGTAGATACACAGCAGCTGGGTCTAATGTCTTCATGCATGGTTGCAAGCAAGCCAGTTAATTTCTGTTTGTTGAGAGGTAGGAATCAAGCAAATTTTTCTCTGTTGAATGAAAACATTGTGGGGCTGGTAACAGGTGAATAAGCAATATTGGATGAGAAAACAACCTGGAATTACCGCCTAAACATTGAAGGGCTGGATTCCACAACGGAGGAGGTACTATTTCGTCCTGTTTATAATGGCAGTAGTTTATCCTCAAATCTTTAATTAGAAGAATTAAAAATAAAAGCTAGCTTGACAGACCTTGTTTGGGAGAAAACATGTCAGCTGTGAAGAACCACTTAGCTTCAAGCGCTACACCCTTGCAGTGCTGTAAATTGCTAACTGGAGTGATCGATGTATTGCTAAACCTATATGCAACAGCTAAACAAATTGCTCTTCTGGTCACATTAAGGTCTGCTCAGGCTCTCGATGACCTCTCGGTTTATATCCATAAAGCTGTTGTTGTGTTTCTATAGAGGTTGCACTGCCTGTGCAGAGTGTTACCTACAGATGGCCGAGGTTCCTTCCACATTCTGTAGAGTCCTCAAAGACTGGGACCAAATTCAATGGATCTTTTGACCTTAAACAAGTCAATAGAGTTATAGCCAGTCAAAAAGTTAAACATAGGTGCTAATGTTATGCTCCAATATCATGACAGAATGTAAGCTGCAAGAGCTATGGGTCTGTACCTCATCCTATAAACAATTAGGCTCCTATCACATTAATGGTAGCTTAATTCCAAATACTCCTTACTGATATACCTTAAAATGACTTAATTTTAAGTAATTACTTAAAATTACTTAAAATATACTTCATATATTTAGAAAATAAAACTTTGAATAAACTAGACAACACATTTTGAGAGTAGAAAATTAATTTTTTCTCCCAGATGATGACCTATAGACTCGGGCAGCCGTCTCCTCTCTTGCTATAGAAAATTGACAACCTGCACGGTATGGAGACTAAACAGAAGTAGTCCTATATGCATAATTCTTGTAGAATGTGTCTCCACTGTTAGTTAAAAAGACAACTAAGGTGCAAACATTAGTCTTGATTTTTCCTCTCAAGCTTGACTGCTTAAAGCATTTCCCTGCAGAATCCTGTGTTTACCTAAGCCCTTAGGTGAAAAGCCACCATCCCCTCCCCTGTGCCTAGTAGAGCTAATGAGCCATGCCTCTTATCCTCCCAAAACTCTCAGCTCAGCAGAAATTAATCCACTTTCTTAGCCCAGTTCGGATACATGCCACCAAGTTAAGCCAGGAGAATGAACCTTCCTACCCTTTTTGTGCTCATGAGAGGATTGACTGACAGACAGGTAGTACTTCTTTGTGTTTCATTAGTCATTAGGTAGTTTGGCATTAAAGACAAACCAACTTAATTGCTAGCTGCTGCTGAAAGAGGTGGTCTCATCCCTTTCCTGTCATCTTGCTCCCAACTGCAGGGTTGGCCTGGCTCCTTTGTGCAGCCACCTGCCCCTGTGGATGCTCAGAGGCCTAGACCTGGAAACAATGAAACCTGTGAAAAGATATGATTAGATTTATGGTTTCCCTTGGTGGTGGAAGACTAGGGATGGGAAGTTATTCCTGAGGTGGAGGGGAGAGATTGGAAAGCTAATTTTGCAGTGACACAGTGTTAGATTGGATTAGCCATTTTGCCAAACTAGCCTTGGTACTCTGTATGGAATAGCATAATTGCACTATTCCCCAGTAAACCCGTGATTCCTACTGTGAGTCAGCCTGTATTACTGAATTAACTTTCTCAATGAATCATGTTTCTAATGTATTTCATCGGGTAAGGTTGCACAGACCATCTGTGAGTGGTAATGTTAATGTGTACCCCTGATACGCCACCCCTTGTCTTGGTGCAACTCTTCAGACCTGTAGGATGAATGAGATGTGAAATAAGACTTATTTTTTCTTATCAAATTAGTTATAGACCAGTCACTGATATGTCCTGATAGACAGTTGTTGTAGTATCATTAATGGATCAACACAAAGGTTGGAACGGTGGTGGGGAAGTGGAGAGAAAAGGAACAGTGAAGAACTGGCTAGGCAGATACTGGCACCAACCATAAATATTGCTGTAGTAAGGGCTTAGCAGAGGCTTCCCCTTATCTAAAGCATAAGGGTCATTCACTATTGGAGCAGAAGGGCTGTGTTTACCCATACTGCCAAGGTGCCACACTGAATTGCTGTGACAATCTCAAAGAATAACAGGCTAAGGCAATTTGCTTCTTGTCAGTGAAGTGGGTGTGACTGTGAGCCCCAAGTACAGGGTAAGATAAAGCAGTTGTCTAACCAAAACCGGCAGTAAGTTAGTGCTAGAAGGAGCTTCTACAATTAGATAGCATATTCAGGGCTGGTTGTTCATGCAGGATAAATGGGGGAGGAAGAGGCTGAGAACAGGAGGGTAATTTTACAAGTGTCGTATCACCTGTTCAGGAGCATGCTCACCTTGCTGAATCTGCTAAGCTGAAGCAGACAGACTGGATAGATGGCAGGACAAATCCAAAGCCGCTAATTATTGTAACTGTATACGTATACCTTTGTTAGTGTCTGAAGGAGTTTCACTTACATCAGCATCTCCTAACTACAGCTCCGTGTTTTCGCTGCTGGGATTTTTCAATAAATACCATTGCATGAAGAGCTGTGGGGCCAAGGCACTTTTAGGTTCTCAGCAGAGAGTTACTGAAGTCGAATGAGGAGGACGGCAGGATCAGTCCCACAGTATGATAGTGATATTTTACTGAGGGCTTTGAAGTATTTGGATATGTAATATTTTGTGATTGCCTGTAAAGTTTTCTGATGTCTTTCAGAGCAATTAAAAACCTTGCCATATGCTCAAACCTTCTTTTTGTGTGGCCGTGGGTTATGTGCAAATCTTTGGGATGACTGCTAGAACGGTTGTGAGCATATTGGATGCTTGCATGATTTGGGGCGCAACTTGAAATGTGCTCAGCATCCCACGCTGACTGGGGCCTGTTGAACTTGAGTGCTCTCAACACCTCGCCACAGCAGGTTTGTTAAGACAAGTGGACTGCATTAACTACCTTCCTTGGATAGAAATCAAGTACTGCTCTCTTAAAATCATTTGTACCTTTCTTCTTGCTCAAATTTGTTGGAGTTGAAAAACTTTCTTAAGCAGTTCCATAGTGCCACTTTGCTCTGCCGTGTGTGAAGGAAGGAGTTTGTCACACAGCCTGTGAGTCAGACCTGTAGGGCATGTCACTGGCACGTCAGGTTCTTATGTGGAGGCTAAAAACAGTTTGTATCAGTGCTCCCCATTAGCTGCACTAATTTTCAGATGGAAACTTGGCTGTCACTTCAATTTAACTGCATCATTTCCTAATGCAGGCTTTGTTTTCTGAACTGTATCAGCTTTATAAGAAGGCCTAAAGTGTTGGTTTGTTTGTAAATAAAAGCTGGTATTTCACACTCTTTCTTATGACCTTTTGAAACAGAGGTAAAGCCATCTAGATACAATTTTGTTATTCTCCCTTTTAGTAAGAACTTTTTAATTAGAGCAGGATCATCTGAAGGACTTTTAAAGAATGTCTACAAAGGATAGCTGCATACTGCATAACGTGTTAAAAACTTCGAATATTTCACATGTGTAAATGAATATTCCTTATTACTAAAATTTGACTTCATGTTCTGTTAGCCTCGACCTTTCTTGTAGAACTGTGTTTTACTTGTAGCTGAATTTTCTAATTGAATTTGAGGTATACAGCTCCAATATGCAGCTCAGTCACCTTCTATCTAAAAATATGTTACACTTGTTTCCCTTGAAAAATTCTGAATTTCTAATTATGAAAAGAGGTTGTTTATCGTTGTTTGAGGTGTCTGTTTGACGAGCAGTCATGCAGAAATAGTGCAATGTGTAGGCTTCCAGTATAAATAGAAGCAATCATGATCCAAACTGAGGGTAAGTAATTAGAATAATAAGTAGAAATAAAGAAGCTTTGTCAGTTCGCATTCCTTTTTCTGAAGCAGCTAAGGGCAAGTGTAGAAAGTGATCTTTGTCTTTAGTTTTCCCCCAAAATATAAGGATAAAATTGTATTTAAGAATAAGAGCCTACCATATGAATTTAGGTTTATGAAGGATGTACTCTAGACTGTCAAAAATAGTATGCCTAAGGCAGATTTACTTCTAAAGAGAAGAATGCAATAAGGCTTAGGGTTATACTGAAACTGAACTGAAATATATTATGGAATAGTTTGATTCAATAATTCCTGGATTGTTACTTTCAGATTTTCAGCCACTATGTTTTTTTTCTGATTTAAAACAAAAAAAAGCCTCTGATAAATCTGAAGGACTAGTGAAGTTAAGAGTCTAACTTTTCTTTCTGTCTGAGCCTTTCAAAGCAGGAAGGGGTGTAATCATTTACATTTATCAAAACCTGAATACTGACATGAAGTTGTTAAGTGGATTTCTAAGAGATGATTGAGAACAGCGACAATCTAGCCTCCCTGGAAAGTGTAATAAGCCATACCTGACTAAGAAAGCTCTGAAGAGCTAATCTCCTTTCAGATGATTTTCAGGCTCTTAACTAGAATCTAGAGGATGAGGTCCAAGACAACTGCACATCGTGTATGGTCTGTACTATCTCTAGCATGACTTAAATTGACCTCAATACTGCTCTAAATTATAGCAAAACAAACTAGTCTTCTGATTCTTTGTTGTACAATCTACTGAACATGATAGTCTTTTGGATTATTCTTTTCTACAGGTTTGTAACTGTTCTGGGACTAAAAGATAAGCAGATGAAACCCTTTTTGTTTTTTTTCTGTCACTGACAGTTCTTGTTTGTAGACTAGTTGTATAAATAACTCCAGGACATCTGACATCTTATTCATATAAAATGTGTTGGCAAAATTTGGCATGGATTCGTTCCATTTCATCAACTTTCTTTTTTGGTTCTGGTTGTTTTTTCTCTTTTCTGTGGGAGTATTTCTATTTTTTTAATAGTTTTGGAATTTGGAAGTTTGTGCATATCTCCTTAAGTATATAATAGTTCAAGGAACACATAATCCCTTTTAGGCAGCAGCTTTTACAACATGTGGTGGGTGCCTCTGAATCAGCATCAAATGTTGGCATCACTGTTTCCTCCTTCATCAGAAGTAGTGAAGTTTCATCAGAACTAGTGAGAAAAAAAAAGTCTTTCCTCAGGGGGGAAAAAAAAGAAAAGAAAAAATAAAAACAGATTTAACATTAAATGAAAGACCACAAAGACAGTTTTTAAAACCATCCCGTGTGCTTTCCTCGAGCTTAACAAGGAATTCAATATTTCTCACTGATGTGAACACTGATAGTAAATAATAACGAGAATTAAATATGGATTGTCATAAGACAGAACTCTTTTTCTGAATATTTTTAAGGTGATTTGCTGATTTTTCACATGTGGAAACCTTGGATTCAGGATATTCTGTTTCTGGCAGGTCCAGAAATGGACAAAATTCAGAATAATGTAATTTTCAATCAGTGCAGTCAGATTAATAAAATGCCTACCACCTCCTTCCTCCAACTTTCTGATCCATTTGATATAACTACTGTAAAAAATATTTAAGTTCACCATTTAGAAAATCAATTCTAAGCTTTTGAGCTCCTGAGGCTGGTATACACTGTCTATCTCCCAGTCTCATACAGGGACAAAAAGTACTTGACCAGCAGCTCTCCTTGCTGCCCTCTCTCCATTCTGACTTTGCCTGGAGGTAATGCAAGTACAGGTGTCAGTGGAGGGATTGCAGTGAGGCCCTTAGAGCAGGTAGAGAGGTAGGATAGCTACTCTTGCAGGGTTCAGCATCTGCACCCCAGGAATTGCTCTGATGCAGATCCTGGGAGTAGTCACCAAGGTGAATGAAATACGCTGGGTCTGGCCCTGAAGAGCGTCGAAGGTCAGTGGACCAATAGTGCCTAATGTTCATATCTCAAAAAATTCCAATGTATCCAAATCTTCCCACTCCAAACTTCAAATCCCATTGTTCAACACACTGACCTCTGCAAGAAATAGTTCAAGGAAATGCTTCAAGCAATGGAATGTAAAACTTAGAAAGGCCCAAAGGTTTCTGCTCATAATAGGATCCCAGTATCACTTAAATTCAAGGATTACCTGACCCTTTTTTTCTCTTAACTTGAATGTTTATAAGATAAAAAATCCACAATATTTTAGCTTTTGGGAGCTTAGTGGAAGGAGTCTATTAAGCTATAGGTAAGTGTAACCCTCATCTTCCTTGCCAGCATTCCTGGTTGGAATAAGAGCCTGAGAACAGGTCACTTTATATAAAATAATAACTTTATGGGATTCATGGCTTTGCTCTTCTCAGATTATGAGCCCAGACACAAAAGCCTGACCAAAGCAATGGAGCCTTTAGAAAACCTTTACAGAGGAAAGACTGGATGTTTAAGCCATTTTCCTATCCCAATTCAGAAAATGATTTTTCTGGGATCATATATCAACAAATAAACTTCTAGCTAAGCTGTGGGAACAAAACCAAGTGGTTTTGGCCAGTAATAACATCACAGTTGAGTGAGGATGATGCAGAACCTAATTTTGACTCAGATTTTTAATACTCTATTTCAAATTAATAGATGACATTCTGTCTTATTTATATTTAACTTTATTTCACAATTAAAGTTTTCATCAAAGCCACAGCATTTCTCAATGTTGAAATCAATATTCTCTGATAACTTAATTCCATTTCTGGATACAACAGACCTAGATTCCTTTCTACACTAAATGGAAACAGAGTGCAGGCTATTTAATATCCTGTCATTGAGACAGTGCAGGCTGCTACTGTACAGTGAGTAGTATGTAAGTACGTGAGATTTGAGAATTAAAATGAGCTGTTAAGCTAATAAAAGTGTAAGACGTAAGGGTAATCACTGTTTTTGTGTCTAACTAAGGACACCTTAAGTAATTTCAAGCAGTTTGAATGTTCCGAACAATCTTTTTTGGGGTTGTCTGTGCAACTAAGTCTTCATTATGTTAATATTTTGAAATAATTGATTTTCAAATGCTGAAGCAAGCAGAGTTTTAAGACCACAAGGCAATAAAGACAAACCAGTTTTGTATAAAAACCTATTTTTAAAAAAAGCTGTACAAGTTCAGTGAAGCACAACGCATATTTTAAGAAAGTCTTTGCTTGTGTCATGTAGATAGAGTCCTACCTATCATTTATTAATACAGATATCTTTTATTTTCTTGAAAGAAATAGTATTATTTAGAAGAAGTGAGTATTCATAGTTCTGTTAGTTATAACAATCTACAGTCTTAGGCTGTTGAGTCCAGGATATACAGCTGTTTATGATTTTAGATACTGTATAGCCAAATGAGGTAAACACCTACTTGGGCTACAGGAAAGCTGGTAACAATCTGACAATTTGCTTTTGTAATCTGAATTCAGTACCTGTTATCACTCCATTGTTACTCAGTAGTGTACTGGATATGGCTGGGATGGAGTTGATTTTCTTCATAATAGCCTGTATGATGCTACAGTTTAGATTTGGGACAAAACGCATGCTGATAACCCATCAGTTTTAGCTGTTGCTGGGTAGTGCTTGCACAGGGTTGAGGCTGTCTCTGTGTGCCCCAACACAAGCAGGCTGGGAGTGGGCAAGAGGTTGAGAGGGGGACATAGTTGGAACAGCTGACTCTAACTGGAGGAGGAGCTATTCCATGCCATATCACGTCATGTTCGACAATAAAGCAGAGGAGATTTTCCAAGCTAACTGTCACTTGGAGAGTGGCTGAGCATCGGTCTTCTGGTGGGAGATGTGACTGTCTTTGCATCACTTGATTTTATCTCCTTTTTCTTCACTTGTGTTCCAGTTCTCTTCTCTCATCCTGCAGGGGGGTAGTGAGTGAGCAGCTGGGTGAGGGCTTAGCTGCCAGCCAGAGTCAACCTACAACAAGTAAGCAAGATCTCTTTGGCCACTTTCAAACACTTCAGCAGAATACAGCATTCTGCATTAACAAGGTGTATAGTACTGAAAGGTCTCAGCTTCAAGTCTGATAGTGTACATTGCTGACAATATTCAACTTTGGTCTCACATTGTAACAAAGATGTGGGCTATTAGGTGTCTTTTTGTTTTCTTTTCTCCTTTAACTCTGTTGAGAATGCAGCAGACTAACACATACAGTTCAAGACTTTGATCATCTTACATGTTGCCTAAGCCTAATCTGCCAGAGGTGTGAGAAGGCCATGGATTTTGAGCATGCCATGTACTAGGCTCAAAAAGGAGAGTTCACATACCTAATCTGCACACAAATCATACAGCTTGGCCAGCAGTATCTTCTTGTCACATATAAATATCTCCATTTCAGTGCTATCATTAGTTTACATAAAACTGGAGACTAGAACAGAAAATGTGAGCTGACATTTTATTTTTTACTATATATACAGCATTTCCTGAGTTATCCTGAGAAATCTGCTCCAGTACACGACAGAATCTATTGCTTTTTCTCTGCAGTATACAGAAATAAACACTTTGAAATTAGGTTTTAATTTTCAGTCTTGGGTTATATGCAGTATGTTCATTGGTAGTCTGGGAATAAGCATTAAATCATCTCTTGGTAATGTTTGCTGATAGCACAAAGACCTGCAGAGTGTTGAATGGTGTTAAGTAATAGAATGCAATGCAGTAAGCCTAGCTGATTCAACAAAGTCCATCCTGACACAGCTAACTGCATAGTTATTCATCCAGGAATATGAGATCAAAGCCATACTGGCAGAATGAAGAATTTTAGCCAAAAAGTAAGTAACTAATGAGGCATCATACAAAATGGGCAACTGAATAAGAGTTTCTATTACAATACTAGACCGTGAATGTCACAGGTAACAGTAATCATGAGTTACAAGGTATATCCTTGCATATGGTATTGGTCAAGCTCTTGCTAGAAGAATTAGTCTGGTCCTGATGTCAGCATTTTTAAAGGGATATGGAAACACTGAGGTAAGTACAGAACTCAACCACAAAAGAAGTATTTGCTGGAGAAAGTGGGGGGAAATGCCTTCTGGTAAGAGACTTGAAAGCTTGTTTGGTGTAATGTCTAAAGGAAAAATCTGGGAGCTGACTTGACTCTGTCAAAATACTTACTAAGAAAAAAATATTTAGTTCCTAAGGGAACCTTTAATCTAGCTGAGAAGGACATAATAAGAACTAATAGCAAAAATATGAAGGTACACAAATTCAGATGACAAAGAATGAGCTCTGAGCAGAAAAATGATTACCCATGGAGAGAAACTGCTAAATTGCTCAAACATGGAACAGGATAGGATTTCTCTGGCCAACACATGAGGATAGCACTGTCCTAGCAGGACATACAGGAAGACAGCCTAGACCAACTCAGATACCCTTCTAGATTTATGAAGTGATGAATCTATGTTGTTTATGGAACAGAAACCTCACTAACCTGTAACTTTTATCACTGCTCTGAGTACTATAGACCAAGAAAATCAAAGCACATTTTCAGAGAGATAGAGGAGCTAAAATGAAAGAAGTGTACCAAGGTATGGTGACAGCTTGCTTTCATAATGAGGTCTCAGATAAAATCTGAGAAATGGACTCTGCTACCCAAGGCTGCTTCTTTTTGAAACTGATTATTTGATCAGGTCTCTTTTTCACTTCTTTTTAGGGGTTTTGAGTATTGAATTCATTGTGTTTACATTATGTTTTAGGCTGATCTCTTCATCTCCTGTGGAAGCAGTTTCTTGCTATGGTGAATTTCTTAAAATAGGAAAGGAAGCCTGGCATCCGGTATTTGGTTAATAAAAGCACAACTCAGAACTGAAGTTTGCAAATGGTTTAACTCAAAACAACCAGGCTCATTATTTGGCTTGTGTGCTGTTGTTTTGTGAGGGGAGGGCAGGAACAGTTGCTTTTTAACTTACGTGTTATAACTTGGTATCTATTCTCACTTCTCTTGTTCAATGCTGGGATTGAAGAACAGACTTTTAAGCTCAAGCACTGTGAGTCACTCCAGCATTCTTTATCCATCTAAGGGTAATTTTGGATAATTTTTCCTATTTTCAGCCAGAAATTATTAATACTTTCCTGTGGATATTGTGCCTTACCACAGTGTGTTTCCTTCCACAGTATTTTTCTGTTTGTAGAGTGAGTCTATTTTTGCCCATGTTTTGTGACTATGAAAGACTGAAAACTACAGAGAAAAAGTTAAATACAAGCTATCAAAAACATTTGGTGACTTAACTTGGGCTCCAGGGCTATGGGTTCAAAGGCCATTTTGGATCTTGTACTGTCAGTCAGTAACACTCAATTTTAATATTTCCCATTGGATGCATCATTCAAATGAAAACACACCCACAGTCTGGTTTGTTATCCACTGGAGAAGTTTTCTCTTTCAAAGGACCTCTTCATTCTCTACAAAAAGATATGTTATTTTCTACTACAGCCTTAAAGAGATGGATTTAGGGTAGAAGGTTTCCCTGCATCATAGGGGAGTTTTGCCTTAAGCCACAGAGTGGTGTAGTGTTTCTCAGTGGTCCCAGTACACATTTTTCTTTTCTTCCTCACTTAATAATCATAATCCATAAGCAAGGCTTAGCATATCCAGATTGATCTTGTTCAAGTTGTTACCTCTGTCAGTACAAAACAGGGTTCTGAGGTATACAGGGCACACTCCACTCTTCTCCTCCATGATCTTCCACAGATTCTGCTTTTTTGTTCCATGTAAAGAACCCCACAAGCTGATTTTAAGACATCTCAGGCCACTCTGCAGAAACAGGCAGGAATATTCACAATGTGGACAGGTAATATCGTTTCATGATTTATAACTACTATGCTGGAGTTCTAATACCCAAAGCTTTGTTATAAACTATATAGTCACTTAAACATCTTGCATGCCTTTCAGGCACCTACAATACTTCTAGACTGGGCTAGTTTGAAAGTACAGAAAGAAACACTTCCAGAGACTGACTCCTCACATCTACCTGTTTAAGACAGGATGAATCGTGCTCCAGTCACAACTGTCTCTTTCTGCTTACAATAGACAATGAACTTGGACTATGTCCTTCACAAGTTCAGGGTTAGGTGAGGATGGATCCATCCACAAATTACTACCTTGCCATTTCCTCTGAAATCAACAATTTATTGAGGATTTTATTAAATTAAAAGATAATACTGGTTATGAAACAATTAGCTTTATAAATAGGGATAATTCAAAGTTTTGCAAGAGCATCACCTGTACTGATACGCTCCAGCACTTGCAGGTGTTTTGCAAAAACTATAAGATAAAATACTAGATCAGATGCATCTAGACACAGGGAAGTGGTACATGGTATTAGGAGCTGGACAGATCAATTTTAGATAAAGATCTTGTTCTCAGCAGTTTGGTTCCCAGTAGTTATTCCTTTCCAAAGAAAGCCAGAGTTTTGTTAGCTTGAGATTGGGCACAGAAATCCATGTTTATCTCTAAGAGGATATGTATTTCACTGGTAGAGGAGACAGTTATGAGAGGATGGCTTTAAACTAGAGAGAAAAATATTTCAAAGTGGAGGGACAATTTAAGTTTTTTAACCTCCGCTTGTATTAGGTACTTCTTGGCTTCTAATGTATGAAAGTTTCTTGGCATGTGCCGTGCCTGGGGTCGAGTGGGATGTGGGAGAGACTTTGCTTGGATGTCTGGAGTACTACCACTTGGGGGGGGAAAATGTGTAGCATTCCAACAGATATAATTAATGACAAGTGTTGTTGTCTTTCTCTTGTGCCATCCACCCACTGGCTGCCTGGTGCTGACCCCTTGCTGTCCTGCTGACCTCTCCAAAGTTTATTTTAAAAAGGCATCCTTGCTTTCCCAAACTTTTCAACTAGGCTTCCCTTGGGCTTCTTGTTCAATGCATGCCCAAGACTATGCCTGTGTCCACTGCTCAGTGATCAGACACAAGTGTTTCCATTAAAGGGATGATTAATGGAACCTTCCTTGGGAATGGGAAAGGGAGAAGTGGGTAATAAAAGTCAAGAAATGTGTTAAAACTGAACAAAGGAACTTTGTTTATTTAAAAAATAACATATTTTTTAAGTGTGCCACAGATTTCCCTTACTTGCTCGGGTCCTGCCCACATCAGTAAAATGCTACAGTTGTTTCCACGATGGTGGGCTTGAGAGAAGTTTGTGCTTTCAACCTACTTTGTAGTGAGTGACCACATCAAATAATTCCACCAACTGAATTGGCTTCTCTGTTGGCAGATTTCATAGATACAGGTTTTAATGCTGCATCGTGCAGGTGCATGGAGTTTTCTACATCTAAATGCAAAGTAATAAAACAATATACAGGACTGAATGTATATAGGAATCCAAACTGGCTACTATGAAAGTGCAGCTGTCAAGTTACTCCTGCCTGGTAGCATTTTCCAAAGAGAAAACTGCATGTCTAAGTCCTTCATTTGCATGATGAGGATCCCAGACCAGTTTCTGTCTGATCTCAAGCCTTAACTCACTCTCTGCTTACCCATTTCTTGTTACGGGATGTTGGAGACAAAAACCTGCTTCTTCCATTTCTATTAGATCCTGTGCTTAGGTCTTTGGGAGCCCAGAGACAGAGCATCCATCCTGTCAGCCAGGGCAATCTGCAGATTGAAGCAGCACAACAGTGAAATGGACCTGATGATTTGATTTTTCACTGCTGAGGAGAACTGGTGAAAAACCTGAATGAGGGACAGAGTGAGTAATAATCTTGGTAGGAGACAAGGTAGTGGTAATCTTAGGAAAGCAGAGGGCTGGAGTTTCTAGCATTACCAGGTAGAACCTTTACAAGGCTTTATTTGGAAGTAGCTTTTCTGTTTTCCAGGTGAAATCAGTGCTTTTGTTGCTTGCTCTTTCTAGTCTAATAGTGTATTAAGAGCTTTGTAGAGACAACAGAAAATGTCATTTTTCCACAAGCCAAATGGTGTGGGCACGCCTCTTCCTGACAAACTTTTCTGTTCATCAGAAACCATGGACTCTTGGCTACTTTGTAAGTTGTTAGTCAGCATGTGCACATTGTATTCTATATTGAGTCAATTTTTCAAGGCTAGAGCTTGATCCTGTTGCCAAAGCAGAAAAACTGTGCAGTTTCACTGTGGTGCCCAGGGAAACTGAGGCACGGGGTTGGAGCTTTTGTTTTCTGCTCTGCAAACCAGGTCTGAAACTCTTTTGCTGTCTATACAGCAACAAATAAATGCATCCCATGTTTTATTTGTTAAACCAGTTCTGCACGTGCTGCTGCCTTCTCCCATGGCCAGACCCCATTGGGTACAATGCGCTCACAAAAAGCTGGTGGTGGCTGGGACCTCCACGTGCCTGCACAAAGAAAAGCCTGCCCTTCCCCTGCATAGCAAAGACATTTTGCTTTTTTGACATCTAGGCCACGGCAGCTGTTATAAGGAGGGGTTTGCTCTTTTTAGAAATTATTAGCAAAGTAAGCATGGTGTTTATTAAAATACATAGAGTACATTGTGAACTTGCAACTGTGAAACAAAACGTATCAGTATACAGTTCTGACAATGTATTGAAAACTCCTTCCTGCTTCTGCCCCAATAAAGGACGAGAATTACATTTTGGTTGAATGCACATTTTTTTAAAATTTACTTTTCAATTTTGACTTATTAAATTCACAATAATTTATATTCCATTATAAACATGATAAGTTAAAATTGTATATTGAAAACAATATTGAGATATTGGGGGAAATTATTTGACTTTAGCTTTTAATATATGACCAGCTTTGATGAGATCACTGCAACAGTTAAAACACAGGAGAGCTAGTGATCACAAAGAGTAGCTAGAAGCCTTTTTTCTCATGTTTCCTCAAAAGTACTGTTCATGTAGAGGTGCGTTTTTAACTCAGTGTGCATCCACTGGTAACACTGATGCCAGCAGCACAACCTCTAGCCAAGCACAATATTGTAAATAAGATCTAGAAAAGGTCAAATGTTAGCAATATAAGAAACACATATGACCTTACATGGGAAGAAACTGCATAAATATTGCAGAAGATATTTTCTGACGAATGACAATTTATTCACTTCAGAACATTTTTTTTGTCCTCTTAATAAAGTGTTCTCTCAGGCTTTGAAGTGTAATAGCATTAGCTTTTTTTTACCCCAAGTTTGTTGAGTTTTTGTCAACTGCCAGTCTTCATTTCTTTTATTTCTATATCAAGATTTTTTTAATGCATTTGAAGGATTGATATTCATTCACTATGCTGTTAATCATTGTACTTAATCATTCTCCTTACTGGAGAAGACTAACAATCTTTGTCAGTTCATTACTGCTTCTTTTGTTTTCTTTTATATGTTTAATACCCATTGTTGATACCAAGTTACAGTTCAGTCAATTGTGGCTTAATGACAAGAATGAGAATAATGTTAGAGAAGTGTAAATTATTAACCAATTTGAAGGGATGGTTGAATTTAATAAAGTGAGTTTCTTTACTAAATATATGTTTGAATGATCAAATTCCTCTATGGCATAGCTACAAAGAAATAAATACCACTACTTTTTACAGCACTTGCGAAAGGGAACGTGCTTGTATCATATCATTAACTTCCTATTTGAGTAAAGCATTTTTCAGCAAGATCTTAAATTGTGTGGAAACAAGCCAAAAATTGAATAGATTATAGACCTTACCTTTAGGACAACTGGGTTAGTATATTGCTTTAGCATCCTTAACATTGAGTGTCTTGCACCTCATGAAGCCTCACCTAAGAAGTACACAGAAGTTTACACTTTCAAGGAGGTATCTATAGACTGAGAACTGTATGTAATTTTCCACATCTCCTCTAGACATGCACATGATTTTTCAGTTCTAGAACAATTTCTTTCTGGCTGCCAGGCAAGGAGAAAAACTATATTTCTGAGCTAGAAGTATGGTCTACAGGAACACTAGTTTCCTGAAAAGACTGAAACACTTTCAATATTCTTTTTTTTTTTTTTTTTTCTGTATATATGCATGTAGTTCATATGAGAAAGAGATATACTATTTGGAATATATGTTTCTAAAAATGAGAGTGACTATTCCAGCATAACAAATAATGAGGACAAAATGGCTTTCCATGAGGAACAGGTTGAAATGCAATAGATGTTGGGGTGCATTAGGAAGCCTTCTCTTTTACTGTTGGACCCAGGCTCATTTTTGTTTATGTGGATGTGTGTTGCAGTTTAGTAAAGACACACAGGAAATCTATTATCCTCAGTATGGGATTAAGTTGTCTTCTTTCTCTCGGTTTTATAACAAAGAAAATGGTTAGATGTGTGTGAAAATATTCCTTACTGATGGCTGTTCTAGGCACTTGCTTTATTTTTTTGTTAGAACCATTATAGTACTATCATTTGTAGATTGACATTGGTTTACATCGTAGCTTGGATGATCTTCTCCAGTTGTATAATCACAGACCAGCATGCAGAGTCTGTGGGTGGTTTTAAGAGACTTTCTAGGTTTCTTTGTTTCAGGAGTTTGGTGTCCAAACATTATATGATTTGTTTATACTGATTTCATTGTGATGGAAAGAACAAGTCTGATCTCCTCTTTTCTTTATTGTAACTTGATAGTATGACAGTTATCTCAAGCATGGTTTCAGTTAGGTCTTATTTGTTCTTGAAGAATAATACTGTATGAGTAATTATGAGTGTATTTTCTCCACTCTTGGTAGCAGCCTTAAAAAGCTAATGTTTCCTTCATGCTATGATTGTATTGTTTATGTGACAGCTAAAGTATTAAATTCTTAAAGCTGAGACTAGGCATAATATTTTAATCTCTACTGCCATTTAAGTAACATTAGTATTTCTGCTCTTATTGTGTGTTGACTTTAAGTAACTTAATTTTACTCTATCAGGGTGGAGTAAAACTACATGCAGCCTGATCCTAGAGACCCTCTCATAATGCTTGCTTACAAAAGCAGTCTTATTGGAATAATTTGCAGAGAGCTTGAATTGTGAAGGATTATTATTAATAATATATTTTATTAAGATAGAGCTGTATGTTAATTATCATGCCTTATATGGAAAAAAATAGATAAAACAGCATCCAGAAGGCTTTTCTTCTTAGCTGTGGCTGGAGCAGTTGCTAGTGTTTCTACACGCTAACATAAACTTACTCAGGAAACATGAACTTGGACTCAGTTCTTTCCACAGCCTTAAGATATTCAAAATGACATGTCACAGGAGACTGTCTAAGTGCAAGTACAAGTATTTATCTGCCTTCCCAGATAACCAGATCCACTGTATAAGAAAACCTTCTGGATTACACAGAGAAAGCATGTTGAGTGAATCTTGTTGCATCCTCACTGAAAAGGCAGAAGTACTGAATTGCGATTCCTACTTTCATCACTTCTGAACTCAATGTTAAAGTATCAATCAGATAAAGAACAGAAATTATCTAGGGAGCATGAGGTGATCCTCAGGATAGTCCAGCAACTGGCGTAATCATTAGCCTATGAGATCAGGCTCTTCCTTGTACTATCTTTTCTTTGAACCATGAATGTGCTATATCCGTTGCACTCTGGTCAAGTGTTCTCACTCCCATGCCATTGACGAAAAGCGGAATCTCACCTCCACTCACTTCTCTGGTGGTGGTCTTCTCAATGAAGACAGTATATTCTGGTCAGGCCTATTGAAAAGCTGAAAGAGCCATCTGTCTTGTGGAGAGGATTATGCATCTGCAGACACTAGCTGACCAAGCTGCCAGATCCTTTATGTTTGGTCCTGGCTTGGCAGTTGAACTTCAGAGAGGAGCAGGAGTTCACCTCTGGGCTTGGAGTACCTCATTACCTGCAGGTGGATTCATAATCGGTATGTGGCTTTCTTAGGTTGCCCTTCAGAGAAACCTGTCTCTCCTCTTACCACTGAAAAAAAAAAAGAAACTGTGTACTTAACTTTAGACCTTGGATTGTTTCCTAGGGACGTGCTGTTTAAAACTTAGTTCTTACAGTGCCTAATTTGTAAGCACCTGATTTTTTTAATTGAAATCTAACCGTGAAGGGTTATTTTGTAACTACCAAGATTTTGAATAAGCTCTTTTTGACAGCCAAGTTTAATGAATTTTAATAGTAGATGCTAGGATAAAATGATAAAAGAGCAGTTAGCAGATCTTCCAGACTAAAAGCCAGCTGTTCAGTAAAGTTGTTGGACATATATCTGTATTTTTGGCTGTAGCTGTACGTGGAGGAAAAGCAGATCTGTAGTCAGCTAATCAGAATCAAGGAGTGTAATCTACATTGCTGAGCTGTCAATTGGAGAGGTTCCTGAATTTGAGAAGTCAGAGTTCTTGAGGAAAACTGGTTCCTGCTTGTTAATGCCTCTCGTGAAGCACTTTTTGAGTGACACAGTACCCAATGTGTACCAGTCTTACCAGAGAGGCATGTAGGACAGCATTTGTGGAGATGACTGAAAGTGCCTGATTCATCTGACATCATTAGTACTCTTTTTCTGTGTTGCAGTAGCAGCTAGAAGTAGGAGTTAATGACTTTAGAGCAAATCCAGGTGAACACAGCCAGTTCCTGCTTAAATCAACATACAAAAGGCAGTAGCAGCTGAATCTGAGGGTGGATTTGTCCTTTCCATTAAAAAGGGGAGCTGCAAGTAGTAGAAAATACGAAATATTTCAATAAAAAGAACATCCGTCACTTCACAAATGAATAAAAAGGTAGCTGGTACTGATTCGAAGTGAAGACTAATCCTTCACCTCTAAAGAAGTAGTTAAATTTGTGTCAAATAGCATCACTGGACTAGGCAGGTGAAAAATATGTATTACAGGTTTTCTGCAGTGCTGTCATTTAACTTGATCACTGGAGCGATGAGTCACTGAGGGAAGGTCAGTTTTTTATGTCACCTTTAGGAAATACCTTTGTAAGATTTTAAGGTAAAAGGAGAAGCAGTGAAATCATGACACTTACTGCTCCTGTATTGCAAAAAGGCAGGTTAAAATATTTTACCTTATAAAAATAAATTATTTAAAATATTAGCATAAGCTTGAAAAGGGATAAGAAATGGTATAACTTTGTTTTGTTGCTGGAAAAGAAGGAGTTTTTTCTTTTCTGCTTGCTGTATAATAAAGGCAAACTTTGGGGCACTTGAAAGTTATTCTCAGGTATACCTGAAATAAAAAGCTGTCCAAGCATAAGGCTCAACTTCTCTCCTGTACTAAGGGGCTAGACAAAGTATAGCTTGCATTTCATCCATTAGATTCAGCAGCATTTTCCAGTTTTTGCAGGTACCATCAGAATCCCCAGATCCAAAAGGTAAGTCGAAATTTGTACATCTAATCTAAAACTCTTTAAAAATCTGTGGGAAGAAAATAATCTTTTCAAAAATTAACCTTTTCAACTGCTGCCTTCTGTCAGAATATGTGACACTTGCCATACACCACCTCTCCCCAAGAAGAGGGGTTTTTTTGCAGTTCACTTCTACTTCCAAACACTGAGAGCTGGGATTGCTGGACACTACAAGCTAGCAAGGAATGTATAGAAGCTTAACAGCAGGAGCAACAGACCCAGGTTAAAAATTCAGTGACCAGGAACAAATGTGCCCTTTATTTCATCTCCCAGATAAAATTCTAGATAGTTTATTGGCTTTAAACTTTTCTCATTTAGTAGAAATATCTAAGCTTAGTTTTTCTTCTTAATCACAGACACTTTAAATGGGACATATATGGCTCTATAAATTAAGCTAGCACAGAGGTATTCTTTGTTTAAAGGACTTGGAATTTGTTTGATAGTTAACTATTAAGTGATATCTAAAATACCTGGAATTTCCTTTGAAGAAGTGTATGCCTCTACTGAAAATGACAAAACCAAACTTACACCATGAGCGATGGAAATGTACTGCTTGATGATCTCAAAGCCGAGAGCTAAGTCCATGTCTGAAAAATACTGAGCTAAAGCAGTTTTCCAAGGTCACACGGCAGATTAGTGGCAGAGTCACTGTCTTTTGAATGAAATTGATTTTTTATCCCAGAAAACACATCAAGACTTGAAGTATTTTCATTCAGTTTGAGTGAACCAGAGGCTTCTTGAAAATTTTTCACACAGCAGAACTGACCAGTATATGAATGTGCCACACCAAGCATAGTTATTAGCCCAGTGGTTACATGTGGTGCTTTTCTGCCATATTTTCACTGGAGAGCCTATCCTGGACCTAGAAAACCTTTTCTCAGAACTGATGTATTTTCATTAAAATATTTGTTTCTTGGTTTGTTTTTATCTGAGATGGAATTTTGACCAGCAGTCCTCCTGACTCCTAGTTCAATGTCCTATCCAGCTGGGCATGTATCACCCCCAGCAAATACGTACAAGTCTCCTCTTCGAGAAGCAGCAAGATCTGCAGCATCTTCATAATGCTTATGATGTACTTTTCTTCTCAAATTTTGGGTCTTGACATAAAAAGACTGGAATGAAGGATATGGTGTTGTGCATACCCAAGTGAAGGCAGAGAGCCAGCAAAATGCTGTTGTAATTACAAGTGAAAATTCTTGTATCATAAAACTGTAAAGAAAAAGCAATAAATCAGAGCTGGCCTGGTGGTCCCTGGCAGCAAAGCACAGGAGATTTGAGCTCATTCCCTGAGCTAGCCAAGAGTGGGATCCTCGTGGAGGCAGTGGCTCATTCCAAGGGAAGGGCATGCCTCATGTCTCCTGAGTGATGGTCATGAAGCACTGATATTAGTGGGAGTCAGATCCAGCCTTCAGCCCTGTAGGAGTGATAGTCTGAAAAGCGCTGGCCATCATGGAAAATAGAGCAGTTTAAGAAATGAAGGAATTTTATCTGCAAGAGCTCTTGTATGTGAGTTTAGGAGCCTACTACTTTCCGTGTCAGGTCTGTGTTAGTGTCTAGATCCTGTATTTGATCACTTACTGTTGTACCTAAAAATGCATGTAAAATCACCCTTTAATTCAGATATATGGTTTCACGTTTCCACACACTCATGACATCAAACTATGCTAATACTTTTCTTTGAACATTAAAAAAATGCCATGAAGCTAAGTAACACTATCCAAAATGTCTCTACTGAAGTTCCTGACACTAAAAAACATGGACTCAAAATTAATCTTTAGCTAGAAATGGGTTTTTCTTCTATCCTGGAACATTTTTCCTCTTTTTCTTTCTGATATCTCATGAGAATGTAGCTCCCTAAAAATTGTTGATCTGTCTGGATAATTTGCCAATTAAAAAAAAAAAAAATTAGTAAGTAGCAGGAGGGTAGGAAAGGCAGTTTTCTAGACTTTCTTTAGCACAAGCTGGAGGAGGAGGGTATTTCCTGTCCCTCTGAAAGATGTGGCTTGAGCTGAGCCACATTTACAGACTGGGAGGGACAAATTAGGATGATCTGTTGTTGTTAAAATAAAAAACCAAAAGAAGTAATCCTGAGAGTGTACAAGTGGTTATAGCACAACAACCTCCAAACTGACAGCTGCGCAAACAGCACTTGCCCAGCAGTGGCAGTCAGCTACTAGGAATGCCCAGTTTCCCATCAGATTGGTAAGAATTTATAATTAACAGCACATTTGGGGATTCTTCTGTAACGAAACCACAGTTCAATCTGCTAACCTGATTATGGAGTAGGTAAAGGAGAGAGGGCAGAAATTCAGAGTCTCTCTCTGTTGAGTATCTCCCTGTTGATAGCAGTACGAGACCAAGATAGACAGCATTTTCCAGAATCAACTGTTTTAAAACCAGAATCACTTGTTTAAAAGCTACAGTCCTGAAAGGTGAAGGGCTCTTTCCCGAACAGATGTGACCCACTTCAACTCTGATAAACTTCCGTAAAAGATGAAGGAAATCTTTACCGCACAGGATGTGCTCAGCACATTGAGGGATTGGGTGAGTAATGTCTCTGATAATTGTGGATACCTCATTGTAGGAGTCAGTTTTTATTTAAATTTTTTTAATAGGAGTATACACATCTGTCTTTATACCCAGCAGCTTTTCTGGCCCACAAGAAGTCCTCTGTGAGTTTCCCCAACTGAGCTCAGTGGGATCTCTGTCAGCTGCAAGATTTATGTCATCTTTTTCAGTCCTGAGAACTGTTCCTTAAGCTTTTCACATCTGGATTTAATTGGAAAGACATTAAAAGACATTAAGTGTGCTGGAAAAGCATATTTTAGAGAAGATCTTTATAGACACTTCCATTAAAGGAGCTGATGGTTGTAGGCTAAAATGGGATAAGGACAAGCCATCAACAGTTAGCAAGGACAAAATTGTATTACAAACTACATCAGACAAGAAGTTGGGCCTGTAGCTCTTGGGCCTGACTCTGATCTCACTTAAATCAACTTCAATTAGGAGAAAAATACCAATTAATGCGGTGTAAAAATACTCTGAGATCAGAATCAGAAACTTCTGCCTTTTGGAAACACTCAAATTTCTAATTACATGCCATATATGCTAAATATAATACTTTTAGCTGTCAATCTAGATTTGGTACTTTGTTCGACATACAGGCATGCTTGTAAAATGAGACTTGGACAATGAAGAGGGGGATTGGTTGTTAAGGCTCTGAGGGTGGAGGTATTCTTCTCCAAATGCCGATATGCAGGCCACAGGAGTAGAGTTACACAGAAGCAGGGATACAATACAATTTAGTTTCTGAGCTTCATTACAGATGTTGTAATGCAAGAATTTACAGCCCTAAACTCTCCCCTTTGTTCCAATTATATTGAAGAAGCCAATGGGCAGTCTTACATGAAGAGAAATCTATTGCTTTTGTCTTCAAAATTGCTAGTCATGTTTAGACTGACACACACTTAAAATCTACAGTAATGGTCTTTTTATGAGAGAACATACATTCTTGTATTTTAAAATTGCTAAAACTGAGGAATCTGATATTTAGGAAATTATTCCCCTGTCTCAAGCAAAGTATATGGTTTAGAAATAGAAACATGTCAAGCTTTAAAGGAAGAAAAAAAAAACTTTTGTAAAACACTAGGGGAAAAAAAGTACTCTAGAGGATATCAGCAAAATAAATTTGTTAGAAGCTCTCACCTGTCCTCTTCTAAAAGAGAGTCTTTTTCTCCACTGTGTCACAGTGTTTAGAACTAATGGGAACATTATAGCTTGCTGGGTGATAGTGGCTGGAATGAGGCATTCGAATTGAACTTGTGTCTGCAGTGTAGACTATTCTTTTCTATTGTTAAATACCTTTTTGCAGAATCTCTCTCTGTCTGTCTTGGGCTATGATAAAATGCATGTAAACTAGTAAAACCGATTCCTGCTTTTATTACCTGACCTTGGGCCTACCCTTTATGTGCTCATGCACTCTCTTCACTTCAGTTTCCTTCTCCTTAAAAACAGGAATAATAAAACTACCTCTGGTCCTTAGTGCCATTTTGTCTCATGAAGAAGAAGATATTTGTAAGGAGGGGCAAAAAGAATTTAAACAGAAATGAGCATGTTTTACAAGTTCAATTTCTTAAGTGGACAAGTAACCATGTTGAAGCAAGCATTGAGCAATACTTGATAGTTTGAACTTTGTTGTATACTAATTTTGGTGTGGATCTTTGAGAATTCATAAAAATCTTTTAATTTCCCAAATTTTTTAACCATTTTGCATGAGCAGTTTCCTAAGAAAACCACTTAAACAACAGAATGAATGTTTATATTGTATTTAAATACAGCTCAGTTTAGAGCTCATTAATTTTGTTAAAATGATTTTGGCTATATCTACACAACCAGACTGGGTCAGGGCCCATTCCCTGGTGGACAAGGACGTGGTCTTTGCCTCATTTATGTACTGCCAGCTATGTAGTGAAGGCTGTAATAATGATATTAAAAACATGATGGCACAGTGGAGGTCAGGTAGATGAAGAAGATTGCCTATTGCATATTTTAGAAGTCACCATGAACTCTTACAGAGCCAACAACCTCAAACCACTTATTTAAAATCAAGAGGTTAAAATCTCCTGCAATACAGATACGGTTAATGACTTTGGGCTTGCAAATCTATAGCAGCAATGTGGAGAAATGCCGACAAATAAATAATTAAATAAACCAAATCGTTCTGAGAACATAGCTGACAAGGATATTTTCCAGCCATCAGTGATGAAAGAGGCAATGATTCATGGCCTTTCTTCCCTGCTGGTGCAGAATTTTGCCTGAGGATATATGTTCTGCTGTTTCCAGTTTTAGGTTTAAAGCCATGTTTCTTAATATCTCCTAGAATTTTTGTCTGCAGCTTCTCAACCATGCTTGAATGCTGTCTCGATTGCATGATTTAAACCTCTTCCTACCCATAAAATAATTAGTCATCTAAATGCTGTCATTTGGAAGTCTCTAATTATTGAAAGCACCTATATTACTTAGATGACCACTTCCTTCTGAAAGTTAATGTTTAAGTAGGATACAAAATTAGAAGCAAGATTAATTTAAGATTAAATGCTGTCTGGTGAAATTCTGTTGTATGTATGTAGTGTGAACACCTGGAAATTTACTTTAAAAATATTTTTCTTCAAATTCATAACTAAGATGTGATGATGCATGCTTCTTGCTGTCTTTATTCCTTCAATTGTAACAACTGAAGAAAAACTGTGAGATTTTTAATTTAGAAATAAATTTACTTTAAAACAACTTCCAGATTTCTAGGCCAGAGCTGAAGAATATACACTAAAAAGGTGCTGTACTTATCTAACAAAAGAGGCTTGATTAAGATTTGTTTTACCTGCTGATACCTGGGCAGAATTTTCACACCTCATTTCACTGTTAATGGACATAGACACACCTCAGCAGATACTGGCATTGAACCTGAAAGCTCTTTTGAGATGTTCATGAAGAAGTGCCAAGTTACTGGTTTCCAGCATAGATTGTCAAGGAGGCAAAAATTGTCATTTTGGCAGCCCTTGAAAATGTTGCTCCTCACAGCTAAAAATATGTGAAGGGGGAAAAGTCTGAGAAGATCTAGATTTAAGAACAGATCTTTTAGCAATCCTTTCCTCTTATTCTCAACCACAAATAAGAACGCAACCTAAACTTGGCAACCAGAAAAGTCTCTCCATGCAGGATTGATCTGTTACATTAGTGTTGAATTTGTTATAGTTTGACTTTCAGCATTATTTACTAAGTACTCTTCATACAAACCTCTACCATTAAATTGTTTTTAAAACTAGATGCTTTTCAGCATGTTTTTCTCTGTGACTAGAAAATCTTGTATCGCCATTAAAGCAATAAACTGTCTCACCTCAGGTAATCATGCATCTCTGTCTTGGGCTTTGAGAGAATAATTTGCCATTCATTACTCCCGGAATTATTGCATAGTCCCAAGCATGGCGGTCAGATTTCTAGAGTGGTGGTCCACATGTGAAAATAAACCACGCCTAATTGACTCTCCTCTTAACTTAAAGACTCCCTTTACTCAAATAGATTGTTGAATATTAAAACCTACAGAAATAAAACTCTGTTGAACAGTGTATTTCACTTTGTCCACTTCTTGGAATACTGAGAGGCACAAAGGAATGAGTACACGTGTCCAACAGAACTGGATGGAAGAAGGTGTCATGCATACTGTTGTTGATAGAAACTCTGCTTAATATATTGGAAAAATTGTCCGAGAACACTTAATCCTTCCTTTAAGACTGCCCCCAGAAAGCTGGCAAGGTCAGGCTGTACGTGGATTGTGTGTCATTTAAATTCTGACTGCATGAGTTGCCTGGGGGTAGCATTAACTACTACGTGGGACTTGTTCTAAGCTAGATCTATGAATCATCATTCTTTCTTTGAAGACGGTGGACTCTTTCTGTCCTCCAAGCTCTTTTTCTTGACATGTGCCATCCATAGCCTTAAATGCGGTGCCTATCAGGTGGCTATGCCTTTATGCAGAGATTAATCAGTTTGTAAAATGCTCTTTCCATGTAAACTACACAAGTTAATCAGATTATAACTCTGTGTTTTTCATGCATATCATAAGCTGTGTGAGGAAAAGGCTTAAAGCCATTTAATTAAGGTTTACATTGTGCAGTGTGAAAGGGCTCTCTGAATTTAATTTTTAAACAGATGTTAGCATTGGTTCATATGAAATCTAATCAACTGGGGAAAACAGCACATTGTGAGAAAAGTGACAAAAACTCCTAGCAGAAGGTATTGCATGCAATCTAGTAAATTCATTTGCAACAGAAGCTGTGGGGAAAAGGGATTTGTTTGCAACGTCCATCTCCTAGTTTTTCTTTAGCTTTTATGTAGCCAGTCTGATAAATCCAAGAGAATTAAATGGATATGTTAAAAAGTAAAATTTTAGCTACTTTGTGTGTTTGTATGCAAATCTACACAAGTGAAGATATCTTCCCTTTGTGCATTTCTGTATGCATGCAATTTTGGGTGTGGACAAGTTAGAGCCAGGTGGAATCTTGGAAAAAAAATTCTTCATCAAGAGAAAGCAAAAACAATTACCAAGAACAATAATTTTGAATACATACAAATTGAAATAGTTGCTCAGCTATGGGACACTAAGTCCTCAAACTCACCTCTACAGCTGTGATATTGTTGGGGGCTTTTCAATAGCCTTTAAATGTGAAATTTAAATCCATATATTAAAAAGTAATGAGGCAGATCTCATTACTGATGCAGACAGTGTTCCTGCAATGTTATTGCACAGATGATATTGCCTTTTGAGGCCTCAATTGCCAAGGAGAGAGGAAGAACTGGTTTGGGAGATATTTTTTCTCGTGGCTTAGAAAACAAATTAACGTTGATCGTAAATACACTTGCTACCAGTTTTGTTCATGTATTAACTCTGCCATTATCTAGGTTTCTGGCTTGCAAGTAAAACTGAGGGCTAGAGTTAGATCTGTCTATCATTTTCACCAGGCACACAAGCATTTTCTGAAGCCTAAACTTGGATACAGCTTGAAACTTGTTCATATGTATGACCACAATAAATCGTTTGGCTCTGAAAATTCAACCTTTAACTAAAACTCAGCTACTAAAGACAGAAAAACTTTGTCCTTCGTGACCAACCGTGGACCCTGACTTAATTCAGTTTTGCAGTATGACTGTTTCTGCCCATAAATCTATGTCTTCAGAAAACACTGATTAAGGCCAATCTGAATGTGTTTTTTATGAACTTAGAAAACTGATGTTAGGGGACATATCACCAGTAAACTAACAGTATGAAGCAGTCTGTTTGTTGGGATTGTTCAGACCTCCTTGGTAAAGTCAATTGGAAGGGCCACAGAGAACAACAAACTTTTACAATCTTCAGCTTCATGGAATATTCTGAAATTTAATATATATTTAAGTGGAAAAACTCAAACCACATACTGTGCTAAAACAAACATGTGAAAATTCTATCTTGAGGATGTGGTCGTAAATGTACATGAACTAATGTAGTGCCTGTCTGCTGTTCTTGCTAAAAGAATGATCTAATGTTACTATATTGTCATTATAAGACACTAATCCCCAGAGTGAGAAACAGGAAGAATATTCACAAGTTTCAATGCTATTTACTAATTGTCAATTGACTTGGAGAAAGCTAAAAAAAAATGTCTGGAAACATCCATCCCCATCCTGATACACACACATACTAATAGTGGAAATGGCAGCCAAGACAAACAGCTAGCAGTGCGGTGCATCCTGTTGGCATCGTATTTTTGGCACTGTTGTAGCTACACAGAAAACAAGTGATACAAGAAATGTGTAAGGACATCTGTTCTGTAACCTATGGGGCTTCACTCACAAAACAGTTGTAAAATCTTCTGGGGGAGAAAAAAAATTTCTCTATATCTTTGCAGATGCTCTATTGTAAGAAAAATATCAATGGAAGGAAGTGTTGAGCCTTTAAAAGAGGAAATTGTTCACCAGATTCACTGTCAAATGTTCCATTCTTTTCTTTCCTTTTCATTTAACCTAAGTTATCTGCTCTTCACAAGTTATGTTTAAGCCAAGTAGTGTAAATCTCTTGGGACTAATAGAATTGAATCATGGATTAAATTATCCCGGTGTCTGCTTGTAACTTCTTCACTTCAGATTACTTGGGCTCTGTGTCACTCTGCTGACTATTCGGGTCATAGCCTCTCAGCTACCAGCTTCCTTTCTGAATCCAGCATCTTTGTGTCTATCTACAGAAACCACAGAGAGAGGAGAAACATCAAGGACATCAATTAAGGTCCAAAGTATTGTTTACTTACCAGCTTCTCTCAGCTTTGCTGATCCTTCTAAATGTAAGCAGGCTATGGGAGAAAGGAAAGGGTGAGTTTTTAAGAGACCGCAAGGCTCTTTGTGCCACTTATCTACTGCCCTTCAGTCACATCTCATGAATTTTAAAATGATAATTTAAAAAGGCAAGAAACTTTCACAAAATTCAAATGTTGTTGAAAAGGGGATATAAGTAGTTAGGCTTCCCCCACAGGTATCTTATGGAGTGAAAGACATGATTTCATGAAAAAGAAATCAGGTCTCATATAAACCTGGAACACGTTAGGAAACCAGAAGATAAATAGGGACTGTGAGGTGTAGGAGATTGGGAGGACTTGAGGGAGGAAAGTTTAGCTCTGGGAGCTGGAAGCAGCTGGGAGTCCTGGTTGAGAGAGCATTTAGGAGCAGGAAAAAAAATCAGAGGCTTGTATAAGAGGAGTTTTGTAAAGAAGTTGAGGTGATTGTCTCTGCTGTAAAAGAAGTCAGAGCTCTGGGGTGGATAGTAAGGAGGAGAAGATCAGGGGCACAGGAGTGGCTTGGAAAAAGTTTGGAGCTGAGACAGAAGATATGGGGAGTGTAGACTCAGTAGTGAAAAGATTGAGCTTTTGAAGAGATTGTTGGCTTCCAGAGCAGCAAAGGTGAGAAGCCTAGCAATGAGAGATGGTGTAAAGAGGTGGCTCTTCAACAATGCTCACACAAACACCCTGACACTTCTACTTGGAAGATCTAGGATATAGGTACAGGGTTGCTTTTTCTGCTGCTTTCTCCCTCTGATATTTGGTTTCAGAAATACTGTTGCATTGTAATTATATCTGAGATCTTATGTTTTATATCACATACAAGTTTGGGAAGGGCATGGCCTGAAGAAGGATGAGATGGAGAAATGAGACTGTAGCCTGTTACAAACATTAGTATTTGAATGATATGTTGGTATTAAACACGATTATAATTAAACACTTTGAATCATACCTTCATTATATATGTTTGCTCTAATTGTTCCATATTTATTTCCTTGACATTCATTCAGTACTGATCCATGCTTACAGGCAGAGTTCATTATTTTATGTTGTACTTCTTCCCTTGCTGTTAGGAGAGATGCCCTCATGATCTGTTTGTTTAGAGATATGCAGGAAGTTCCAAAGCAGTTTTTCTGGAAAGCAGCTCTGAAAGCTTCTCTGTAATTTATATGGTGTGTCTTGCAATAGCTGATTCTATGAGTAAAACATTAAATTAAGTAAACAGTAAGAAATGCACTCATATTCAACAGCAATTCTAGAAAGGAATTAGGAAGTTTGTGTTGATCTAATCAATCTCTCGATGATTTGGAATCAAGATCTGACTGTTCTGTGTATCATATGATCAACCTGTGATCTAATCTTGAGTGAAACATTTCTCGTCTCTACTTCTTACCAGCTATGATCGTGGCCTTTCTGACCAAGCCACTATACAAACAACTAACCAGAACAAGTGTTTCTTCCACAACAAGTTTACAATTCATACATCAGTCCCAGAAGCTAAGAATAGATACCAAAAAGTAAACAAGGTGGGTTCAAAAACAGATGAGGTAGCAGTTAAACTCTGTAGGAGGAGCAGATGTCTCAGCTTCCTTCTCTCCTTGCAGTGCTACTGGGTAATGTTTTTTTGAATTACCATATACAAGAACAGAGATCCTGATTGGTTTGCTAATGTGTATCAGGAAAAACAGATATGAGAAGACAAGGCATTCCTGTGTGCCAGTCCCTACCCATTGAATTGTTTGGTTATCTTAGCTGCTGACCCATGACCAACTGAAGTACGACACAAAAGCTGTCCCACGCAGGAAAACACAGGAACCCAAACCACTGCCCTTTTGTCACGTGATGGGTAGTTCTTGGATTGTGGTGAGAAGGACCTTGGGGAGGGGAGGAGCAGTTGGGATGAAGGAATGTGTCTGGTTACTGGAAAAGAGAAGTTCAGAGGAGAATAGATGAAAACCCTTGTTGCCACTGGGACATATTATTTGGGTGGAGAAAACACTGATTTTGCTGTGCAGTCAAGATCAAGGATGGAAAGATACATGGTGAATAGAACCTATAGGAGTTGAGAGTGCACATCTGAAACTACAAGGGACACTGTGAGGTTTTAGAGGAAAGTCAAGAAAAAGAGAAGAAACGAAGAAAGGGAGAATTCATTAAGTGGGGAACTCAATGGGTGAGAGATCTTGTCACAGGAGAAGTTGAGGTGGCTCAGCCCTTAGCCATAGCATGGAAAAAGGATAAAAAGAAAGACACAGGCAGCAGAATCTGAAGATGAAGAGGAGATTTATGTCAATGGATGGGAAGAAGGAAGAAGCAGAAAGCAGGTTAGCTGTCAGGTACAGGGGGCCCAGAACATATGGTAAAGTGAGTAACAGTGACAGCCTGAGTTTTACCAAGACACTTCATAAAAGGTTTAGCTTTTTATTTGTTTGCTAGGGCAAAAACTGTAAAACTTGACAGACTAAAAAGACTCTATCTTCATGCATTATGGGTGGGAGTACCTTTTAGAGCTTTCTGAAGCTTTAGCAGCTAGTCACAACGGTAGACAAATTTGGGATACATGATTTTTTACTTTAGGGCAGTCTGGCAATTTTTGTGCTGCTGTTCATCTCACCAAAATACACATTGTCTAATAATATTTAAGTTGTATAAACAGACCTTTCTTGAGAGAATCCAGGCAAAAAAATAGCACAAATGCAAATCTGGTCCTTCATTACAATGGCAGCTTCTGCTCCGGACAAAGTCCTTGCTCTCCAAGAAGAATGAGAGATGAAAATAGAGACACAGATTCTTTCTGTCCCAACAATTAAGAAAAGAAAGGCTTCCAATGTTCTAATCAGCAGTTCTTGCCTCACAGTGAAGAACAATACTGTAGGGCATGCAGTTCCAGTGTTTGAGATGTTGCCTTAGCTGACAGTCTCTGTGAAAAATTACCTTATTTTGCCCCTGTTGGTTAGCTCTGAATGCATGGTAGGTGGGAATGATTAAAGAGAAAGATACATTTTTCAGTTCTGCGTTACATTTCACCTTCAAGGCCTAAATGATCTTAACTGTATTATTGTTCTGAGTGTGTTTTCAATGTCAGCCACGTGGTGTCTGAGAGCTTCTGCATCAACCTTTGTTAAATTAATTGCAAAAAATCATTTGTCTTTTAACAAAGTAGTTAGGAGGGGAGAGAAGAATAATTCTGAGTCCCGAAGCAGGATGGATGAAGATGAGAGAGAAGCTGGTCAATAAAGAATACACTTTTAAAGAAAAATGTCAGGTGAACATTGATCATCCTTCTATTGTTGGTGATTTGTAATCATCTTGTATTGGCTCATGTTGTCTTCACTACCTATGTGTAAGACACCAGTGTGCTGCGTTGTTTGAGGTTCAGCCTTGGAGTGTCGGTAGTGTCCTGATGACCTTCTTCCCCATACTCACACCTTCTGCAATCATCTACGAGAAAAGAGTTTGTACACAGGAGCTCCGGAAAGTGTGACTGCTAGGAAAGCACATGGGGAGGCTGGAGACACGTTACAGTCTAGAGAGGCAAGAATACTGAAAGTATGTCACGTTCTTCATGTAAGTGATGGAGCCTGCATTAACACAAATGGAAGTCACCCATATACCTGGGAAGAAGATGTCCTCAAACCTGTGCACAAGCACAGCTGTTTATCATGGAGCTGTTTTGTACCTAGTCTGTGAGCTCAGTAGCCTAAATGGCTTAAATATACAGGAAATTATTAAAAAACTAGAATATCAAAATACACACCTTCCTTCATTTGGTGTTAGTACAGTTTTGTCAGTGGGTTTTTTGACAACTCATTTTTTCTTTAGGCAGCATTAAGTGCCTTGAAACAGTTTTCAGAACAAGGACTGGATCCGGTGGAAGGAGCTATGAAAGTTGAAAACGGATCACATGAAAAGTAAGTACCATTTAAATCCTCTGCATTTTAATGCCTGTGTGGTGTGGTAGATAAGAAATATTAATTAAAAGATTAGTTGCCCTTTTAAACCTGTGCAAAACTATTTCCTCTGGAATTTATGTACAGTTTGTGACAATTTGAGAGGATAAACAAAATTCCACGTTTGGCGTTACTGGTGATGTTTACTAATGAGCTATGAGACAATCAGTCTTCCCGTGGAAATGCTAAAAGGTTTTCTTTTCATTGTATGGATTTTGTGTAAGTAGCATAACATGATTTTTGTCAAATGCATTGCAGCACACGATATTGCCTGTAAATAAGGATAGCTGTCTGCCAGTAAGTCCTTATGTCTACAAGACAAATCTTACCCTAGAGAATTTAAAAGTTAAAATTTCCTTCAGGTCTTAAAACACTTTCATATGGAATATTGGCTTTAAGTAATAGACAAAAGAGCCAGGTTTCACGCTGGATTTTCAATTATTTAAGAAAGTGGGACTTTCTGTACAATATAGATATTTTTTTTCCAACTAGTAGTCAGTTTATGTAGGAAGGTAGTCTTGTGTTACTAAATAAATTAGGAAGTGGTAGAAAAAAGAAAGAAGACTAAAAGTAGCCTTTGGAATTTTTTATAGCTATTTTCGTGGCTATTTATAAACTAATTTAATCAGAAACATTTTTCCATATGATCTCATCAGCATAGTATTTGAACATAAATATTGTTGTTTCACTTTAAAATGTTACCTTCCACAGTGACCTTTGAATCTCATGTGCCATCTGGTAATAAACATGTCTTAAAGATGTGCAACCCTGGACCTTACCACTCTTGTTAATGTATTAATCTTTCAGACAAGTCAAGCATCTGGGAGAGAAAGCAGACAATAAACAGACTAACTCAGGCACCATTGCTCAGGACTGCAAGGATTCAAAGGCTGTCGTCTAGGAGCTTCCCAGCACCCACGGCTGCCACTGCATCCTTATAAACCTGTCAACACGCAATAGGGTGTATGTGTACAAGGAAATGAATGACTAATACCATTATTTGAGTCTTATGTGAAGACAACACTATTCTAACACAAGAGATAGTATACATGGTACTGTTTATTCAACTGCAGAAAAAAAATAAAATTGAGCATTTCCCTTAGAACTCGAGATCAGAGCAGAATTCAATTGCCCAGAGGCAGAAGTCTGATCATGTTACTGGAGGTTAAAATAACACTTAATTAACAAAAAGTGTTAGAAAAAAAATTAAAAGGAAACTTTAAAATTGATTACTATTGAGGAAAACAAGTCAGTTCAGTTTTACATTTTTTTTTTCATAGTGTTGTTTTCAGTTCAGCTTCCTGGTTTTTAAATAACGCTTGAATATTTTAAAATTAACCAATGACAGTGCTGTGAGAATTGTAGTTGTTGTCTTCATATATAGTCATACAGCTTATCTTTTCATGCAGACATTATGCATTCTTCATTCTATATTAATATGTATGACTTTAAGATGCACTACTCAGAGTTGTATGCAAACAGAAGTTGAAATCATGACAGTATTTGCTTGATATGAACAGATGTTAGCTGTGATCAGTCTCGATATACTCCAGGTAAAAAGCAGATATGGTATTTGATTTTCCTTGCCATAATCAATTAAAGAGGCGTCTTGCCTCCAAGCAACATTTTCCCCTTCAATCCTGCTCTCTGTGTGTGAAGCACATCTACACCCCATTCTGTGTGATATATTGACCCACCATTTGCATCAACTGAGTGTTTTTAATCTCTGCATTCGGACCAAGAGCAAAAGGTAGGACTGTAAATTTATCAAGCCAAGGGTGGAAAATTGTTGATGTAAAGATCGTTCTTTTGTGAACAGAGTGGCAGCAGAGATAAGACCTATGGCTACTCTGTACCAGCATATTTCTTTTAAATGTGTGGCCAAATGCAGTAAAACCACATCAGTTCATGTGTACAATGGTAGTCTCGTCTCTTTCTTTGTCTTTCAGAGGTAGACAACTAAGTGAATGAAGCAAAAAAGAGCACTTTCCAACTAACGAGTGACTGGTTACCATGCCAAAGCCAGGATTCAGCCTACCTTTCCCCACGCCACCACCCTCTACAAACTTACTGTGTTAGACCAGTCACCCTGGCATTTAAGTCATTTATTAATCCAAAGTACAGATATTTTATTCTATGTGTACCTAAATCTATAAACACACAAAGCTTCTACCAACTTCGTAACAGTCACACCAACATTGCACAAGATTTTAGAAGCATGTAAACCAGAGATCACAAGCCAAGTGACTCACACAAGAAAGCAGAAAAACAGCAGTGTAAGGAAATGGTGCAAGGTACAGTGGCATTGAGTCGCCTCTGGGACAGGCTTTAAGGGTAGCATGCATCATACTCTTACAGAATTGGTGGTCAATAAAAATTTGGAGTCCTTTTTTCTACTTCATATTTTCCACAGGTATGATTCATTTGCCCCCCCGGCCTGAAGATGAGGAGCCTTTGTGATAAAAGTTTGCAGTTTTCTAGGGTCTGACTCCATAAAAGAGTCAGGAACAAAATGAACCTTTCAGTTCCCACAGAACTGGGATGTTTTCAGAGGCTTTTGTGATGGGGCAGACTCAAGTTATTCAGGCAGCGGCATACCAGAGTGGTAATTAGCTCTGGTGCACCATTTTTCCCAGGAATATGCTACTCGTATAATTGGGAACGAGAGCAGAAATTCTACTGTTCCTTCACCCCAGAAGCCAGCTTGGAGAGCTCAGAAACAGGCTTAGTCTGTGCTTTAGCAGTACCTGCCAGAATGCAGGATACAAATGACATTCCTCTCCCATGGAGAACAAGAACAAAAGGAAGAGGCAAACCCACTTCTTGACAAGTTTGTCCTAGGGGCAAGATGTTGAGCTTGGCAAGAGGCTTAGGAGAATGTGACAAGGAGACTGGCAGGATGATCTCCCTGGCATTAACAGAACCTCCATCGTATGTTCCCTGTGCCATCACTACTGAGAAAGCCTTTGTACTGGTTTGCTCAGAAGCTCAAGGTACAGCTTGATGTGTGGTGATGTTCTCTAGGCATAGTCACAAAATTGTAAACTTTAGATTAGTTGCTTTGTTGCAGGTGGCCTCTGCATTCAGCACCAAGCTTGCTCCAGTGCAAAGAACGGCAAAGTGATGCACAGCTCACTTCACTCTAAATGAGGAAATTGCAACCAAATGCATGCAACCAGCTGTCTAGGCACAAGACAGCTCATTTGGCCTCCAATCAAGGCAACAGTAGAGAAAGATAATGTCTGTGAAACGATTGTCATCTCTGGTCCTTTTGCTGGTCAGAAGCATGCTTCATTCTGACTCTTGACAAAAAAGAAGGCGAGTAATTGAGTTGGGAGGTTCACTCTTTTTTCCTCAAAACTAGAGAAATGTAGAGCAGATTTGAGGAGGAGGGTCATATAGTAGCAGGATTTACATTTTACAGATTCAACGGGACTAATATTTGTCATAATCACAAACCAGAAAGTCTGGTGCATCCTGAGGTAAAGTGCATACAGATGGCAGTTTTAAAGAACCCCAAAAGCCACAGGTTAAAAGCCTCAATGAAGAGGCTCCAATGAAAGCTGAGACAGGGCTTTTCCTGGCATAAATCTGAAGAAAAAATTCCTGTTCCCTACAGGCAGGGTCAGGATCACAGATACCTCCAGACTCCAGGATGCTATACCTGAGTTCCAGGTGTCACTAAGGCACTCCAGGGCTCCTGTCTCAATGAAAAGATTTGAGTCTGTCCACCTGCATGTCACCCGTAAGAAGTTTCTCAAAGAAAATTCTACAATGTTCACACATACATATACAGAAATGCACTTAAATGTATTTTGGCATTATCACTACCAATCTCCCAGGAGTGTGAGGAAAATTCTTGCACCAGAGATCTTGCAGCAGTCAGATTGTCTCCAGTCTTCAGTCTTGGATCCCAGCTGTTGCTTGTAGTTCCTGAGCTGGCAGCATCTGAAAGCTGCTGCAGAGGGCTTAAGTCCAAGGATCTGAAAACTGTTTAATTTTCCTTCTTTTTATTTTTTCCTCTGATTTTGCTTCCTAAAATTAGAAAAGAGTTTGTAAATAGCAGCATGTGGAACAGAATAAAACTTATATTTAGCTTTGTTTAATAATTAGCTAATGATGGACGAATATCAATATATTTGAATGTTATTAGTTCTAAAAAGGTTGTTTACTTTTCTGACAGGAGTTAAATTTTGGGGATATGAGTCTTTTTTTTTTTGATTATACCTTCTTTGAAGTAGAGACTTTGTCAAACTTCTGCAGACTTGCAAAGCACCAAGAATAGGTTAGTTCCCTGTTTAGCATGTATCCCATACCTCTCATCCTGGATCTCACAGCACTTTCAAAGATGAGCAAATTACACACTTTGCAGATGTAGATGTGAGGTGCAAACTGGTGTTTAGGAATAAGGCAGGAATAAGGAAGAAGGCTTAGGATAGGCAGTCTGCCTATCTAGCAGACTACTGAGGGCACTGTGTTCAACACTTTAAAGGCTGAGAACCCGAATTGTCGGCAGTTCTGGAACTATAACACTCATTAATTGGGAGGAATTATGCTAAAGAGAAAACAAGACCCTCAGGTATCCTCTCAGAAAATCACAACACTTCTGGCAGTCAGTGAACTAAAACCTTGCACGGGAAAAGGTTCATCACTGAGTGAATGGGAGTATCTGATATGCCTCACTGGCCTATCAGTAACTTAGCACACTCAATCTGGAAGTTTCTTATGCCACGTGGACCCATGTATCACTGATTTCCAAAAGGACAGATGTGCTGCTTCTAACAAATGCAAAACACAGCAACATCCAGGCTGTAGAGCTGGAGAAGAGGGTGCAGATTTCTATCCCCAGCCACCCCAGCATTCGCCTTCCATTTACAGCAGAGCTGAATTTACCTCTCAACTTGAATGCCCACTGAATTCAAGAGAGAATTATGCCAGCATATAATTTCCACTGGTCACAGTCATAGAATTTTAAAGATTTAGTTTTTATCAGTAGCATTTTTAAAGGGTCTTTGGATAACAAGTAGAGAGAAACCTCAGGAGTTCTCATTTCTTTTGCCTTCTCTTCTCTCAGAAGCATAAGGAAAAGGCTGAGCCACAACAGAGTTTAAAAATCATTAGGGGAGTAGTCAGGTTAAATAACTGCAGAAATATGGAATCTCCTCCTCCCTGACCTGAAGTGACAATGAAATAAAATCCTTCCTAAAGTGTATGCAAAGCTCTTTATCTCTCTGACAGTAGCTTACTACATGCATTTTATTAGTGGGTGGCTGCTTGTTGCTGTTCTCATATCTCCAGCCTGCTCCAATTCCACACAAAACAGCAGAAGTTTCCCGTTCCCTGCAGTGAGAGATGAGCAAAATTTTGAAACTGGATTTTGTTTTCCAGTTAATAGGCAGAGTGTTTATTTATTTCAAAACATTATGTTAAAAAAAAAAGAAGCTTGATAGTATCTTTATCCTGTCTCAGAAACATCCAGCATTTCCTCACTCTCAGTTGCACACCATAAACAGGTAAGATTTTCTTTGCTCAAATAAGAAAGGCCTCGGCAACCACTGAGAAAAAAACAACAGAGGGTAGAAGGTTATTTTCCATTATGGTGAAGACAGGGACTGTATACAACTATACAACAGTGCATGATGAATTTCTGTGCTTTGAGGGGACATCGTTCTGTGAGTGGTGGGAATGGGTAGTGACTGTCCTTCACCAGCCTTCCAGCTCAAGTACATATATTTGGTGCAGCTCCCCAAGGGTATTTCCAGAAGAACTGGAAGGAGGGAAACATGTCTTGAGTAACAGCTTGCTCTGGTTTTCCCTCCCCATAGCCAATGCATCTCAAGCTGGAGGAAAAAGGTACCATCAAGATGAGGCACAGGGAAATGCGCTATTTACCTCTTGTGCTGATCCTTTTCTGTTTGTAACTGCATTCCTGGGGTGTGATAGGAGCTGAGCAAGTGTATACGTCAGTAGATGAGACAGACGTGTATGAAGTGTTTTGGTGGTATGATTTCTATTATTCCACATGAATGGCACTGGCTTTCGTTTTTGATCATATAGCTTGTTGTTTGCTTTGTGCAGTTAGTCATGGTTGGCTGTGTACTTTTGTGCTTGGTGTTTTAATTCTGTAGCACTTCAGTACAAAGGAACTTTAAAAACAACAATGAAAATATTTTGAATCTGTTCTTAATTAAATAGACCTCAATAACTGATTTATGAAAAGAGAGAAAGCAAAACAAACTGGTTGCTTACCTGAAAATAGAACTTATTTAAGGGCCAAACTTGCCTTTATTTACAATAACCAGGATGTAGGGGAGCCTGAACACCCATGTTTATCGGACATCACACAATAAATGAGAGGCAAGTTAACCTGGATAATACAGTTTATGCCTCTCACTACAGTATATTAAAAAAAAAAATCTGTGTACATTAAAACAGATCACCTAAGCCTGCTTATTTACTTTTGTTTGTGATTAAGTACAGCATAGATTTTTATAAGCCACTGGTACCTGGTAAAAGTATTCAAGGGAAATAATAATAAAGTCAATGTAGTCTAATTCCCTGTTTTAAAATGGCCTGTTCCTCACCTCCTGCCCCACTCCCAATTCACTGTAGTTGAACTGGGCTGGAGATAGGTTTGTGGGGTTTTTAAAAATTGTTTAGGTTTAAAGATAAGAGGTCTTCACATATCATTCAAAGAAAAGAAGATATATGTAAATATGGTCGAATCATAGAATTGTTTGTTTGGAAAAGACCTTTAAGATTCAGTCCAACTGTTAACCTAACACTACCAAGTCTACTACTAGACCACGTACCTCAGCACTTTATCTGCACATCTTTTGAATAGCTCCAGGGGTGGTGACTTCACCACGTCACTGGGCAGCCGGTTCCAGTGTCTAACAACCCTCAGTGAAGAAGTTTCTCCGAATATCTAATCTAAACCTACATTCTTGCAACTTGTCCTATCACTCGTTGCTTAGGAAAAGAAATCAAGCAGCTACCTCCTTTAAGGTAGTTGGAGAGAGTGATCAACGTTTGCCCTCAGCCTCCTCATCTCCAGACTGAACACCCCTAATTTCCGCAACCACTACTCATAAGACTTATTCTCCAGACACTTCACCAACTTCTCTGCTTACTTCTGGACACACTCCAGCACCTCCAGGTCCTTCTTGTAGCGAGGGGCACAAAAATGACCACAGTACTCAAGGTGCAGCCTCACCAGTACAGGGGGACAGTCACTTCCCTGGTCCTGCTAAATATGATAGTGAACAAATCAAAATGTGACATCCAAAGTGCAACGATTGAATTACCTATTGCCTAAAATATATCTGGGATTTTTTTGAAACTGAAAGACTAAACTCTATCCAGCCTCCACTGAAGACAGAATATATTTGTCTGTTGACTTCGACGGAACCTCAATTTAATCCAGTATTGTAACCTCAAGCCATGTAGCTGGGTAGACCCAACACAAATGTGATAACCCGAGTACTTAACTTTCTTGCCTTGTATTATCATAAAATGTCAATTTATTACAAATCAAACTTGGCTTACTCTTATATGGAAACAAAACGTAAAGTAAAAGTGGTGCAGAAATGTTTTGTTGCCAAGAAAAATGTGCCAGTCTAGAGTGCAGCACAGTAACTATATTCAGCTTTTACTCACAACCTTATTAAAGAAGTCACCAGCTGTCATATCACTAGGGTTGTTGGTGATTGAAAGTTCAACCCCATCGGTAACTCACAAAGTTGGGAACTGTTTACAGACGCAGTAGAAATATCGTATGTAGGTATCTGGTAAGCAGAGACTACAGTTCCCAGGTACAATACCTAGTAGGAGTAAATAATTAAATAGGCACAGAAAAGAAATAATTCCTTAGAAAATTAAAGTTACCAGGCCTAAGGCCGTACCATCAATTTCTACAGTGCATTTCAACAAAGCTACTCATTATTGTGAAATATTTGTTGCATGTGATCAAAGGGAACAAAGATGTTGCTACTATTTCAATGTTTCTTCTAACTTATAGACAAAATAACCCAGAGCCAGAATGTTAATAGCATGACCTAGTTAAAATATACTAGGAAGAATGAGATTTTTTTAATGTTTTCTGAAAATCTGATTCCCGTTGTGTACAATTATCTTGAATATCACCTTTGGAGTCATTTTGAAATACCAACAAATCTATCAGCCTGCTGTGAATCACAGAATCACAGAAAGGGTTAGAAAGGACCTCAAAAGATCATCTAGTCTAACCCCCCTTCCGGAGCAGGCTACCTATTTTAAATTTGAGGTTATCAAAAAAACCCTGAGAAAGCCTTCCCAGATAAATCATGGCTTGCTTGCTTTCTACAAACAGGATTCTTTCCCATTCTATTTCAGTTGAAGAATAAACACAAAATAGTATTTTTTCTAAATCTGGAAAAATAGACAATATTGGCTTTTTGGAATTAATTTAAATGTTTTATATATCATAGAATCATAGAATGATAGGGTTGGAAGGGACCTCTAGAGATCTTCAAGTCCAACCGCCATGCAGAAGCAGGTTCACCTAGATCAGGTTGCACAGGAACATGCCCAGGTGGGTCTTGAAGACCTCCAAGGAAGAAGACTCCACAATGTCTCTGGGCAGCCTGTTCCACTGCTCCTTCACCCTCACAGTGAAATAGCTTTTTCTTATATTTAAATAGAACTTTTTGTGTTGCAGCTTTATCTCATTAACTCTCGTCCTGTTGCTAGCTACCATAGAAAAAAGGTGTGTCCCAACCTCCTGACACCCACCCTTCAGATATTTGTAAATGTTAATGTTCTCCCCTCAGTCTTCTCTTCTCTAGNGCTGGCTCATGTTTAGCTTATTATCAATCAAGACTCCCAGGCGGAGTATATTTATCCTGATAAAGTATACATAATATACTTAATATATTATTTCATTGTATATGCATAGTATGCTTAAATAATAGATATACTTGTGTGTGTGTGTGTGTGTGTGTGTGAATAGATTCAAACTACATATCTTTGTGTTTCTGTGCATTTAAGTATATGTATACAAATGATATATCTGCCAACTTGAAAACAGAATGTTATTTTAACTGCCTTATTTGGTGGCAAACTAGTTATGAAAAAATCTCTGTGCACCCCAGATCTAACTCAAAACCCCCTGAAGTCCACAGACAACTTCTCAAAGCAGAAGCTGACCCATGTAAATCTCAATTTCTGGGCATATTCAGAAGCACTTTGATCTTATCCATGTGAGTTATTTCCTATTCAGACACTCTGGGATTCTGAAGCTGGATGTTTCTTTTCTCCCAAGGAGAGGATACCTCTGCCCTGTAGAAGTTCAGAGCTCTTAGCAGTTTGGGCAAGATACAAAGTACTGGTAAAGGAGGAATTCTGGCTGGCAAAAATCTGCACTTTACTCAGTAGCTGAGACTAGGGATTAATTTCTTTCCTTGCACCTTGATTTGGAGAATGTCCTGAGCCATCAGGCTCAGGTGTGTCATCCTGAAGCTGGGTGTCATCCATCTCTCCAGCTGGTCCTCTCCATTTTGGACCGATCTATTCAGCATTCGCTACATCAGTGAGGAAGGAAAAATAATTCTACTACCTGGTGTTTGAGGTACTTGCAGAGTAGGATAGAAGGAGCCTGGTGTTCCAAGTTATTTCCTTAAAACGGTGAAATATCGATATTAGCTAATCAAGAGGCAGTTGTTCATGTTCACTTTTGTGCTCTCTGAACCACTGAATATTAAATTATTCTATACAAAATGGAATGATTTCCATGGAGATGGAAAGTAGCCCAATGACTTCCATGTTTTGATGGCTAAAGCAGTCTCTGAAGGTGGAAAAGGTTATCACACCTACTAATCAAAGACATCAGTACAACAAAAATTCATCCCCTGTGCATCTTATAATTCAGTCTGGTCTCTAGAAGCACGTGCAAAGTACAGCAGTCGAGTATGATGTATGCATGTCACCCTCCTCAAAAGGAAACGGAAGTCTTACTGAGAAGAAAACTACCTTTCTTCATGACTACTGCACTTGAGTGATGATCTTCCCTCTGAACAACAGATGATGTAAGCCCAAGAAATGTATGACCATGACACACTCAGTATCTTTACAGAAGACTCATTCTCATGTATTGTTAGAATTGGAAGATATCTATTGCATCTGAAGTCAAGAGGGAACTATGTTCTAACAAGTATCTTAGATTTATATGCCTTTGTAATTTTGTTTTTTAAAAGGCAGTCTTTTGGTTTTCTCTTTAATCCAGAAGTTGCATTTTAACATCACATAGAGCTCCAAGCTTCTGTGGCCTTTCACCTCTGTTTTTGCTTGCAAATTTGCTTTCCTTGGTTTAAACTGTATTTCCTTTTGGTAACTTGGATCCATTCAGATTCATTCTGTCATATTTCAGAGAGAAAAGAGTACAACATTTGAGAACAAAAAAAGGATGAGAGTGTTGGAAATAAAATTAGCAGTTTTATTTTATTGCTTAAGACCTTCACCAAGGAACAATTTGTGTAACACTGCTGAAAGCCAAAGAAATCTTAACACAAAAAGAGTCAATAGTTTGATAAAACCCAGACCTCCTGTGTTATGCAATTAAAGGTTAGATGGTGCTAAGAGCTTTAATTTACCTTTGGGAGGTATCCGTCAAATTTTGGATTAACTTAAAATATGCTTCCTGTGCACTTCTTGCCAGGTGAAAGTCCTTCAATGTTTCCTCTGGTACAGAGGAAGAGAAAACTTTCCCAAAGTGAGGTAAACTTCACAAACCCAGATAAGCTATCAGGGGGCTTTCTCCAAACTCCATAATTCTGTGATTTTTTTTTTTTTCTTCTAGCAGACAGAAAAGCCAGTGTTACAAATTCCCATAGGGACTAGTTTGATGTGAGTTCTGTTATTATTAATTATTTATACAGCACTGTGCGTGTGCATGATTCTTTATAGACAAAAGTTAATATGCCCCAAGAGCTTGCAAATCAAATGGCCCAGTGGTACAAACACTTCTTTAGCTTTCCTAGGACGTACTACCTGGAATAATCCACCTATGTCAGCGGGCTACTTAGGCACTGGTAAATGGTCTGCTGGGTAGGAAATGTTTGCAGGATTAGGCTGTAGTTAAACCGTGAAGTGATCATGGGTGATGAGGGAAGGGAGGGCAAGTGTTCCAGCAATAAGATCATGCTCTTGCTTTGGTTATAAAGAAGGTGTCAAGGGGTTAGGGCATTTTTAATGTTCAATGTTATTTGTGATCCTGTTACCAAGAAGAAAAAACTCAGCTTTATAGGCCACACGGAAGAAGTGAGCTGCTGAGGAGGAAGACATTCTTCAAGCCGAGGGAGAGGCACAGCCTGTTACGTGAAGAAGAGGACTCCAGAGGTAAGGAGGAATGTGCAAGAAGAAATGCTGACCATATGCTCGGAGAGTCTCCATCCTCTTTTGCAGCTAGCACGTGTCCACTGCCTCCTTGAGATTTTTTATTTTTATTTTTTTAATTGAGGGCATTTTCAGAAGTTTCCCAGTACATTTCCAGCTCTTGGCAAGAGTCAAACACATCTGTGACATTTAGTTGATAGCCTCCTTAGTGAAGGGAAGGTTGCCAATGAATCCTTGTGCAATTGTTTATGTTACAAACCAAAGTGTACAACTGCCAGCTTCACTCTTACAACACAGAGAGCATTTTTCCTCCTTAATTGAAAGTGTGGAACCCAGAAAAGCCTTTAAATACCAAGAAAACAACCAGCTGAAACAAGCAGTAAGAAAGACATCAAGGATGACAAGCAACAGGCCCTCTGCCCAGTGAGACGTTCAGGCAGAACATGCTCTGTTTCTAAAAGCAAGCCTCAGACTTCAGGATGAATATAGTATTTGAGGGGCAGAGGAGAGGTTGTTCCAGGATTGAAGCACTTCAGAGAAAGCTATCCAAGGGGAAGGGATGCTGCCTTCAGAGACTAACTATGATGTTGGGATGAGGCCTCAGAGAAAGCCAGTGGTAGCAGAGAAGGCGTAGTCACTTGCCTGGTCTCAGAGGAAATATTTCCTGGGAGACTTTTTCAGGTGAAGGAAGTGTGAAACTGTCACTCTGTGGGCACAAGCTTACAGAAGAAATGGGGCAAGCAGCAGACTGGAGCATAAGCACCACCACTGTACAAGAGGACCAAGTTGCTAGAGAAAAACCCTGCCTTTGTGGGGGTAGTCTAGGAGCCTGTAAACTCAAACAAGAGCTTAGCTTTCAGTACTTTCTGCAGCACGAGTATTTTGAGGTTTCAGTATTTTGTGGGAACCAAATGGTTAAATAAACTGAGAGACGCCTTGCTCCTACACTTGGAGGGTGAGGATGGCACTTGCACGGAAACAGTCATCACTAGCCCCCACTTTTCTGAATCCCACTCTCCAACTTAATCCTTCTGTGATTTGTGAGACTCTTCTCTTTCCTGAGCTAGTCTCTGATATGTGCCTAAATTTGTTTCCATACATTTTTTAAAGTTTTTAAATAATTCTGACAGATTACAGAGAGTACTTCAAGCAAACAGATATGTGTAGGCATATCCATAGATCATAGAACTTGGATACTCTACATTTTCTCTGCCCTTTTTGGTGTTTAACCTGTTCCAGACAGTATTACTGTTGTCTCTTACAAGTTTCACATTTTTTAACCTGAATTTTCATACTTTATTAGTAATATACTTTGAATTCTACATAAAAAGAAAAATGATGTAAACAGCCAGATCCTCCTGTCTGACAAATCTTTTACATATGACAAATATAAAACTAAAGAAGAGATGATTCTGAGTTTGTTTACCTTACCATACAGATAGGTTTTGATGTAAGAACCCCATATATATTTACTCAGCACATCTGACACTTGAGATCAAGCTTTTATTGGTACAATAAAATTGGTACTCCAGACTGTCAGTCACAGTGAAATGAGCCATTGCCCTCACAGATAATTAGCATGCCTCTCCTCTTCTAGATGCACGTTTTCAAAGCTGGTTCTGAGCTCCAGCATGAGTGATATCACATATAACTTAAATGCAATGCATGCAAAATTACACTAGATCCACCACCAAGAAGCGGTCATGCTCCCTCCTGCTTACAGTCAAAGATGAGGCTGATGCTTCACACACCTAAGTAGTGGCTCCTAGTACTCTTTGACCCTCAACAGACAGCTGTCAGTAGTATGCAGGTGCTTGACACGCTTGAATCAATGCTGACCTGGTCTAGTATTTTGTCAATTGTAACCATGTCCTCTGGAGTGAAGTGAAGGATCCGGAAAGATGAGAAGGGCTGCAATAGCTCTGGGTGAGGAAGTGAACAGTCCTTCCAACTCAATAGATGTCTGTGGTGCTGCTGCTAACAGCACTGGGAGAATCACAGCCCTGTGACACAACCAACAGCCAACGGAAAAATTCACAGGGAGCAACTGTCCTCACCTTCTTCCCTCTGACCCTTCAGAACAAATGTGGCTTGGTACATCACCTTAGACCAGGCAAGTGTAGCCTCTAAGTGCATTTCAGCTTCTCTTAACATAACTGCCAGACTGCAGCTACAGAATTTTACATTAGATTTTGTATTGAATTGCCAACAGAAATCCCAAGAGATTTGGTCTCAAAAGAATACTTAAAGAGGGAACATTGTTGGGATGTAATTTAGTTGCCATTGCCCAGAAATTCTATAGATCTTTTTCACTTGTGACATTAAATATATAGAGCAAGCACATGGATTAACACACACAGTCCTATAATTAGCTACGTTATTAAATTTGCTAAGTAGTTGGGGGGAAAGGGGCTTGTTTGCCATCTGTTTAAAAAGTATCTCACTTTCCACTGAAATCTGGATATAAAAAACTCCAGACATGTGGGCATGACTGCCTTACATGCATTGCTGGGATTATTTCCCTTGAGTTAACCAAAGACAAATATGATTCATATATCAGTAGAACATTGTGCAAAATATGTGCGTACCGTTTTTTCACGTAACGTTCTTTTTCCTTCCCATTGTAAGTTATGAATCATGTAAATATCATGAATTACAGAACTTTGTTGGTCTAGGGTTTTTATTTTATCATCATGACCCTAAAAACTATGTAAGATGGAAGGGTAATTACACCATGCTCTATGGTAAATTCTTCTAAGGAAATTATTTTTTAATCTGGCTCTCATCGCAATGTAACCACATAGTCATTTGCTTTAATTTCCCTAGAAAACTTGCAATAACCAAACTATGACTTTAGAACCCAGACACATGCACACATACATATTCCCACTGACTTTGACTAGAAAGCATGTTTGTATAGGGAGAAGGAAAAAATGACACTGGTTAGAAAAAAGATCCATATTATATATTTAAACATTAGCCTCATTAGTGTGGAAATTGTTTTTAAAAAAACGGGAAACAAGCTGGATTCTAAATAGCTTAGAGTAAGACCCTAACTCACAAACTCTTCTGTGGAGCTCCGTCACTCACTCAAGAGTCCCATGAAAGATTGTACTGTGAGAACACAAGTAAATGACAGCATAAAAGGAAACAAAAAACACAACACCTCAAACAAAAAGATTAGAGAGTATTGAAGTATATGGGAGGCTCTCCAATACAGCAACTGAGCAGTACCATAAGCTGATAATTTTATGCAGAGTCCTACTTTTAAAGCCATATTTCTTTGTCAAGATGAGCAATATTTGTGATTTCCAATCAACCATTTAGCAACAGTTCCTTCAACATGCAAATCAAGTGTTTCAATTTTTTTTTTTTTCAAAAAATATGTATGATAACAGTACAAAAGTATAGTTGAAGACAAAGGAACCTGGATCTGATAAGGTTTTTTTATTTGCCTCAGGCTGTCTGAAAAGATATTCAGTTAAGTCAGAGGTGGAGAAAGCCACTCCAATATTACAGATTTGGTGTTCATACCCACATCCACAAGGATTACATTTGTGTGTTTCAATAAAGCAGCTGAGAGGTCACAGCATAAAGCAACAGGAGAACATTAAGGGAAGGGAGCTGTTAGGTACATCCATGCACAGTCTAACTTCAGGATTCCCATACAGTTATCGTAGAGGGTTAAGCTTTCAGCGTGGGTGCTCTCAGTCACTGCCCAGAGGAGCTCAAGCGATGATTATTTATACAGCACATTAACTGCACAGGCGGTCTAAAGTTCAGGAGCTGAACATGAATACTGCCCAGAAGGTGTGGAGTTTGCATTTCTATCTATTTGCCACTAGGCCCTGTGAGCTCCTCCAAGCCACATTAGAGAAGATCAAAAAACTTTCTGATTTACACCAGCCAGAAACAACTTCTATTAGTGATCCAGACTAAAGTTTCTCTGGCTATGACTTCTTCTCTGGCAGTGGTAAAAAACAAGTTGTATGTTGGCTGTTTGTCCCTGCATACAAGAAAGTAGCCAAGATAAACTGGTTGGGTATTCTTTGCATACAAGAAAGTAAAGAAAATGAAAACAAAAAAGGAAACTCACTACTAAGGACCCTCATCCATCTGGTTTTCTTTAGGGATGCTTTAACATTAGCTAAATATCACTTACTTACACCTGAAGAAGTTAAATGATCTTGTTCCCATGAACTCTCTTACAAAAGCTGTCCTGGCCTGTGATTTATATAAAAGTAGCTGTTCCTTTAATTTTATTCACAATAGCTTCATTCTTACCGTATGAACCTGCTTTGTCAGTATTCGCTTTGATTTATGGAAGATTTCAAACTACCAAAATAACTATCCTTTTTCTTTTCATTAAAGCTAATCCCCACAAAGACACTTTCATCTGCTGATTAGTCATGCTTCAGCGATCCTTGCTAACCAGAGGCTAAGTTATTGATGTGTTAAAGATGTAATCGCAGAGATTCGAGACCACTGAAGAAAATTCAACGTGTTGTTTGACAATGTCAAAATTTAACAGTGTCTTGCCTTATTGAACCAGCCTGGGTAGCACATGCTCAACAATATGGTCAGATCTCTTCAGTTAGACTACAGGCAGGAAAGGCTGTGTCAGAAAGTGTTTCAAGTTTACACAGATGTGCTGCATTACAGATAAGGAAGAGAAGGGTAGGGATTTCCAAAATACTTCGGGGAAGTAAGACTCCCACCTCTTTCAGCAGGACTAAACCACACTCTGGCATTTCTCTAAATTACACCCAAGTTTCTCAGCCAAAGGAGCAACATATTTTCCATTATAACCTGTACACATAACTTTGAAAAATTCACCATCATAAGTTGTATTTCTCACATCTCATCTGAATGTTTGTTTAGAGGATATCTATGCAAACCTTTCTCACATCTTTTCATGCTTAGACAATTCTGACTACTGTGAAACAAAACTTACTTCCTGGACATCGCTGTCTCTCAATGATTTTACATTTAGACAGTGACAAGCTATGATGTGACAGTGACAAGCTTATACATTAGCAGCAGATTCCCATGAATTCATAAAAATGATCATCCCAAATGTTTAGCTTTATAGATGAGCAAAGGAGGATAAGGACTCATGGAGCTCTACACCCTGGCTTAGAGCTAACAGAAGTCTTAAAGACTAATCCACTACTCAGTGAAGCGGCTTGTATTATGCTTCAGAAAAGGTAACATGACAAGCCTCAACGCCAACTTGCAGCAGTCAGTACCTCTCTGACACAGCTGTAATTACCAACTACATGATGCACATTTAAGTTTATCAGAATACATCTTTGCTAAAGATCCATCACAATTCCCTCAGTTATATGCATATTCATGGATGATGCTTCACTATCTTGACCCTAATAGCTTTGTGCTGTTTAAGAAATTAAACTTGAGTAAGACCTGCTCTAAATCCCATCTGGCTTTACAGTTGGCATGTTGAGGTCTCCAGGTAACAATCACCTTAAATCTTTTTGAGACATAAATATATATTCAGGTGCCATTACCCACAATTACCCAGCTGTAATAAGACCAACTTTACTCAAGTCTTCTCCATCATTGGTGGACAATTGTAGATTAATGACAGCAGGAGGGCACCATGGTTACCAACAGTCAGCCTGGGCCTGAAAATGGGTTAGATATTTTTGCATACAATGGAGCCTGAACAGACATATGCTGCTGAACTTGTGCTGGCTGCTTTCAGGGCTGGGCCAGGTGTCGCTGCATCATGTCCCAACCCAGCTGACACCACTGTACAGGATGGGAGCTAGGCAGCTCTGTGCACCTACCAAAGTGTCCCTGCAGGAATTCTTCTGAACCCACCTTGTGCTGCTCCTTCTCTCACAGCCCTGTTGCACAAAGAGCCAGGCGCTGACTGAACTAATTCAAGATGCTTGTTTTGTCCCATTTACAAAACTGCTGCATGGACAAGCCCACATTCCCTCATAGCTACAGGCTGCTCTGGGCTTGGATTCTCTGTTCTATAATCTTAACATTACTTATGTTTCATCTAGATCAGTACAACCATATGCCTTTCCTGTCTTCCATCCTTAAATCTCAAGCACTGTTCAGTGGTAGACTTGACACTCATTTCCAATCTTTACCCCTTTCTTTCATGTCCTACCCTAGAAGGCACTGATGATGTTCTTTCTTTCACTTCCAGCCTTGCACTCATTTGTCCCTAATATTTTTTCCACTTAGTTGACATTTCAACCATGTTATGTCAATGTCCCTTATTTTTCAGCATAAACTTGATGTTTAGTAAATCCATGAGTCAGATCAGAATCCCCCTTTCCTCATGGATGTTGCAGAGCAGGATGTACAGGATTCAAGGCATCCATCTTTCTGCCTTCTAGCAGCTGCTTCTTCATCTAGTGTATTTCTGGACAGATGGCATCCAGTTCCAGGGCAAATACTGCTCCATTGGAATGTTCTTGGAATATTTTGGTTGAGCTCAGACTGAGAGCCCAAATCCACTGAGAACTTATAAATTAGTCCATTGCTGTTTTGTGCTGAAGACAGGCTGAATATAGGAATATGCCAGGATTTCAGTCTCTGAGATCCTCTTTTCAATTGATATGGCTTCTGCTCACTCTGTTTACCTTTTGACTTTGTCCTGGCCTGCTAAGACTGAATGACTTCTCCACACATGGTGTCAAAGATTTTCTTCTTTAAGGCACATGTCACATTTGGGAGAGGAGTTGAACTATGTATTGCAATCATCCTGCAGATTGCCTGCTAGATTATGCCCTAGGTGAGTCCTGTGTCAGTCATTTGTTTGCTATAGTCATAGCAAAACAAGCCAAATGAGCCATTTAAAGTGACACCCCTCATATATAGTAGGCTTTTGTATTACCTGCAGTTGCAACAGCCTGACCTTAGGCTTCAGAGCAAATAGGGGGGAAAAAAAAAAATCTTTCAATGTCCAAATTAAATCCATTCTGCTCTGACTTATGTCAGGTCTACCACTCACATTTGTTCTGTTATTACACATTTCAAGTAAGAGTTTAGTTCCTGTATTTTGTGCAGCCTGAACAGAAGACTTAAGAATTAGAATTACATTTTTAAATACCTTTATTTCTTCACTTTTGGTAAGTGACAAATTACTGTGAGCAATTGATCAGATTAAAATGTACAAAATCACTCATAACCTGTATATGACAAATACCAAGGCAATTAGGTTATTACTAGTGAAGAAAGACAGCACAGAGGAAGAACATGTTTTCACTATGACCTGGCAGTTCACTGACTCAGAGACAGTCTATCTGTACCAGATCTGTGAAGCAATCCAGAATGTTTCAGCCAGCTGGGATGGATAATGCTGACACACGTGAGACAGAGCCAATAGCTGTATCTCACAGAGGTAGTAACAGCCCTCAGTGTAACTAACAGGTGTCCTGCTGTCCAGAGGCTTTGAATGATCGCACTCTAGTTTTATTCTAATGAAAACCAGTTTAGTTTGCCTCTACATTGACTGTATGTAGACCTGTATGTTTTGACTGTATATATTGTTGTGAGTAGGTAGGTATTGATTACCCAGGTATTCAGTTTGTACATCTGTTTGAGTGACTCTTTATACGCTTTGCCTGCACAATCATGTGTGGGTACAGTAAGGAACACACTTTGTTCCTTTAGCCCAGGCAGTGTTGCTCACTCTGATACTGAGGTGAGCACCTAGCTCATTCACTGCTACTTTGTGGATCTCCTTTAGAACAAGCAATTGCTTCTTCCTCAAAGGACATCCTATTAATCTGTTTGTGAATGCTGGTGTATATACCTTTGCTGATGGCTTATCAACCTTTTCTCTAGTTACACAAGATGGTTTAAAGATGTCCTGATAAGATTCCCTTAGTCCCCTTAGTCCAAGCATGGTGTGTGGCCTGCTGCTCCAGCCCAGTGCACACAACTCTATAGGGCCAGATGGAACCCACCCAAAGGTGCTGAGGGAGCTGGTAGAAGTGCTCGCCAAGCCACTCTCCATCATCTACCAGCAGTCGTGGCTCACTAGGAAGGTCCTACTGGACTAGAGAACACCAGATGTAAGACTCATCTAGAAGAAGGGTCAGAAGGAGGATCCTGAGAACTACAGGCCCGTCAGCCTGACCTCGGTGCTGGGAAAGGTTATGGAACAGATCATCCTGAGCACCATCCTGAGGCATAAACAAGATAATCGAAGGTTGAGGCCCAGCCAACATGGCTTTATGAAGGGCAGCTCCTGTTTGACCAACGGGATCTCCTTCTATGACAAGGTGATCCACTTAGTGGATGAGGATGTGGTCTTCTTGGATCTTTGACAGTTTCACACAGCATCCTCCTGTAGAAACTGACTGCCTGTGACTTGGATGGATCTACTCTGAGATGGGTGGAAAACTGACTGCATGGCTGGGCCCAGAGAGTTGTAGTGAATGGAGATAAATCTAGATGGTGGCCAGACACCCGTGGTGTTCCCCAGGGCTCGGTGATAGGGCCTATTTTGTTTAACATCTTTATCAATGATTTGGATGAGGGGTCAAGTACACCCTCAGGAAGTTTACGGTTGATACATAGCTGTTAGCCATAGTTAGTGGTTGTACTCGATGGTTTTAAAGGTCTTTTCCAACCATAATGATTCCATGCTACTATGATCCCTTCTCTCAATGACAGAATGACCAGAAAGGTAGCCACTAGGTGGGTGTTCTCTCAGGTGGCTTCTCTTTATGGAGAGTTACCGTGGAGCAGGAGAGGCCCAGGTGTCACTAACCATAGACAAATCTCTTCAAAGTGGTGTGCAAATACAACCTGAACACCTGAATGCTTCTGCCTCCACATGGTCTGGCACACAGCTAACAGCTTCTCCATGGTAGCACCTGAGAAAGCACACCTGAAGACCCTCAGGCTTAGAGCAATTTATGCAGATCCTCGGCAGGTTTCTTCTTCTGTTTACGAGTTGAGCATGCTCTTTGTCTCTTTTCCTAGTATCTTTTTCCCAGCAAGTGTGGAGTTTGTCTCCAGTAGCCTTCTGGTATGTTTCCTGTAGTCTTCCAAAACATGTTGATTGTATGTCTAATGAAGTGGGATTAACAAAAATCATTCAACTTTTTCCTCCACCAGAGGCTATAGCTATACGACTAACTCAAACTGCTGACTCTAAGACTTAGAGGCATGCTCTAGGTACATCGATAGTCCTGAACTTTCTTGCTCACCAAAGCATAGGATAGGCACATACACTCTACTTGATGGGTCGGGCCCATGGCCTGTGCTCTTTCCTGACACATATTGGGGAAAGTTTAGGAGAATGGTATTTGGCATTAGCCAGAACTGTGTGAGGGACCCCAACAACATTTTAACAACATAAACATTTTTGATGCCTGGGACCATTATTTGGTAATATTTCATTTACTAACAGAGGAATGGCCAGCACGTCCTGAACAGGTCTCATTTTATTCTTTACATGATATTACTCAAAGAAAGTTGAGCACTTTTTAACCTCTTTCCAGTCTAAGAACTCCTAGATTCAATACCTAAATATTCAAGGGTAGTAATTCCTGTCTGGTAAAAAAAAAAAAATGCTCTGGACAGCACTTCTGTGGGCATTTGTGTTAGCAACACTTGGTCTCATGTACACTCAGAGAAAGCGACCATATGTGAGAAGGTGTTTGCAGAGAATCTGAGTGACAGCACAGAGACTTTTGTTTGTTTTTCAGGGCACTTCCATAACTTGGTGATATGGCTAGAAGCCATGGCATTCTGCTCACGTTTGTAATCTTATGGGACAGGAATTGCTGGGTGTTGTCTCTTGTTCATACTCTTTGGCTATTCACAGCGTAGCAATTGTGACTGGCTGTTGTGCAGACTTTTGGAGAAGGCAGAGTGAATCATACTTGTAGCATGAATGTGTCTTTTATTCTAGGATGTCTTTCACTGGGGAACTTCATGGCAACTGGTTAGGTCTTGGAAATCTAAAATTGATGTCATGCTACCTACATAATTTCTCCTGTAGCCTGTGAGTTCACTGGTAAATTTATCTCTTTTACATGCCTTGAAAAATAAAAACCAGCTTAAATTATTTCAAGTGGGCATATTAAAGCCTTGCTGGTGTAAGAACTACAGGGTAATATAAGCCATCTCATTCTATGTGAACAGCATAAGATCTTTAGTGTTATAAGGGATCCATGAATGGTTTTGCCTAATGCTTCTTTATAAGAGTTAGTAGGATAGCTACAAGCTATAGTATTTTTACCTCCTCCAGTCTGATTACTGCTTAGAATTAAGTGCCAGAATAATTAGTTTCTTGCTGAAGAAATTTACATAGCTTTTCTTAGCAGATTCCATCTCCCATACAAGGCAACAGTTCAGCTTTGAATCCCTGGGTATTCCAGCTGGGACTGGGAAACAAAAAAGCATTAGCATTCCATTACTTCAAACCAGTTTATGTGGAGCATTTTCTCTACTAACGTTCTACCATGCATCACCTCAGCTGGCTTTGGATTCTTCTGATGAACACCCAGTTGAATGTACTGGACACCACACGTTCACAGGGTACATCAATGTGATAAAATTAAGTTCTTATCTCCATGTCAAAGGGCCCCAGGCTGTGGATCACAAATGTAAATGAGTGCAGCTGAATGCTTTCCCATTTTCGCTTTTGTTTTTACCATGGGGTTTGAAGTGTCACATTCTGTAACATAACTTCCCTTTTCTAGTCACAAACAAATGACATCTGGCCACTTTCAATAATAAACTTGAAGAGAGGGGACGTTTCCTTTCAGCTTGTTGAGACCCTTCTTAACCTTCAAATTCCTACGAGAGCTGGGGAGAAGAAAAACTTTTTAAAAAATAATCCCCTAATGATTAAACTCACGGGTGAAAAAAAAAAATTCCTTCGAGCCTCTGAGTACTGTTTGCTCCATGCAATCTCAAACATCCCACCATAGTTAATGTTTGCGGAGCTGCTTGCTGCTCCCACTCTCATTCTTACATCATACAGGAAGCCTTTGCAGGAAATGAACATTCAGTCAGCCTTCTCCTCCCTCAACACCTTGGGTTTACAAGCCTGAGACTGAAAGCACAAAAGGAAGAATTAAGGTGGGGTAAGAGCTTCAGAGAGGTAAGCCAGACACCGATAAATCATACACCATGATTTTCTTGCCTGGCACAATATTCAGTTTCCTTTCCAGAGAAGCTTCTGTCAAATAATCTGGGTTTCACTGAGCAGGAAGGTTTCACTGCCTGTGCCACACAGGGGCTTGTCATTCAGGGTTGTGTAGGCTGAGTCTGCTTTGTGTCTATGTTATCTCAGAGGGCATTTTCAAAGGAATACAGAGAGCTGAAATACCAGCTTTCTGTTTCATAGGCAAGAACGGGCTCCCAACCCTTTATATATCCCCAGCATGAATATTCTCATCACCACAATGATGTGGTGCACCTCTTTGTCGAGGCAGAAAGAGTGTGGTTTTGACCAGACTCACCCAACTCTTTTTCATCCGGGCACAGAGAATGGCTGAGGTTGACAAGATGAATTAAAATATGGGAGAGCATTGTGAGCAGTGGTAATAAAACTTCTTTTCTTCTTCAGTTCTTAGTCACTAGAAATACCAGACACATAATTGTAAAGATTAGATTGCTCAGGCCAAACCACTGCCAGTGGTGCAATGTGGTACTAAATCTAGAAGAGGCAATACAGTGACTGTACAAGGAGAGACATGGCCTCCTCCTGATGATCTACAAGAGCTTTTTTTCAGAGCTGATTCACTACAAGGGAAAGTTTTGCTATGGTTCCTGTAGCCTGGAGCATGGCTCTATCCCTGCCACCACAGCTGGTTAAAGGTTCTCTAGATAAATATTCTTTTCTTTCTGCTGAAAATGTGAATATACTGAAACTGATTTCTGTTGGAAATGCTAAAATATTAAATGGAAATGTACCAGTTCTGACTCTGTTCCTGCCTGCTTGCTCAGCCATCAGCCTGCTCAGCTCCCTTCCAGCTCTCTTGGCAGAAGCACAACTTCTGTCTTGCAAAGTGTACAGAAAAGCACCTTTCGGTTTTGAGACACTAGGAAGCACCACAGCAAGAGTCCTCTGTTTTTGTCAAAGCAAATGAGAGGCTACTGCCAAAGTAAAGCTAGTGGAGACTGTGGGAGCCAGACAGATTCAAACTTCTGGACTGTCATCATCACAACCTGAAACAAGAATGTTTTTTTTAAAAAAAAAAAGGTTTTACACTTTCCTATGAACTCACAGAAGAGTAGAAGGCCTTCAAAGTTTCTGTAAAATAAGAAACTGGTTTGTGATTTCCCTACTGGAAGGCACAGGATACATCAGCCCAAGCAAGTTCACTGACACACTTCTGTTTCTTCCTCAGGCTCTATCAGGCACAGCAGCTTTGCTGTGCCATTGCAGGGTACAGCATCTTCCAGATCTCTTTGAGAATCAGCTCTCTCTTTTGGAGTTAAGTTGTGCTCTCCTGGAACTCGCTAGGAGCACATTTCTGTTCAGGAAAATGCAAGTGAGCCTCCCGTGGTGTATGAAGGAAATTCTCTGCATTGATCCTGTTGTGTTCAACAGAGATGACTAACTTTTACCTTTTTGCTAGCATGTGTTCCCTGGAGCCATACTAGGCTCAAAGGCTGTTACAGGCACTCCTATGGTTAGTGGTGCAGCTATGCTGGTTTGGGCAGTCCTTAAATAATCTCAAACACCCACTGTAGAAGGCAGTGAGCTGGTGGATCTGCTGATTCTAACATCACTAGGTCACATTTCAGCCCTTTTCCACACCCATCCTTATCTTGCAATGGTCCATTAGGAAGGGTTACTCACCCTTAAATAAACAAATAAATAAAGCCATCAAAACCAAATAGCAAGAGTAACAAGAGTCACATGCTGCAGCAAGCAGGGTGTTTAAGGAACACAACAGCTATCACATGAATCATGGTGGTATTGCAGAGATTCTAACACCAGGGACAAGTTTATACACAGTTCAGTAAAGAACTCTGAAGTGGTGGTGAATTGCCAGTGCTGTTGTGTGCAGTCTGTAAGATTTTGGAATATTACTTGGTAATAGGTGAGAGGAAAAATCTAACATAGCCATTGTTGCTCCCTGGCTGACCTTGCTTACAAGGATTGCCTCTTAGCACGCAACCAGCCACTCAACACTCTGGTAAAGAGAGGCCAGACTGTCTCAGCACCAGCCTCCCAGATGCCATCACCATACTGTGGGGCCATGCACATGGCATTTGGAAAGAAGAAAATAAGCTGTTTTTAAATATCCATGTCCATCTACAGAAAGGTCCACCACAGAAACATGCAACAGGGATGGTGAGCCTATTGCCTTTGTGAGGCTCACAAAATCACACTTCAAACCCCTCCTGAGATTTCAGCTGTTATTACGACAGACTGGTCTCTTCCTCTGTTGCCTTCTGATGTTGTGATCCTCCAAGCCTTGTGCTTCTCACAGCTTCTCTTTGCCACAGGGCTTCTAGAAAAAAATAGTACCAGATGTCCCAGGACGAGTCACAGCACATGGCCATACTGGCTTCTATGAGGAGTCAAGAAAAACACAGAAATGTCGGTTAGAGACTCTAACTCTAATCCCTCCTCCTCTGCCTGGGGACACCGGAGCTCAGGTCATGTCACTGAACGTGGGTCGCTGACTTCAGAGACTATGGTTGCATACTGTTCCCATCTCCAGTTCAGAGGGGATGCTCTGGGAGTCAGTTTAGCTTTCTAGTCCATGAGAAGTTTGCTCTCAGTTTACATTTTGCAATATTTTCATGGTGACTAACAGTGTTATTGAACTCTAAGGAGGCCAATCTTTCTGGCCTTGAGTGACCAGCTTGTTTTACAGGTCTCAGCCTTGTCTCTGGTTCTCCCCACTTGCAGCCTGTTGCCCAAACACTTCCTTTGTCTCTCAAATCCTGTGATCCAGTGCTCTACAGCCTGTCCCACACCTCCTTGACCTGCTACAAAATCTCTTTCCAAAAGAAATTAAAATCATTCATCAGTTTGTTTCCAATGAGAGTAATTGATCAAAGCAAAAACGTGGCTACTTGTACTCACCAGTATCAGAGATCTCCAAGAGTCTCTTAACGGGTGCTGAGCTGACTAGAATCACAACTAGCTAGCTGCACACTGCCTCCAAAAAAAAAGGGCATGGTGAACGAATACAGAGCTGACCCCAGCACTTCTGAAGCCTCTGAGAAAAGCCCAGAGCAAAGAGAGCACATGGGCACTCACACGGTGCTCCCTCTGATCTGCTTACAGTACAGGCAGCAGAAATGTTGCCTGGTTTGGAAAGTCATAATGTCAGTGCGCTGCCTGACTGGCACAGAAAAGTTTCTGTGTTTACACTAAAACTACCAAAAACAAGACCTGAGAGGATTCATTTATAATTAAGATCATTTTCTATCCTGCAAGCAGGAAAGCAGAGAGGCATTGCAAGAAAGGGAGATTTTGTTAAGCGGATTAACATATTAACTAAAAATAAAGATTGGACATATTTGGAATTCTAGGCTAATCTTGCTTTTCTGGTGACAATAGAAACCACTCAAGCCTGTCTCCTCTGCTTTCTGTAGCACTCAAATTCAAACTAGCCAGTTAATTCATGAGTTTATCTGTACTGTACGCACACACAAAAATGTCTATGCCCAGAGCACATGCAAACATTTTGGTCCAGATGACCTAGTGATTGGCATCTTTTGATTCAGCAACTACATGCTGAATAGTTTACCAGAAGATTTAATTTTAAATATAAAATTGATCTTCTTGTACTTACTTTCTTCACTTCCGCCCCCCGCCCCCCCAGCATCTCCCTTTCATTGTGTCCATCCAAACTCACAAACCTGATCAGGGAGGGGATGTTTTGAAACCTCCTATAGTCTCTGCTTAACCTGAAGTGTGAAACCTCTCTGCCCTCGCAACTGTAGTCCTCATGCTGTGCCTGGAGCAGTTGGAGTGGTAGAGACATCCTTTGGGGATAAGACTGTCCACCTTGAGCTGTACTATCTCAGCTTGGCCAGTTCCAGTCCTGGAGTAAGCTCATTTCAGCTGACTTTGACCTACTGGTGTGCTGTGACTTGAGTGGTCTTCATGATGTGATGTGCAGGCATATGCAGGCTTTCACCTTTCCCTGTGATCACAACTCCTGTTTGGCTTTTTCTGCTGCAAATATGTTTGGCTCCTCTTCATGGCCTCCTCCCTCACATTGATGCAGAAAGGTCTCACAGGTGGCTGGAGGATCACTGCAGGATTCTGTCTAGTATCCTTGTAGCAGAGCACCCAGAAAGCCAAGAGCTCCACAGGAGTGCAGGGACCCGGTGCCTCTGCTGCCTGTGTTACCTCCAAGTTGTGTTAATGAAGGTAATTGATTTATTTCCCCATCTGCCAGCCCCAAGAGAAGCCTCTTGGTGTATGCACTCAATGCAGGCTTGGTGACAAGTCTTAGAATTGCAGCTCAAAGGCACAGACCCCACTACCCCAACCCATTAAAAAGCACAAGGATCCCCATGAGGGATTATGTTGGCTACACACCACTGATCAAGCCTGGGTGCAGTGTGACTCCTTACCTTCATACTGGGACACATCTATCCTATGACTCCTACCTAACCTATTCCCTTGCAACTTAAAATTATCCCTTACTCTGAGCAGCAAAGACAGTTAAAATGTCTCAAGAATTAATGAAAAATAAATGCCACAGCATTCTTCTGTAGGAACCTTCCAATGAGTTTCTATGCATATGTGTGTGTGTTTTTGTACATACACATGCACATGCAGACTGCACCACTCCAGCAGGGGACTTTCTATTTTACATTCTGCTCAGGCTAACACTTGCACTTTAATACCAGATATCACTGCAAGACATAATGAGGGTCATTAAATGTATTTATTAGCTTATTAAACTGAACTGCCTTCACTGTTGCAGCTGGCCTGTGTTTTATAGAAACTCCAGCAAATCCCCAAAGTCACACAACAGGAGCCCAACACACTTTAGCTGATGACAGTGTAAATATCAAATTTACTAGGGCTAGCAAGTGGCAAACACAGTTCTGGTATGTTATTTAAAAACCTGCCATGAGGCATAGTACGTAATTCAGAGCTCATAAGGATAGAGTTGCTTTGGAAGGAAGTATGAAAAGAAGTTGATAGGATTTAGTGATATTTTCAGGGACAGAGTTTAATTATAAGCAGCCCAGAAGTTCTTAGATACCAGCTGCAGGTCTGATCCAATGACCACTGGAGTGAGAGGAAAGACACGAGCTGGTTACATGAGTTGGTCTAACGTGGGTTTTAGTCACAATACATCCTTTATACTCAGAGGGCCCACTTCTTTATCAAAGTCTAGAAGGAAAATAAGTTTATATTTTTAGTTAAGTTCAGGCAGGAAGAGAGAGAGCCCAGTAGGTGCTGGTTGTCTAAATGGGATGTATCTGTCTGTGTGTAGGTAAATACCTGTATAGCTCTTTACTAGGCGATATGCCTTTCTCACAAGCTGTTGCTGCAATACAGCTTTTTCTCTGTTAAGACATGGATGTTTTCTCTTTTGCACTAAAGTTCCTCATCCTTCATTCCAAACGTTTCAGGGAGTGCAATAACAGTCTTTTCAGTTCCCTAAGCACAGGTGGAGACAAGCATGGTGTCAATGTGTGATGGGGTTCCACTGCTCACCTCCTTCTCCCAGGGCTTAGTAGAGGGGAAACACTGGTAAGGAGCTCGGCTGCAGCAAAGCCCCTCAGTTGCCAGGACAGGCAGATGGAGCAGGGAGCTCTGCCCCCAGCAAAACATCAGGAGGGCTGGGCTCAGAGTCCCAGACCCATGGATGTTGCAAGGGTTGGGATCCTGGAATTGCACCAGGGTCATGCTGCCCTTTCACTGTTTCCGGTAGTCCCACACGTGCGAGTATGATGGGAAAGGCTCCAACCCTCTCACATACATCTTGAGCTGTTCCTCCATGGCAAAGATGAGTGGGCAAGTCCCTGGAACAATTGGTAGATGCAGTATCAGCCACACTTTCGGACAGAGATGTCTCTGCATCAACAAAAAAAAATCAGAATGAGATTAGTCACAAGGAAGTACACTTTGTTTTTAAAAGCTCTCTCACCCAAACAGCTCTCTCAAAGCCAGTCAGCAGAGAAGTCTCCCAGAGCACTGCATGAGCAATGCAGCCAGGTGAAGACAGGAAAGCTGCTCAGCCTCCATGAGATAGCTGTGACTAAGAGCGATGACCTCACAAAAGCACCATCTGCCTTAATCAAAAGAAAAATAATAAAATCCCGTGTCCCTTTACACTCCCGTTACAAGGAACTCACAAATGGGTTTGCATCATTTTCCATAAAGCAGGAGGAAAACCCCTGCTGAGGTATTTTTACTCTCACTCTATCTCATTGTCCTCTTCTAACACCCACAGTTCTTCTGAAGATGCACTCACTGCTTATTCAAAGTTCAAGTGTAGGGGGACCTTGAGCTGTTCTGCCAAAAGCTTTCCCCTTCCCCCACCACCCCCGCCTGAATCACTGGCAGCAAACATAATGGCAAAGGGTGTCACATTCTTCTTACTGTAATTCTGTAAAGCAGACCGGGATATTTTCTGAGATTTCTTGTAAAGCTGGATGCAAGCAACCCTGTGTGTGTACACGTGCACACACCCAATTGCCAGTAAATCATCTTAAACTCACATATTTGGAAAATTAATGGCTGATTTGGCTATTTTCTCATAATTAAGGCTGTGTATTAAAACTATAATTGAAGATTTACTTCTTCAGGCTTTATTATTGCAAACTCTTTTTAAAATTTCTTACAGGAACAACACAAAAGTACATCTCAGATAGCTGAAAGGCATGAATTATAAGTACCCACACCCCCATACACACATTTTTATAATGGCTTAGACTGACATGAGCCAGGAAAATCGGAGTGTGGACTCATGTGGCCTTAATTCATACCTTTGAACATACAAACTCTTCCTTCTACAGGGCTTTATTTCAAAAACAGCCAGTGGGACTTAACCCCAAATTTCTCCACAGTCCTGATTATATTGGCTCTTCTTTTGTCAGCTTTATCTTTTACAGCCTTTCTTGCTCAGTTTTTTTAAAGATAACACTTAGAAACAGGGATTGGGAAAGGATTCATTAGTTTTCTGTAAGACTATTGTTACTTTGGAAGCACTGGGTGTATTTTTAATTTTAGTACATCTTAAGCATGGGTATGTTTTATATGTTCTTGTCAATACAGTGAAAAATATGGTAATTAAGTGATCCAAGGACTCAAAAGTTAAGAAGCACCAGAATAAATTGTTTGCACAAGCCCATTAACTTCTCTTACACTTATGTAGAAGGAGATGGCTTCCACTCAGGGTCAGTCTCTTTTCACTCTGGTGCTTGCCCTTATTAGCTCTTTCTGCCCTGCCTGTCCTCCTGGGTCCCTTGGCATCTTGGCCAGCCAAGTCCAGTACTCCAAAGCCCTCATCAGATCATGGCCTCTCACCCTTCTTACCCTGTTTTTGCACCCTGCTGCTAAGCTCCTGGCCCACAGAGGTCAGAGCCGTCTCCCAGCCCTCCTATCAAAGCATGGTTCTCACTGAAGACTCTGGCATGTCACATGTAGATTGTGAAACTATTTTGCACATACACAAATCCACCTTCTGTCAGCAGGTCTCCCACATCTGCTCTCTGCTCTGGTCAGCAGAGGATACAAATAGTCCCAGTTTGCAGATGAAGGCAAAGGTAGGACAGGGGCTAAAGGCAAGAGATGGGGGAGGGTCCAAAGCCAGCCTGGCAGTATAGGACGTTTGATTGAGCTGAGCAGCCTGAACATACAGGACACCCTATGCCTGTAGAGACCCAACCTGCAGTAAATGGGCCTGATGCAGTGCAGCAGCAATTTGCAAGGAACTGTGGACACCTGGTTGCCTCAGTTGATCAGTATTAGGAAAACAGGAATATCTCTGATTGCACGGAGGAAAAGGCTTGCAGGTCTGGCAGGCCTGACATAGGCAAAAAAAAGAAGTATCAAAACTTCAAACCGCTCTCCCTAGCTGCCTTTTTCCTCAGGTGTAAGATGCACTTGTCTTCTCCCAGCTTGCTTTGAATATTCATTTGACCCTTAGGCCAAGAAAAGAAAGAAAACTGTCTCCCTGAAAAACAGGTGGTCTTTCTTCTAGGAAACAAAACTGAAACATTTCGACTGAAGAAGGAAGCAGTAGTCAAAGCTATGCTACCCTTGCAGGCAGAAGGGCCTTTCTCACCATGCCGCTCCCCAGAGCCTGTCTTAGCTGAAGCTGGGCCAGAAGTGAGTAGGGCAGGATGGACAGGTCCATAGCTCCACAGCTGAGCGTTGTGGGATTTGTCTGGAAAGCAGCTGAATGTTAGTCTTTTCTGTATCTTTTCTTTTTTTTTAACTCAGTGACCAGCTAATTTAAAAATGCAGGACCAAGACTCCCCAAAAATGAGCTGCAGTGTCATGCCCCTTCCTGTGCTGCCTGGGTGGTTCCTGCGTTACTAAATCTGTCCAGAAAAACTGATTCTGGGAAAAGCCTGGGGAGAGACAGCATCCCAAGCAGAGAGCTGGCTGACAGCGACATGAAACAGGGAGCCAAAAGACTGTCACCTGCAGCTTCGGATCTCCAGGGAAAGCATAGTTTCTGATTTTTTTTTTGTGAGTAAACAGGATTGTCTCAGAGAGACAGCTGACTCCATCTTTGGTTTCCCGTGCAACACCTGCAGCTCCACACATTTGGCTAAAGTTTGGGTCAAAAAAAGGGTAACATTAATATAATCAAAAGTAATATAATGAATGTAACTCAGTGAATCGTTTCTAAACAGCCCAAGGTCTTTTGGGCTGTGGCCTGCTGGGATTCTTGACCTGAAACTTGTCAGTCTTTTCCAGAACTGCCAGCGGGAGTTAGAGAGGATATTGAGTATATCCTCCCCGACAGCTTGATTGACCCAGTGTTCCCAGGGATCCTAGAAAGGCTTAGACCCACATGGGAAGATTTCCAGTGCCCTCACATGATGTGCCTTTGGGCTTTGCCTCTTATTCTCTCCCTCTCTCACATTTTGCACTGGGGAGAATGGGACCAGTGCTGAAGACCACAGCCCTGGCATTGCCCACTGTACAGCTGAACATGAAGAGCATGCAGGATTCACATCCTGAAAAGAAACATCTCTGAATCATATCCTGACTATTCCCTTAACTCTGTATCATTTTACTTACTTTGTCAAGTTCCTTGAGATGAGTTTTTATTCCCTGCTTTGCTCACAACATCTTCCAGAGCTGTGTTGTAGTTTACATCTCTCAATACAGATCTTCTCTGTGGCTGAAAGGATGTCCCCTTCCCCACAACTCCACATCTTCTCATAAATCTTTGAAAAGCCTCTGATGATAAAGAGCAGCTTGTTGGTTATTCTCACTGTGTTGGCATGTAAATAAGCCTGGAGCAGTCAACAAAGAGCTTTCTGCACTCACCAGTGGAGGCACAGCGTCCCCTCCACTGCTGCCAGCGGTCCCCAAGAGTATAGAACAACAAAACAAGTACCCCTAAATAGCCTAGGAATCAAGAGAGTAATTTCTTTACATTAGTTGCTTTGCCTGATCAGGAACACTGATGGGGTAGAGAAGCTGTGGAAACCATTTTCTTGCCTTTCGTCAGAGGCAGCATCAATTGGCTGGGTTTAATACAGTACCACTTATGACAAATACACACAAAACTGCTGTGAGGGGTAGAAAATTACTTGCCACATGGACAGAGTGAACACAGAATAAGACATATGGTTTGGGTGTGGATTCATGGTTACCTAATGAGTGGAGGTGAGGATGAAAGTTCTGTGGTGTGCGTCTGCGTATCCATACCCAGTACTCTCTACAAAGCTCACACTATAAGCTGTATCATTTCAAACTGAAGAGACTCAAGAAAATATTGTTAGAAGCAACTGGTGTGTGCAGGAAATAACAGATTTAAAACTCAAAGTCTGTTTTTTATTCTTTTTTTCTTTATTTCAAGTCCATTCAAGTTTCAGTTGTTTCAAAGGACTTTCCTAAAGGAAAGAAAAAGCAGCAATTCAAGCATGCTTTGTGTAGAATTCTCAAGCTTGAGCTTGAGAAAGTGTTTTGCTTTATTATCTTTGATTCAAGACACAAACTGTTCAGTTCTCTAACACGGCTCAGAACTTACAAGTTATCACATGATTTTCTCCTGTAACCCAGGCAGTTATCTGTAGGGTCCATCTCGCTGAGCTATTTTTATTATCCTGGAGTTTTTTGTTTGTCTCCCAGTAGAAGAGCTTTTCTAAACTCATTGATAAACTTTTTGGGTATTAGCCATTGGGACACTGAGTGCACAGGTGCTCTGAAAGATGTCCAGTATTGGGTTCAGTATTAGGTTACAGAACAGCTTTTGGGTCTGATTACTGGAAAAAAAAAAAAAGAAGAAGAAGAAAATGCTGGGTTGACTACATTTCATGAGAGCTTTCAATCCAGCAAACAGGCCAGAAGAACTTCTTAATTCTGCATGTTTCTTTGGGGGACCTTATGTGTAATATCATTAAATTAATTGCATCACTCCCTGATTCAGCATGTGCAGACCATTGCCATTGAAGTTTCCCAGTCAATCCATCCTCTTCCCCCCAGACATAAATAAAGTCAGGAGTGGAAGATTCCCTTCAAGGAAATTTATCTCTTTGACAGTCAAACAGGTGGTGAAGTTAATGCAAAGTCTCAAGAGAGTTTAGTTGGTAAGAACGGTCCTGCAATAACTAACCACAGTGATTTACAAGGGACTAAATTGCTAGATTAGGCCTTGATAATTTTTCAACTCTTGACTTCATTATTACCTTGTGGATCTGGATCTTACATCACCTCTAGGAATGCCTGGGATCAAATTAAAGTGGAAACACCTGGTTGAAAGTCAGTTCGAAATACAGATTTAAGAACTAGGGGGCTATTTTCATGTGCTGGATCTGCTTTTCATGAATGGTAGACGGCTATAAAATTCTGCTTCTCTGTGAGCTTTGTTTTCAAATGCCAGTTTGCCTTGCATGTGTGCTTGCTTATATCTCACTGCTTAGACATGTACAGATCTGACGTGTGAATCGGGTTCAACAGTTAAATGATGTTTCCAAGTAAGGGGCCAGTGAGACTTAGACCAAATCTGTTGTTTGATCTAAATCAGCAACACTATCTAGGGAAGAAGGCAGAGGTACCTATGCAGCAACGATTTGCAAAGAAGTGAGATGATCAAGTAGTTAACAGCATGCAAATCATTTTGTTAGTAGTGTGTGAAGTGCAAATAACAATTTTTACCAGAAATTTGCCTGAAAAATCCAGGGTATCCCAGATCACTTAGAGTCACATCAGGTAGTGATTTAATGGCTGGAGAGAGAGAACTACTACACAGCACTGTTTGAGTAGGGTCTCCCGTGAGCCTGTATGCCTTCATCCCTTTTGCCGTCTCAATGTCCTTCTGCAGCTCTTTTGCTTAACTGCAGCCTGAGCTCAGGGCTGGTTTACCATCATCAGGGACTTCAGTGCTGCCACAGGGCAGGCAAAGCCATACAACACAATGGCAACAGGATCCTTTCATGGGACACTAGGTGCAAAGTCAACAATTTGTGTAGTCCAGACTGCTGCCAAACCATCTGATAAGAAGATGGCTTTTTGTAAAGTAAAAGAGAAATCCTTTGGGTTTGCTCTGCTGCTGCTAGCACACAAGCAGTGGCTGTTTCAACAGAGAATGTCTCCACCGCCTGATAAGTCCTGCTAATTTTAACGTGAGCCTGCCTGGATGGTTTCAGGTGATAGATCTGGCCTAACAGCCTTGATCCTTGAAAAGCAAGCAGTTCAACTCTAGTTGCCATGTGGAACAGCTTAACTTGATCTGGAGCCGTTCCTCCAGGGTGCCACTGCACATGGCTGATAGCACCTGTGGGCACAGCATGCCATTGTTTCTAGCAAGGCCAGAAAGTGTTTGTCTCCATGTTTCAACAACCAGTGCGCTGCTTTGTCCTTTTCAAGAGGTGAGGTTCTCCTGTGTGAGGTGCTTTTCTGTTTGGAAAAAGTTGCACGTGCAGCTGGCTCCTACTTGAGGAGAAGTTAAAGGTGCTTGACAGAAAACAACTTTCCATGGCGGCACTGGAGCTACCTGCAGACACTGCTCTGCCCAAGGAATCGGAGATTCCTAACCATCTGTGTATGCTGCTGTTCACACACATAGATTCCTGCAGTCTCCTTTTCTGCCAGGTGAAGTGGATGTTAGAATACATGCTCTCTAACCATGGCCTTGTGTTTTCTTTTTTTCTTGGGCTAGAGATGCTTTCACAGGGCCTTAGGGGGACAGCACAATGGTTCAAGAGGTAACTTCACCAGCACAGAAGGCTGGGCTAGAAAAATTCCCCTCCAACACCCCATGCATGGGCCAGACTGCAAGTGGTAACTGTCCTTCCCATTTCATTGTGGGCACTTGAAACTTCCCAATGTAAACTGGGAGAGAGGCAAAAGCATGAAGATGACAGTAAGTAACTTCCCTTTCCTGCCTCATGAGAATGACACAACAGATGGGGAGCTCTCGCGTTGCCTATGTGGTTCAGTTCCTGGCCACCCCTGGGGTCAGACCTGTCACCCCCCAGCAGGGAGAGGAGGTGAGGATGCAGCACCTCAGCAGATGAGAAACGTCAGAATCCTGACCATGACACTGGAATTATCTTCAGGGAGTGAGACTCGAGGAACAACTCCAGACAGTGACAGAACAGGAAGTTACAGCAGCTGTAGGAGCTGCGGTTAATGAATTTCCCAGTGGGGCTTTAGCTTTTGCTCTGCCTTACTCCCTCTGGCCCAGACTGCTGTATTAGTTTCTCCACTTCCCAGCCATCCTAGTCCCACAAGCTGTTTTGTGTAAGAATTTTCAAGGCAGCAGATTGTGTTATGAGTCCCCAGTGACAGAATAATTTTAGGTCCGATTCCAAATACTGAGTAACAAAGGCTCGGCTTCCCAAGGTGAACCCCAGGAACACTGACAGCTTCTCCACATCTGATCATTCAAGCATCAGGAGGAAGACAAAAATGAAAATATGCTGGTTTTGAGAAAACAAGAAACTTGGGTCCCACAAACACAAGGGTTGTGGAATGTCATGTGCAAATTTGCCCCTTTAATAAAAAGGGGCCTACCTTGGCCAACCTGACTGCTCTTATTAGATGCTCTAGGTCTTCAGAGGAGAATCTTCACAGGGGACTGCAAATATTTATAATGCCAAAAAGCCAGAGAAAGATAAAAGCTGCTTGTTGGAGACTCCAGGAACACTTACCTCCAAGATTATAGTACTTGCTAATTTCAGCTAAAATCTTGCACCTTTTGCAGGGATGGAGAACTCGGGAACAACTTTTCTTCCAGTTCCTGTCCCAGCCCCGACCTGAGTTGGACAGTAGCTTGATGAAAGTTACTACTGTTCTCTTTCAGTAGAGGAGAAATTAATCATTTCCTTGAGAAAACACCATCTCACCAACAGGTGTGGCTCAGAAGTGCTCTGCCTATAAATAAGGATTCCATATTAAAATATGGTTCAGATTCTTTTAAAAAAAACTTAGTCCCAAAGCTTATAACCTCTTCGTAGCCCTGGCATTACTGCAGACAGCTTAGTTTGTTTCCTCATCTAGTAAGGACAATTACACATCTTCTAATTTCTTCATTTGTTCTAGTTTGCCACACAAAATAAAGATTTGAAAGAACACTAGACCAGACTGAGCTATGCTTTGAACAACTTGCATTTCAAACCCACCCTATTATTTCTCAGAAATACACAGTTTAGCTCCAGGACTAACAAAGTGCCTTATTTTGCACATGCTAACAGATGATGAATTATGTGAGCTACATGTTATTTTTAAATGTCAAAATTGTTAGTTAAACAACCAGAGAAGTGGTCACTTCTGTTAAGTTCAGAAATAAAATATAGACAGCAATTGTTTAAATGGGTTTTATTTTGAGTCACTGCAAGCAGAGAAAAGCTGGTATTTCTTATCAGGTTGTTTGGATTGTGGATACAAGCGAGAGATGAGAAAATCCATGTATCATTGTTTTTGCTGGACTGTTCTAGTTTATCATCCCTCCACTGGAAGCCTCAGTCTCATCTGCCTCGTGCTTATTTCCCACCACTGTGAGCACTTGCTGGACAAGAAGCTGGCAGTCCTCAGCATTTCAAGCACTGCAGTTCACAGGCAAGCCCTGGGAAAACAGAGGCCTTGAGGAAACACTGGTGCCTTGGAGCCATATCTGCAAGAGGACTCCCACTGTCGCTCCCAGGAGCAAAGGCGAACTAGTAGGAGTAACAAGACAAGAACTGGTGATGAAACTTCCATGCAGACACGCATAAAATGAAGAACACTGACGCCAGCTTGATTTGGGGGTATTTGGGAGACCTTAATTCCACCCTCTACTCCCATCATGCTGTTGACATGAAACTCCTCACCTTGCATGCCAGAGGTTTAACTAACCAGGACCTCCTTTCTGAAACAGCTGCAAAGGTCAATATTCCTGGCTCTCAGCTTGGTGGGAAAACCTAACATCCTAATCACCTTGGCACTCTTCCACCTGCCCATTAGCTACTGACGTATGTAGAGATCTAACTTGTCTTGAGTAAGGTTTATTCTAAACAGTGGATCAAAATGTTCTTGCCTGTTAAGAAAATAGAACGAGTTTAAGCTTAACTTTGATTATTCATAGCTTAAGTAGATGTGTCCCAATGAAAGTTTGTAATTATATTCTAAGGGCTGGTTTAGATGTGACAGTTGATGTAGAGGAGAGAGTCACGGGCATTCAAAATGCACTGGCTGGTCCTGAATAAGTTCCAGAGCACAGAACTTCTTACTCCAGGGCATTGCTCTTGTTTAAGTTAGGCCAAAACAGTGTATGTTTATTGCAAAATGTAAGGGTACACACACACAACACACACACACACACAGAGACACACAGAAAGGCACACACTTAAGCACAGTTATTCCAGAGTAACTTCTGAGCAGGGGTGTGTGTCGACAAGCCCTAGAATACGAGCTCAGGACTATGGCTGCTTGCAACTGCAATGAGAAGGGAGAGTTGGATGTCAGTGCATGAGTAAGAAGCAGTGCATGTACACTCTGCAAGAGAAGCTGCGAGTGCGGGGTACGGAGGGGAGATCCCTAGAGCCATCTCAGCACCCCATTCTTCCTCTCCTGTTACAAACGTGTCCTTGGATACAGCCATTAGCTTTCCTAACGGCTCAGCTCTGGCTATTCCCTAGGTGTCACTGCCACAGCAGCTTTTATCGGTAATTGGACTAGGAAAGAAAGGCTCCAGTTATCCCAGTGCCACAGACACTAGCCCAGGCACACTGTTTGCCAAAATGTTTTCAGTGGGCACAGGATAAAGTTCTGAAGGCAGCTTGCTCAGCCTGCACAGATGGGGGTGTGTTTAAAGGTTTTATTTTTCCAAAATACACTGCGGCTCCTTGGCTAAGAGCTACAATTACTCTTAGGAAGAGGGAAACAAACATCCTGCCAATTTAACTTACACACAAACACACACACACACACACTTGATCCTGACTTCTGCATTCATCATTTAGCTCAAAATCGCCTTTTTGGGGGAGGCAGGAGAAGAACTGAATTGTTTGTGTATTGTCAGCATTAAGCAGATAGATAAGTATGTAAGCTGGAATGTTATTTCTAAAGTTATTTTAAATATTTGGGTCATCCACTTAAACTATGTTTAAATGAAATCAGTATGAATTTCTCCATTTCTCTGACGGCACGATAGAGCCGTACTTTCTGTCGATAAATACATCAACATTTAATGGCCAGGCTGAAATGTGACAGGCTCATCAGGAGACAAGTTGTTGGGGGTTTATGAAACTACATTTCTAATTTTATCAGTGACTGTCTCTAGACTTCCAAGCCTTTTTTGTTGGTTTTTTTTTTTGCAAGGGAGGGGAGCAGCTGTGTGACTAAACACCTGGCATTTAGGGTTAGGAGCATCATGACAAAGCCAGCTTTAAATCAGGTGCCCTCATCAACCAGTCCTACCTAACACGCGGTTTCGGGGGCTGTGAGAAGACACTGTCTCTGTGATAGACAGTTTTATTTCCTGTTTGCAGGGTATGAACTTGGCAGCAATGGAAAGCTGAGCAGAGCCCCAAATCTTCTGTACTTGGGAAATCTGGCTTTAAAAGCATTAATGCACAGAAACAGACTCAGAGGCTAAATACTTACCGGATTACCCTTTGCGTTATGATCATCTGTTTTTGTCAAAGACATGCTTAGAACCTGGCTACTCAGAGGCACTGAGGAAAATCAGGAATCAAATTCAGAGGTTAAGTTAATGTTTTTATATGTTAGACTCTCACACAGACACACACTTTTAGAACCATTGTGGTCCACAACGTCATCCTTTAATTTATTTGTGTTCACCGTGTAGCTTTGATTCCTCTGAATTTTCCCAAGTTGCTCCTGAAGACAAGGCTCATTAAAGTCTGTCTGCACACAAATGTTGAAACAGACTATGGTGGTGTTTGTAATTTGCTGCTGAATTATTTATTCATCATAGAGAAAAAGGGTATTGTTGATTAGCCTACCTCACCAGAGGTGTTCTGCACGAGTCATTGTGGTGTAAGCTCAAGCATGCACTTATTATGTGTAACAGCTCTACATATATCACCTGAACGGGCTTAACAGAAAGAATAACTTACGCTATATTACGTATCTAATTTAGGTGCTCTAAGGTGCAACTACATGAAAACATAAAATAACCAACAAGTACATGGTACAGGAAACTGCTAACACCACAAGCAAAAATACATGAAGCCCAAAATAATCTCATTCCAGTCACTTAATGGGTATGCCAAGTTTAGAAACCTGGCAACCTCAGACTCCTTTAAAAGACTAGAGAATGGAAGAGAAAGACACTTTCAGGTCAGCCTAGATTTTACAGAGATGTTGGCTCCCCCAGACACCTCTGATGTACAGGGCAGAGGGAAAGTTTAGGTTTACAGGCTCCTATTTAGCTCTATAAAGTTAACGAGATCAAACCAAGCTCTACTATCCATTGGGACTCTCTATATAAGAGGTTGATATAGGAGATGTGAATTCAGATTACATTTCCTTCCAATCAAAGCACTGAAGAGATGCTCATTCATTTTCTTAGCATGCCTACTAACAAGAAACCAGTCCACCTTTTTTCCTTTGGCAATCACACAAACACAGCATAGCTAGGTTTGCCTCTGGAGATTCCTTCTATCTGCTCTACTGCTCTGATCCTGCTGGGCCACCTACAGCCAGTTGCCCAGGACCACTTCCAAATGCCTTTTAGATACCTCCCAAGGATGACGATTCCACCACCTATCTGGGTAACCTGTGCCAGTGCTCAGTCACCCTCACAGTGAAAATGTGTTTCTTGATGTTCAGAGAGAACCTTCTGTGTTTGTTTGTGCCCATTGCCTCTGGTCCTGGCCTTGGACACCAGTAGGAAGAGCCTGGCACTAAAAACTCGTTTGTGTAGACATTTACTTGGGAACTAGAGAGACAAATTCTCAAAGTGTAAGCCCAGGAGTATACTACCACCAGGTAAATCTGGTTGTGAAAACACCTCTGAGGTACCAGTTATACTGTAGCAACTGTGCAAGTATACTCTACCATGGGGCAAATGTGAGGAATCTTACTCCCCAGAGGGGAAAGAGCTGCCTCCTATCTTCTGGGCTTTAGTTTAAACAAAACACGTGTAAACCTTTAACGTACCATTCCTCTGACCAAGCACCAGATGATAAGGTCTGAAGTAGTCAGACATCATCTGTAACGCAGAAGGAGACAGCATTGCGAAAATATCTAATCATCAGAGGAACGCAACTGAAACTTGCAAAAAAAAACCCCAAGTCCGTAAATCAGGCAGCACCTATTTCTCTCCCTTAACTGTTAACCTTTGAGCAGCACAGAGGGGCACCCATATTGGCTCTCCTGGGTTTAACAGTAAACTTTTGTGGCATCATCCTACAGAATGAAGGAAAAAAAGAATATATCAATCATACAATAAGTTGCTTAAGTATTAATTTAAAACTTTTACCTGAACTACTTAAACTGTGCTGGCTTTGTGCTGAAATAATGCTGTTTATTAGTTAGCCTGAAGTGGCATAGTAATTCTCATAGTTTCTGGTTGTAGTCTTAAAGGAGGCTTTCAGCAGTTTAGTGAAATCTAATCAGGGGAAACCTCAGTTTCCACTCCATCCTCAGTCACAAGTCTTCTCTTCTGGCCTTGTATGAGTCACCCACACAAGTGGGAAGGCATCAAGTCAACAGAAAATCCTCTTGGACAGGTGTGATCAACCTTCTTTGGTACTGCTTTTTTAATGTCTGACCAGAGGTGACAAAAGTCTCAGAATTGTTTCCAAAACAGCTCATCTGCATTGGGAAAAACTGACTTGTTTCTCTGGAGGCTGGAACTAAATTTTAGTTCAGTCTCTCATTCTGCAAGACTAGTGCTATACGTTTTGCTGCATTTGGAGCCAGGGCTGCCTCCAGGGACATTGTGTGCAAGAACTTTGACATTACTTTACAAACTGGAATAATGTAAAATTAACCTCAAAGATCCTCCTCACAAGCACTTGAGCAATTCTCACCAGATCCACATAATATCTGGTATCTCTGTTCTCAATAAGTGTTTAATTGACATTTGAATATCAGAAGATTAAAAGACTCTTAGGCCTGAACAACTTTTAGAAACATGCTCATGGAGTGCAGCAGGCAGAAGAGAGCCTCAGCCATACAGTTCAGGGACCATGCTGTTTCCAGGTGCTAGTAAATTCTGAGAAACCAGGATAACAATGCATTTACTAATTAAAGTAGAACTCTACAAGCCATGAAACTTGCTTTTTCAGGGTCTGTATCTATGTCAATTGGCACAATGGTTTATAGAAACAGTATTACAGGTCAGCTGCTTATTTTTTCCTATTCTGTCAGGCTAATGAGTGGCTTGAGTATCAATAGACTTTAAAATTAAATAACTTCAAAAATTGTTTCACAGTGCAAAGACAGCACTATAGATGGAGAGATCTCAGGAAACGCAAACGTACATTAAAATGATGCCATGTAATAGAATGAAATTCGCTGCACTTGCTCCTAGTGGCTTTGCTGTAAGACCATGGGAGTTGATTTGGCCCTGGGGAAGCCATTAAGAAGCTTTTTCAAAAGGGCATGGAATTTGGGGTAAAGGTTACCATAAACAGTTTCATCTATTTTAATTTCTGAACAGACTCAGTTAACAACATTACACTCGATGTAGGTTTTCATTCTATGTGTATGCTACATATGTATATATATATGTATAACTACAGCTGTACTAAAACTACATTTACTTTTTAATCCACTGAAATTAAAATCCACACCAGGTTGTTTTTGTGTAGATCTAAATGAAGCTCCACAGAAAACCAAAATGAATATTCTTCAAAAGGTCTTTGATGAGTTACTTCATTAATGAATTTAGAAGCTGCAGAAAACTGTCAGCTCTTAAAGCCTAATTTCACAGTACTTATTGATAGACTTAGGAGATTATGCTGTAAACCATGTAGCTGGCAAAGTGGATACAGGAGTTGTGCAAGACATATTTGAAATGTGTCGCTACCAAAGAGCTATGGAACAGGCACAAGCCGTTTGCATTCGTTTAGTCTTTAAAGGAATCATTCCAAACGCTGTTATAAGGAAAAGGTGGCTCACTTTAATAACCACAGGCATTGGTCACTATTTAACAAGACATTCTAAAAAAGTAATCACAATTTGTCCAATAGTAGTTTACAAGTGGATGGTATACATTAAGATACAGAGGTAGAAGTTCACTTTTACAATGCTTCACTAATACAGATTACCAAATTCAAGGCACAAAATTGTTCGCTTTACAAAAAATACTGTAAAAATTTTGTTTCCTGTTCTACGATGTCAGTACAACTCAAAAAAAAGAAATCTTTACACCCTGCCATATTCTGCATGGAGAGTTGCATCAGGCATGATTCTATTTTTCCTTTGCTAATAATTGGCATATGACCAGCACTTACATAAACAGTTTGTATCTCAGCTGAGTTGCTTTGTCTTTTAGGCACAAGTCCAGTTACAGAAATTTAATACAACAGCTTCCTCGGGGTGGGGGGGTGAGAAAGCTCCGTCGGAAGTAACAGTGAGAAGGATGAAAAGAAACATGTAGTCCATAACAGTAGACTGGACTTTGACATACAAGTGAAAACAGAACAGAGCACATTTCAATTCAAGTGACTTGAAATAAGTTCGTTCAAATCCTTGACTACATTCCCAGAAAGCCAGATGCCCAGTACAAGTTTGTTCTGAGACTATTTGGGACATTCACTTGCCTCTGAATCAGCAGAGATTTACAAATTTCTTTTTGCCTTTGTTTAAATAGAACACACGGTTGTTACAAAGGAGAGTTACGCCACGATTTGGCCATGTGTCCTTTAGAGAGCTTGGGTGAACAAGTGAAGAGATGCACTCAAACTGAATTCAGTCCTTGAATTTGCTAAAAGGTCACGAGCAGTAGCTTACATCTCAAAGTTTCCCTCCCTTCCCAAGTTTCACAGGGAAAGACAATTTCTGAAATGTTGCAATTTCTATAGCTGGAGACAGCTCTTAGAAGCCTTGGCAGGCTGAGGAAGAGACATCACACAGTGCATCCCTACAACAAGTAGTATGACTAGTTTACTGTACATACAGTGATATTCTAAAGGACGATGGTGGCAGCTACACCGTTAAGTTCATCTTGCTTTACCTATCACATTTTCCAAGTACTCTAGTCACTTTTATTTACAGTATATGAAACCCCACTGATTTTTAGAGTTCACCACACAGGTTTAGGACCCAAGAGAATGCCACAGTAAGATGTTGACAATTGTGTCTGTCAGATGCAAGTGCACTTCATAATCCTGTCGTGTAACATCATTGTATTCACCTATAAATGAGTCCATCCGAAACAGGGTTAAATTCCATTCTTTGCTTCATTGTTGTTTGTAGCCTGTTTCCTTTGAGCAATGAAGGGGTACATGCACTTGTCTGCTCCCAAAAATCGGTACATGCACACGACTGCTTCAAAGGGCAGAATACTGTGTGAAAGAGGTTAACAAATTGTTAGAGGACAGGACAAAACAGAGCTCCTGCTTTATACTGTGTAGTTGGTGGTCTTAAAAGCAATGTAATAGCTATTGGAGAGGCTTCTTAAGGGATTTTTATTTCACAGGGATACACACGGAGAGAACTGAAATTCTAGCGCCCCAATCACCCAGGCAAGCAGAAAGGAGGAAGAAGCTATTTACTAACGTGCCTCTAGCTTAAACCAGATTTTCTGCTGCTTCTTCACAAGCAGTGTGATAGCCTGTTTTAAAGGGGAAGGGGAGGCAAGGGCATCACAGAAGGCCTACTAAAGCAAAGCAACTGCTTTAGAGCCACATCAGCAGAGGTCATCAGACATTTAAGATATTCTTTAATGGGGGATTAGTGTTAGTTAATGCCATTCTTTGATCACCAGATGTCTTAACAACCTTGACTTACATTCTGAACTCAATCATCCATCCTCGAAAAGCAAGTTCCAAAGTAAAAAGAGCAATTTCCTTCTTCCCCCTCCAGATAAAAATTCCAAAAGGCAACTAATGTGATGAATATCTGGCTACAGACCCTCCCCTCCTTCCCACATCCATAAAATAGTACTTTTATTTCAAGTGAAGTACTCAGGGGCACTAGTGAAGGACAAAGATGAGATTTCCTCAGCCCCCGGAAATAGTGGCAGACACTCACTCACTCAGTGGAAACCAGTACACAGGATCCACCCATTAGGAGTAATGACCACTGAAGCACCGAGAAGGAGATGTCACTGGTACAGGTGTCCTCACTGCCAGCAGCACTGCTTGTGCAGTAGTGACTGGAGGGCCTTTGATCTAAGTGCTGCTGCCTGGGGCATGGATTATGCAGAAGCTTTGATCTCCCTGTTGAAAGCTGAAGTGTTGAACCAAGACAACCCAAAGGGCCTTTGATGTGACTGTTGTTGCATAAGGCACTGCTTGTGCAGAGAGCACTGAAGCACCCTCTGAGCTTCTGGTTAAAGAGGCTAGTTCTTAATGTTGACAGTAGCCTTGATTTGCTGGAGGAAGAGAGACATGCATATACTCTCTTCCAGTAAAGAGGTGAGTGGTGAAGGTTCCTCGAGTCTTTGGTGAGCTTGTCCACCATGAGAGACTTTAGAGAACCACTGCACTGCAAGTGGAATGAAAATCATCAAGGTTCTCATTTCAAACCATTCCTTGCAGAAGAAAACAAGAAAATGCTGTACTTTGAAAGGTTCCTCCTACACACTAGATTTAAACTAAAACCAGACAGCTGTGAATATAAACTATAAACTAGAATAAACTAGAATGCAAGTGATCTTGCATCAGTGGAATTAAGCCAACTCCTGTATTACCCTGCATCATGGAAATGTCAGCCTAGTTGCAGATTAAAGAGTTCCCATCCAAAAGCTGCCACGTGTTAGAAGAAAGGGGGTAATTCCTTTAAATGTCCCTTCCTCCAAACTTGGACTCTGAATATTATTGGTTCTCAATGTGCAGATTTTCAATTTGTCTATCATATCTATAGAAGTTCCAGAGAACCTGAAGGCAGGGCATCCTACACAGTGGTTCTAGAGGAAAACCCCTAGACGTTCCCTTGCTGGAAACTGCTTCATGCACAGTTCCTAAGGAGGAACTCAAACAATGGAAAAACAAGTCTGTTGAAAAGAAAATAGGCATTTAAAGAAGATGGAAGATACCAGAAAGGTAAAAACAAGGGTAAGACACAGGATCTCAGTTTTATGAAGCTTCCCAAGCAAGCAATCAGTACTTGTGCAAAGGCAAGAGAGAGACTTCTGAATTCTAAAAAACAGCACCTACGGCCTCTGTAGGAGGGAGGGTGTTTTATACTCAGAAAGAGAAGACGTCCATGTATTTTATTGGTGTTCTGTAGATTGCTCTGCCAACAAGTCGGCACTTCAGCCCTTACCTTTTCATGAAGGTGACCATGTACATGAGGCGAGGTGTGCAGATCATTGGCTGGTCTGTAAGGATAGCTCTCATAGCCTGCTTCACACAGTATTCTGGTTTCAGGGGTGGAAGGAAAGGCTCAATTTCTTTTCTGAAATATTTGAGTAAGTAAGATTATGAGAAAAAAAGATCATAGACCTCAGTAAAGAGTTCATTAAGTCACTTTCTTCAGAATGCCTCAGCAGGGGCAAAAATTTCCTTTTTTTTTTTTAGTAGTTACTGATAAGTTACAAAGACTAGGCAACACAAGTTTTGAGCTGTAATTATGACAAGACAGATGACAGTGAATTCAAAATGTCATTTTTGAGTCTAATGTCAACAAATATTAAAGCAGATATGACATTCGTTCTAATATTTTTATCAGTTACTTTCAAGTACTTTTATGACAGTACAAACAGAGGGCAGAGCGACAATTTTACTCACCTGATTCTGCACCCTCTAAACATTCCTGTATCTACAAGATAAGGGCAGACTAAAGTTGTTTTGATTCCATCCTTTTCAGCTGCCTTCAATTCGTGGCTCAAAGACTCGTGGAAACCTACAGCTCCAAATTTGCTGGCACAATAATCCTGTGTTGGCAATGAGCAAAGCAAGAAAAAGGCAACTTAAGGACAGATATGAATAGTGTTCAATGCCAAAGCATCTGAAGTGATTCTGCACAGATTTTCAAAACAATAACAAAAGATGGCCACTGAATAAAGCATCACATCAACACATTTATCACTTTACTTTTGAGGCAATTAACACAGATTCATGAAAACAGAAAAGCTGAATGTAGGAAGATATTACTTTGGATTCAAGGCTTTGAATTGGGAAGGCTCACATGGCAAGTTACTCCAATTACTGGTTTGCTCAATATTAAATGTTACAACAAAGGACTGGGATACCTAATGCTACCTTAGGTCACATTTGAAAAGCTTGGAGAGCTGGAAGGGCACAGGTAAAAAAAAAAAAACCCAAACCTTAAATGCTTATTTTTAAGGTTCATTTCAACAGAAATGATATAATGGACATTTGAGTGTATTATTTGTTTTTTCAGAAGAGGATATAGCTTGTATAGCTCATGAAAATACTAAGTTCAGCAACACCAAAAAAAAGAATTGCATGGACAGCAGGTATTCAAGATTTCTGTTGAATGTATCCACACCTCTGCTGGTAGTCACACCTACAGCCTATGAAACTCTGTAGTTTTCCCCAAGACAGTAAATACCCTAAAAAGCCTTACGTTACACCAGCTTCATTCATTTTGAAACACTGCAGTTTAAAGTCCTGGATTGAGCCTTACCTACATGCAGAGAAGCTTCTGCTCATGGGGGTAATATGACCACTATTCTGTTAGACATCAATTTTCACTGAATGCTTTCTGTTCACACTGTTTCTGCCAATGAGTACAGAAACAAGACAACAGGCTCTAATCCTAACCTGGCATTATGTACTTCTTCAGTACACAACCCAGGGTTCTCAAACAGCTGCTGGCAACTAGACAACCTATGCTTATAACTGTAAGCCTAGTAAAGCAGGTGAGACATTCTGGAAGGAAAGGCTGGCAGTCATTTCCTCACAAGACAAAAAAACTCACCAAACCAGAAAAACATTACTTTTTCAAAATCCCTGCATTTGGCTTCAAGCATAGCACTGAAGATCTCGACAGGAGAGGTAGCTGGGCACTTTTCAGGTTTCTAAATCTATCTGTTAATTCAAAGATCATTTTGCATTCTGAAATCCTCAGCTATCCTAGGTTTTCACTTCAAGTGGCAACTCCACCTGACACAGTAGGTGAATACAGTGGCTGCCCACATCCTGTGGATCCCACTCACAGGCTGCCATGTGTTGATGTGGCACTCGGCGCCATAGCCTTTGAGTATCTTTGAAGATTTGACTTTATTTTCTCTAGCTGATAATACAAAAAAGCTTATCCTAAGCAAGATGTGACAAATGTACCATTCCTTATAGTTTAACAAACCTCCACTCCAGCAGTACTGAACAATCCCAAGGAACTTGCAACTGTCACAATGTGTCCGTGATTCATTTCCAGCATCTTGGGCAGGAATGCTTTGGTAGTCTACAAAGGAATAAAAAAACAACAACAACCAACCAACAAAATTAGAAGCACCTACCATGAGTGTACTACATCAGTGATAAGTGTTCAAAAACTCCATCTCAGTTTATTATCAAGAATTTTGAAGTACAACCACTGGAGAGGTTTTGAACTTCTGAGTTTGACAAAAACGACAACAGAACACCTACAGCTTGTTTGTGAATTCAGACAGCGAGGCAGCAAGGATTATATCTCCAGAAATCCCAAGGTTAAAGTATCAATTGAGCTCAGACGTGTTTATTTTTCTGCAAGAGGCTAGTTATCAGAAAGAGATAATTTGACCCTAAAATGGAAGTCACTTTTTTTTTGTAAAAGACAGAAAAAGGAATGTGAAGTGTTTAATTACACCACTCAGACCATCTGTGTCGAGAGCACTGCCGATTATCAGTTCTACTTATTGACGGTGTGTTTTGCAAGTTAGATATGGCTGGTTTTACACAATCACCTTATTATCTTGGGCATTTTACATGAAAAGAAATCCTAGAGGCAGAACTTTTGCTGATGTTACATTTTACATTTAATACAGTAAACAATTGCTAGTCTAAATTACTTTCCCTCTTTGTTAGTACCCATAAGCATTGCCCTAAAAGACAAAATACACATTTGTTTTCAGTCCTTCTAGTTTCAAAATAAGCCAAAAGCAAATAGTTCCAAGACACAACTTTGATTTTAACCTCCAGTTTTTAATTATAACAAGGTCTGTTTCTGTCTAAAAAGCCAAGTCAGAGATAGCTCCTTTAAAAAAAGCAAACCACTAAGCAATAAATGGAAGGCGTTTGCTAGATGATCATCCCTGCTAAGATACCTACCTTTGTCATATGTTTTCTAAAGCTGACTCAACATTTTCCTTTTTAAATTATTCAGCAGAGCATCAAATATGCTGAAAGATACATGAATTTGTAAAATGGTTTTGTAGCTATGACTTATTTCAGCTTCTAGGTTGCCACCTTTAAATTGCCAAAGAACTTCAGACAATGCCTTTTTTTTTTAACCTCAAACATGTCTAGTTAATATACGAATCTATTAATGACAGAACTATTATTCTAATTCACTCAGTACCACAAATGCTTAATCCTCCCAGAGACTCGGTCTTCCCATGTAATTTGGATCCAAAACCAGAGCATTCAAATGCCCCTTAAGTATTTGCTACTTGCTTAATTGTTGGTCTTGAGCAGTGTCAGCTACATTCTTAAAAAGACATACAAGCTACAGCTGAATCCATCTAATTCCATTCTTATGCTGTCTGCATTTTCTAATCACAGACGTCAGGACAGTTTTGCTCTAATGATTTTCACATGTTCTTGTACAACATTTTTGCCTGCAGGTGTTAAATGACTAATCCAGACCTCCTAACACCACACAAAAGAGTGTTTTCCCTGGACAGCTGGCAGATGACAGAAGATTAACAGACCTCCTGACTCCTTGCCTTTTCTACTGTTGATTCATACAACTCCTAGATTCTGTCATAACTGCATAACAAAGCTAATTATAAAAAAATAATCTGAGAGCAAGCTGCCTTGCATTTGTGTCTTTCCTCGTGGCAGGGATCTCTAAGCCTCTTATATAGAGCCTCAGACAAGAATTTAGTTTGCTGTTGAAGTAATCTGTGCCAGGCACACAAAGTTTCAGTCTCTCTTCCCAGGTTGCGTGGCAACACAGCTCAGACCTTACAGGGCAGCACCATCTGCAAAGGTAAGAAGCTTGGCCCGGATGGAGCTGAAGTTTTACATTGTGTTATTTACCTGCACCCTGTCTTATGGACCCCAAAACCAACAGCATGTATCCTACCCCTGATCTTCCACATTATCCCTCCAAGAGATCAGTCCTGCTAACAATTTACTCCCCTCTGGAGCATTAGTCAGCTCCATCAGCTGTTTTCACTTACATCTCAGTTATCTGTCCACATCACAACGGAATGACTGATTGCCACCTCGCACTGCCAGAAAGCTTGATAATGCAGACTGGAGCTCTGGCTGCAAACCACAGCAACTACAGAAATGAAGGGGCACTTGCCTTGGAGTTTGTCTTGGGAGAAAGAAGCTAAAGAAGTAGTAATAGTATTTTTTAGTAGGGAAAAGCCTACCACTTTCAAGGCATGAATCAATGTTTTCTTCTAAGAGATAAAGAAGAGGCAAGTGCATCAAACTTTGTTGGGCTGGATTTTCTGCTGTCTTTACTATGGTACTGACTTTTTTTAATCTTTATGATGGTGATACATAACCAGGTGTCCGTAAGTTTCTGTGTTTATCTATGGCTGAGAAAGAAGAGAATTTTCAGAGAGAGGGATATTTCATATATACATATATGAAAAAAAAAAACCAAAGAACAACTGCAGAGTAACAAATTTCAGAAAGCCCACTCAACTATGTTACGCTCCCTCAAAGCATAAAGATTACAAAGATTGAATTTTCAGAGATTGTGGCTACATTTCAACCAAGAGGAAGCTAGCACAAGACAAATATACCCTGCTCAGGACACTTTTTGGTGATGTCTTCAGCAATTCAAGTGCAGACTGAACAGCTCCCAGCAGCAGAACTACAGTCACTTCATTTAAGTCATCTCTTAAAATGCCATTTATGGCCACTTAGTAAAATATACAACTCCTCTGCTCTGAGGAAAGTTACCAATTCATGGAAACCTTTGCATGAGACCTCTGTGTTCTGAAACTCCCTGCCCAGAGCAAGCCCCTGTGCTCTGTCATAGGACATTAGCCTGCAAATCCATTTAAAATGGGAAGCTGAGACAGTCTATAAAGACAGCACAACTATCACATGCAGAAAACAGCAGCCAACCATCAAAGTAACATCTCAGTTACATGGCTGTCAGAGAAAGTCCTTTCTGTTGCTGCCACCCTCCCGCCATCTGCAACAGCTGGGAGTCAGGACTGGAAAACAAGCCCTGTCAGAAGCAGACACACCCTATGAGGGGGAAGATGCATTTCCAGTCTCAGAGTAAAAGCTTGCCCACTGCTCCTCCCAGCCTCTGCTTGCTGGGAAAAACAATCCCAAAGTGAAGTTATTCTCTTTCTTGGTATAAGCAATCCCCAAATCAGTGTTCTTACTGAGCTGCTGGCACAGCCTGCTTCCTTCATCAAAGCAGCTTCCTCTATACTTTGGTCCCCAGTTTTTCTGCCTGTTACATAAACCAGATCAACCTAGTTTCTTGTTTCTAGTTTCCCTCAGCTTCAGTTACATCTGCCTACCAGACCTGAAGTCTTCTGTGTGCTTGTTGTGCTGCTGAGAAACAAGAGTTTGATCTGTTCAGGGCAAGATGCCTCTCCTGGGTGGCCTTCCCAGCTGGAGTTTGTCTGAACAGGTAGTACTGCCCACATTATTAGTCTTTCAAGGTGATGCATGGACATGCTAATATTCCATTAAAAAAAAAAAACAGTATTAGAAGATACCAAGCAAGAAATTAGTTTTGTCCATGGCATCAGGGGTCATGAACCATGCCCCCAAAATAATTCACATGAACTCAAGTGATTTAATCGAACTATCTGCCTTCCAGTTTGATCCTTTAGGTTTCAGTTTTATATCTCACAACTTCAGAGGAACGTCTAAGTCAGAGCTGGGTCTTTTATTAATAACAAACATAACACACTTTTCAACACTGAAGAGAAACCAGTAAGTAGAATGCAGTGAATGGAAGGAATTATGTTGTGACACACCAGAACGAGGAATTGGGGAAGCTATGTGGTGTTCAACTTCAAGAAATTGAAGTTAAGCATCCTCTTCACTCAGAATTAGCTTTTTTTTTTTTTTAGAAGAAAGTGGAAAAACCCCAAAAGCATAGTGCAAACATGCATTTTCTAACCTGCAGTACAATTTAGATACTACAGCTAGGTAGAAAAGATAGAACATACAAAGCTGCTCTGAACAGAGTAGTTATTTTTAGCTAGCTTAACCTTTAAATATTTTGGAGCCTCGAGATCCAATTCCTAATCTTCTAAGCATTTTTTTCCTCTATGCTTCTGAAAATACCAGTGAGTACAAACTATTCCCAGTAGCTGTAACCAAACATCTATTTAATGTGCACACAGCTTTAATGACTTATTTCTCACAAGTGTGAAACTGAACAAGCATTTACATGTCACTTCATAGCTTTCGTAATCTGTTCTCAACATTTTGGTTTACGGCAAATTAACTTCTAACAGTCTAGCACTTCTTCCCTCCCCTTCCTCAAATTCTTTAGTTCCATTCTTAATGAAACAAAACTCAAAAGATTGTGCAACACAAAGAACAGCACAGCTGCAATGTCAAGACAAATTAGCCTAAATGCAGCAAATGAGAATATGAAGAAACGCTGCGATTGGGAAAGTTATTTTTTTTAATTAAATTTTTGATTAATTATTCTTAAAGCAGAAAGCAAGCACCCACAGAAAACAATGTCAGCTGTATGCAGCTCAAGACAATGCATACTGAATGAAGAAAGCACACCAAAAGTGGAAAAGTACAGGCTACCATATATTTAGAGTTGTCTTTATATCAGCAAAAGAAATGAAGCAGGTACCAGCAAGTAAGGTCCTTTACGTTTCTACTTTTCAATACAGTGATTTTTTTTTTCCCCCAAAACTTTCTGCCTTCTGTCAATGATCATCAGCCCTTTTAAACTATTCTGATGGCAAAAAAAAAGCTGCTTTACTGCAAGGCAGAAACTCTCTTATGGCAAATGAATAGTTCATTTTCCATACAACCCCTTCAGTAAGAGGGATGAAGAATGGTTATTTTTCCAGGGCTGACCAAAACAGATGAGTTTTTACATGGCTACAGTTATCCACAACAGTGGTGTACTTGTGTAACAGGCAAGACGTTTCCTTCCAAGCCACAGCTATTGCTAACTGCCAGGACAGCTATGTAACAGGACAAATGAGTGCAACATTTGGGTAAATTTATTGTTACATCTTCACCTTAAACACTATTTGGCTACACCTAAGAAGCAAAATTCGTGTGAGTAGTCAGGGACTCACTCAGATGACTCTGGGAACTAAAGTACCAAAGATGATAAAAGACTACTGCCACGAGTGTTAACTAATCCAGTAACTACTATCATGCAGTAATGAAGCCACTGACATGAAAATGTTATTCCAAGTTTTTGTCTAAATTACATGTTATACCCTCTCTCTCCCCCTCAGCACAGACATTCAGCCTTCTTTTCCTCCTATTCTTCTTCAATAGACCACAGCAGGACATACTGCAGGTTCTCCTACTCCTCCAATGCAGGACAGCTCATGGCCACTCACTCCACCACGGACTGAAATCCAGATTTCCACATGCCCCAGTTTTTCTTTCCATTCCAGTTACTGAGGAAGAATACACCAAGGTCTGACAAAGTAGCAGCCCTCTAACTTTTCTGCAGATGGGCTGTGTCAGCCCTGGCCTAAAGTAGGTTTGTCCAAACCAGGTTGGCCAAACTATTGTAGGATAAATACACTACTGTATCTTAAAAGGGAAACAGAGGTGCCTGAAAGGCAGAAAAGCCCAAAAGCAAGCTTATCAGTAAATATACTGAAGTTATTTTCAGCTACAGCCTTACAGCCCAGCTTATTTCAGAAGATAACCACTTTAAATTCTTTTTATAAACACAGGGTGAAACCTCACCTACAGGATTAGTGAAAGCCATTGCCGAACAGTTTTAGAAGAGGCCTTGAAAGTATAACCTAGAACTGTGCAACCCTCAAAGGAGAACTTGTTCAAGTTAGACGCTATAATATCCAAAATGCCGTCTCACACACCAAAGCATGCCGTTACAAGCCTGGATTTAACCCTTGGTTTTCCTTCTGTCTTTCTTATTTGGGTCCAATGAGAACTGAGAGTATTTCCTTGTCATTTATATTTATCTCAATTTTCCCATATTGTCTCCACATTCCTCTTAAATTCAATTCCACGGTCTCTCTGAAATACTAGGTTAGGGTGAGATTTGTAACTGTGCTAAGGATCCGTGAAAATATCAAGTCCTGATTTGAACACTAGAGACCACAGAGCACAAAGGAAATGACTCTGCCAGAAACAGGATCAATATAGAAGGTAGACAGAAGTCTACAACTACTACTGACCTTGCTAACATAAGGGATTAAAGCTGTAATTTCTCTGCTGATTGTTTTCAAGAAGTGCTAAGGCCCTTCTAGATAATTAGCCACTAAGTAAATATTTGAATAGCTGTGGAAATTAGTGCTATTTTGGATCTTCAGTTTACATTATCAAGAAACAATACCGAAAAACATGCCAGAATTACCCAGTCTTCTTAAAACAATGAATTAAAAAAAAAAAAGCCAGACATTTCTCTAGATCATTGATAGGTGTATCAAGATCCTTCTGGAGCAAAAAGGATCAGAAGATACAGATGATGTCCTCAAGCCAAGCTTCCATAGACGGCTATATTGAAAGCATGAAAAGAAGCTATTCAAGGGCTGCCCTCAAATGTGCCTTGAGCATGCCCTGCATTCAAAACAAACAAACAAACAAAAAGCTAAACCTTCCAATATTTAATTTCTAAAGGAGTCTCTTAGTTATTTAGCTCCTGGCAGGCAACATGGCCTTCAATTTCTCGCTAAAGCTTTATTTGTCCTCCACATAAAACCCCACTGGTTTAGGGCCATGGGGATTCCTTTAATATTGAACTGCAACAGCAGTTAATGCTTAACATACATGCACAGTAATAATGTTACAGTTGCCTTGCAACCAGAAGCTCATGAAAGAGCAAGATAGACTTAAACAGGAGTCTGTAATGACAAGTAACAAGGAAGCAAAGCCACCCTGCCCCCCCCCCAAATAGTTTGGCTATCCTCCATCTGTAGACAGAGTGAAACTACAGATAAGATTTATCCAGGTTAAGAGGTGAAGGTAACAAAATAAAGTAAATATCCTGAAGAATTAAGTCGCAATGAAAAGCAATATCAGTTAATCTAAAACTGTATTTCATTTAGAGAAAAAAATGGCATCTTTTTTTTCCCCCTCTCTCCAACTCTGCCTGAAACACTTCTTTGAAGTACATGAATTCTTAGCCTAGTAAAGACATAAGCTATTACTCGAATCTTTTGGTTTTTAGTTCATTATTAATTCATGTTAGTAATCAATGTTCCTGTTTTCTTCACCCTCACGACCAATTAATATGCATAAAGTCTCCTACTTCGACAGACATATTTGATCATAGGAAAAGCACTGAAGTTGTAAAAAATCTAGGTTAAATCTTACTGAGGTTTGCAAGTGGGTTTGTTAGTAGTAGCAAACCTTTGTCACATCATTCGCTAAAGAACAAGTATGCTACGGCCCATATTTACATTACTATTTTATTCAGCATTTGTAGTATTTAGGATCCAGTTACAAAATTTCTGCAGTTTTCAAAGCCAATAGTTACCACTGTTTCCTGTGAATGGTTCAGCCATTGTAGTGGTTCCTCTTACATGGACTCAACATGTTGGGTATATCAGAAGAAAGCTGAAACTGAATTAAGTAGTTCCCTTAATCAGAACTTAGTGCCACAAAGCTGTTTACAATGGGTAGACAGTAAAGATAAGATAAGTAATGCTATTAAAAAAAAAATCCACAGGAAACTAATACCACTGGTTATCTCTCAAACATTAATCATTGATTTCCACTCTTCACTACTAGGACCAGTTATGCTGTGCCTAGGGCAACTGAACATTACCTGACTAAATTGCCTTTTGTATAGTTTGTTAACAAGGCTTAGTTAAAAAGGGTTTGTATCTACAAAGAGGGGGATATGAAAAGTGCTTATGGAAAGACATTGCAACAGAAACTTGTTGTGGTTGCCTTATGTCACCACCTTGTCTCCCTCTCCCCTTTTCTTGTAAGGGCTTAATTTCCCGAGATCTTACCCCAAATATAGTAACTAAAACCAGAATAAAAAACAACAACAACTCTGTTGTCCCTCTCATGCAAAGTGTAATACTCAGGAATACATTGAAGTACATTTCTGATCCCTACTTCAGAAGCTTTCTTCTCAAGAGTCAAGGTGGAAAAGATGACATTACCTAAGGTTTACAGTGATCTGCTGCTAACCAAACTCCAGTTCTCTTACATAAAGCTTTTCTGCATCCCCCACCTTGTTGCATCACTCTAGATTTTGTGCACACCTTTACCTATGGGCAACAGTTTAGGTACATATAGCAGCCAAATGTGGCCCTGCTTTCCCCTTAAGAACATTTCACTTTCTTTAGAGAACTCACTACCTTATATGCTTTCTGGGCATGCAGAAGTTTGGGTATTCAACCTGAGCTACCCTTCTTATTTCTATACCAGCAAGTAGAATTTCAAGCCTTTATGTTATTGGTACACAGTCTCCAAAAAGCTTTTATTTTCTTTCTTCCTAAGAGGAAACAGATCTTGTATTTACAGGCTTTTTGAATTATTTCCACTCTCAGATGCCAGCCTTGTCCTGTAAAGCGTCTGATCTTTCTAGTGACTATATGCCACCAGGCATTTCCATGGCAGCATGTATCCGCTTGTATACATACTACCACACATGCACACCGATTTGTCTGCTTTCACCTTTACTTGCAAATGTGGCTTTGTTGATGTATAACTACTTCACACAAATGCAGCAGTAGATATTGTTTAAATCACTAATTGTATATTTATGCCTCTTCCCTCCAGCTTTTGCAAATCTTTGCTTTTCTTATTTTTTTTATGAAAAATGAAGCACATTTGCACAGGTTGCTCAGAGGGACTATGGAAATCTCCCTCCTTGGACATATCCAAAAGCCATTTGGACATGGCCCTGCTTGAGCCAGGGTTGGACCTGAGGAACTCCAGAGGTCCCTTCCCACCTGAATTATCCTGTCATTCTCCACTTATCAACTCCCTGCTCAACCGCTCATTCTTCCTTCTCTCACAGAGGAAGCAGTCCACAAGCCAGCAGAGCCCTTACACTCTTTATCCCTATGCAAGTTTATCAACACACAATCTTAACTAACCGGAAAGCAGGCTGATTCCTCTGCCATATCTCTCCTGTATCTCCCCCTACAGTTCTTGCCTCTAATAAATAATCTTGGTCTGTCTGAAACAGTCTGTTCTACTTCCATTTCTGTTTCTCCTTTTGTCTCAAGTCCTTTCACCTGGAGAGAGGGTTCAATGAAGCAGTACAGAGCACCTAGATGAATTTCTTGTGGTATTAACATATTTTCAGCTGAGTCCAGGACATACACATACCATACTGTTTAAAATAAAACAATCATGTCACTACAGCTATTAGATGTCCACCAGTAACCATGATCCCTTGTCAGCTTCTAAAGTGTATTTTGAGCCCTCACAGAAAATTCTGCCTGCCTTGAATTTTAATGGCTTTTAAAGCTTGGATAGAGCAATCACATTGGATCCTCAACAGCTAGCAGTTAACAGGAGAAAGGCAGTATGTCTGTTTAAGTATGAAAGTGCAGAACATAAGTTGGCAATGATGTTTGTTGTGGATTTCAAATGCCAGACCAATCTAAAAGACGAAAAGGATTAGTAGTAGGTAAGATGGCATGGTAAGAGTGCTGTTGCAGGCCCAGCTATGTGTTTAGTCTGCCTTACATTGCAAAACCAGCAAGATGCAAGTCTAGACTGAAGTAAAACTTGGGCACAAATGTATACATGAAGATTTCTCCAGCCAGCAGAAATTTAAGGCGTAACCAAGCATGAGAACTGAAGCTTTCAAAGTACTCAAGCTCAAAAGCTGACCTCTTCTCTCCTGCCCAAAGGCATCTTATTAGACAAGTAGATATTTAGCCTCCACAAATATTAATCTTGTTATACGCTCAGACTACTATAGCTACCAAACCACAACTACTATTCAATATAAAGCAAGTATTACACAGTTGGCAGCAGTCACTGAAAAATAACGTCCAGTGTAAAGGAAGTGAACTCTTCTGCTCAGATCTACCATGCCAGCATTTGAGCTTTCCATATACCAAAGACTAACAAGGAGCTCCAAAATGGCTGAGACAGCCCAGTTACACTGTAAACTCAGGAATTTAAGTTATAATCCCATTAAGTAGCACCACCAACCTTGTATTCTTCCACAGGCAGATCTGTCAGTAAAGATGACCTAATTCACACTTATTCAAATGTCAAATTTGAAATTACTTTCATGTTTTCTGGCCAAGTGATATAACAAGTTAACACTTGGCTTCTCCTTTCCGTGAAAGCTGGTTTAAGCTCTGTTGAAGTCAAGCGACTAGAAATTCTACTTTGTTTATATACTGACAAATGGCCGTGTCAAAGGATTTGTAGTGTTTCAGAGCTATGTTGACATTAGTGTAACAAACACATTAGTCCCTCACCTTCATTAGCACAAGTTTGCAGCAAATGTCCAACCATTTGGAGAGCAGTTATTTATTGCCAGCTATTTGATAAATTTTGACAAAAATGAAAACATGCTGGTATGAGTCAGTGAAAAAAAAAAAGACATAACAAATTCATTTTACAACAACTATTGGATAAGAGCTCAGAATATTCTGTTCAGTGAACGAGAACACAATCCGAGTTTTAAATACACATTTTTCTCCAGTTTGCCATAAGCTTAGTCATCCTCTGGAATATTTAGTAAGACTTGGTATTTTAGTCTGAGTGTTTCCAAAAAATTACTAGAGAACAGTAATGTCAGAACTACTTACGGAAAACATGAAATCATCATTCATGTTTTACAATTTATGTAACAAGACTTTTCAAGAAGACACTAAACAGAAAAAGACTGTCACATTTTATAGCTACCTTAAGGCCAGTACATCCGTAGAACTGCAATTGCTATAGTACTTGCAGATGAAAGCCAAGTTTCTTTACACATCCCTCTCCAACTCAGCCACTAAGTCGTTGCTTTGAATCAATTGCTTTATAAAAAGCAAAGTAATTATGCCATAACTGAGTATTGCACAAGAGGAACAGGATTAGAAGGAAAGCTTCCCTTTTCATGTAACAGTCTCACTTAGTGGAAACAGAAAAATAAAGAAGATATTATAGTTGAATGGAAATTTAGCTTCAAAAATCTAAGGAAACACTAAGACACTAGAAAGCTCCAATTTACTGCAAAGCAACTCACTGAATGAGAAGTAACATTTTAAAAATGCGTGGAGACCACAGGTTTTTAAAAAAAAACCAAACAGATGGTGTTCCTGCTTCACACTTTTCACTATCCTCCCAAAAAGAGGGTCTGCAGAAAGTAAACAGTCTTAGCAGATAAAAACTTTCACTTAGCCAATAAAGGCTAAAATGACAAAAAAAAAAAAACCCAAAACAAACCCTCCAGACAATACAGTGACCAAAACAGTAGCTAATAATTTTCAAAGATCTTACTTGCACAGGCATTTTAACCAAACACCAACAAGCTACTCCCTTTCTTGGGGTGAGTTTTCAAAGACAGAGAAACACTTCCTTCCTTTGTTTGCCCATGGTTGTTTCCCACAGGCTGAAACACGGCCTTGGTCTGTTTTTCCACATTCAAATGGTGTTAGTGCAACTGATTTCCAGAGAAACTGAAGAGTGCAGTAGGCACAAAAATCATCGCTCTCGATAGTACACAAGAGCAATCACATTATCAGTGCACAGCATAAAAGTTTGAGCTTGTAACACATTATTTGACTTACCTTTACTTAAGAGGTTTAAATAGTATTTGAAATAATGCAATCACTTCAGAAGTTGAGCTTTACATTCAAACTGTTAGGCCACTGGCAGATTTGCTGTAGCTTGGAACCACTTATGAGTTCTTAACTATTTAGAGTCTATAGATACTATTCCAGAAAGTGTCTCCAAGAATGAGGTTTCATCAGACAGCCACAGAGGTCCTATTCACAGCTACGTGGTTTTGTCTTGTTTCTCTTCACCCTTTCCCCAACACCTCCCTGCCCCCATTGGCTAGTACAAGTCTGAAATGCTGATGAGGTGATTTTTTTTTTCCCTAAACAGAAAAACTAAACTACTTGGCCAAGAAAATGAACAGCTTTCCCCCTTTGTCCTCTGCACAAGTTAGTGAGCTGAACCGTCTCACCCAAAGGTCAGAGGAATACCAAAACTAGTGCGAGTTTAGATGCAGATTCAAGGGGTGGTCCCACGTGACAACTTGCCACCTCTATAAGCTGCCTTGCAGCTTCATCTTAACTCAACAGAAATTTTGGACAACTTCTAAGCATACATCCAAGCACTTTTCCAAACCAATGCTGAAAGGGAAGTGATCAAGAAGCTGTCACACAAGTTCAAACAGATGGCAGAAATGACCAGCACCAGGGCACATTTAGGTGCAGAATTCAACAGCCAAGCAAACTTGAATTTCAAAAGGCTCACAGTGAGTGAGCCACCTCAGCTCTGCAGCTGTTCTTGCATTCCTTGGACTACCATGACTTCCCATCCCAGTTGTGATAACTCACTTGTGTCAAGTGTTAATTTGACTGGCATATAAATCATTATACTAACATAAATTATTTACAAGAACAAAGTGTTCATTCAGAAGTATAAGCACAGATGTAAATCTCTCATGTTGGTGACATACCTTCTTTCAAACCAAGCCCTCAAACTTTGATTCTACCAATCTCACAGTCTATGCCTGCTCACCTACACTGCAACTACATTTTGAAAGACTTTTTTTTTGGTAAGAGACTAAGAAGCCTAAGACCGCAGGTAAAAGTACATATTTACATGTAAAGTACAATTTACATGTAAAGCAGTTTCCAATTCATCTCTGCAGAAAGGCCTCTAACATTTTTTAGAGAAGACAGACAGGTATCAGTAACTCAGTTTTACCAGCAGTGTGAATTGCCAGCAAACCTCAAAGGTCAAGGGAGCAAGGTTTATCAAGAGAGGACATAAAGAGGTCTGTGGAAAGGTTTAGTACTAGAGATACATGACAAAAACCTTCCCTTCCCACAAAAAAAAACCCAACCAACCAACCCCAACAAAATGAAATTTAAAAAAAAAACACCAGAAAAGTGAAATCAAAGCATCAGAAGGATTGGGAAAGAGTACTACTTCACAGCTGATAAAGATGAAAGTGAGAAAGATTTTTAAAGTGATGTGTTAAGATGGCAGGGATGGTGCTAGAAAATGTTAACATCCATCTTTCCTCAACCTGTCTAGTCAGAGTAATTGATGACACTGAAAGCTATAGAAAAGGATTACTCACCCACACAGATCAGTTAAGATAGCTATTTAGCAGTGATGCAAGGACTGAGTTAGCAGGACATAGCCACATCATAACTGTGATTGCTTTTCTCCACAGCTGAGTGCATGAATACACTTGTCTTCTAGAACTCTGCTGTAGTCATTTGGTTATTAGAGAAAGTTAATAACATAATGAGATTTCATTAACTTAGCTGCTTTTCACAAAATAAAAGTGGACGTTACAAGTAGATGGAAGAATCTTGAACTTTAAACTCCATTGCTCTCCTAACCTCCACAGGACAAAACAGGTATACACGTAATCTTTCAGACCAAGTACTTCATTGAAACATCAAGGACCCATTCTCTGCACTAATAGCAAGGTTAGGCACCACGCTGGCAAAGACTATCATTCCATTTAAAGTTTTCCTGTCTCCCCAAATCCTCCACAAGTAACGGCGCAGTATTCAGACAACCTATCTCTTTCCATAAGAAGCAGGAATTTAATCATCACATTGATTTGCTCATCCAGGACTGTTTCTTCAGAGTAGATTAGCAATCCTGAAAGCATTCATATGGTTTGCTGGCAAGCCCCCAGCTCGCTGGGATAAGTCACAAGAGACTGAAGAGTTACACCATCCCAGATGCCTTACCTCTGCAAGCTGTGCTGTACTCCCACTTTATTTTAGATGGCTGTCAAATCGCAAGCCACTAATAATTGATTAACGCTTCAAATAATTTGAGAAGTCTTGACAAGGTCTCTTCAGGACAACTCTTCTTTTCCTTAATAGAACTTCCACATCATTTTTCTGTGAAATATTTTCACCTAAACTCTTCAAGCTTCATATAGCTTAGTGCATAGAAGTAACCAACTGATCATACCTTAAACACTACCATCCTGGACACTGATTTACAGGCAACTAACCTGGGTCATAATCTGAGAATCTCTATTTTCTGCTGTTTGGGAGTCTAAGATTCATGCACCTTTCAAATAGTGCAGCAAGTTAATTTCCAAAGCATATCCGAGAGAAGCTGTTGCAAAAGCTCAAGTGCAAGTGAAACAGTTTAAGGAAAACATTCTGAATGGCCATTTCAGACTTGTTAGCTGACTGGGACGAAAATCACTTTGTCATTAAAGAGAAGGGCAGTGCAGGAATTCAGTTGTTCTTTGCACAAAACAGGACAGCATTCTCCACCGTGCAAGGAAGATGCTCTAGCACAGAAAGTATATGTAGGAAGGCTGGTGGTGTAACAGGTTCAAAGAATCTTGAATATGATTTTCCCACTGCCTTGATGGAAGTGTTGCTTAGTAAACAAGGTAAGAGTGCAATGAGCTGTTTTGTTCAGACTCTTGGTATGCAACTACTTGTTCATCATCAAGATACAGTAGACAATGGAGAATCATGACCAAACAGCCTCAACAGACCTCAGAGACTAGGGCAGCACCTCTGGAATCCCAGTTATAGGTGCTTCAATTCCTAGGATTCCTACACAAAGCAGATTAAGGGGCATTTTGCATAAGACTAAGACCCACCTACCATCCCATCCCAATATGCTTAATTATACTTGCCGACTCTTCAGATGAATTCATTGTCTGAAGAATCATCATTTTTATGCTTACCCATGTCTACTCTGAAACTGATACAAGATTGCTTCTACAGTCAAAGCTTAAGACATCCAGGTATCTAGCTGAAGAGTTTGGGTCAGTGCTCTGCCCCACTCTCCCCCACCAAAAAAAAAAAAAAAACCAAGATCAGAAAACTGAAAAACTTTCAATGATTAAAAAAAACCAAAACTACCTCATTGCAATTAAATTGTGACTCTACAAGGCTAGACTACAGATCACACAGATTGCAAGATAGAAGCTACAAAACGAGAGATTGCATGCTGGTGACAACTGTGCTTGACAGAACGCTAGACAAGCTCCTGGCAGACCATAAATCAAATCTGTGAGGAAAAATTTAAGCCAGTAGTCTTGTGCCCACTCAAGTTCCAGAAATATATATCCACTCATTTATTTTCTAAAACTCACGTTAAGTACATTCCTTTATAAAAACAGGAAAAATGCAGTTTTCTGGAGCATGCATCTGGAAGACAGTATTTTCTCAATTGATAGACTCCCTCTATTTTCCTGAGAAATGAACCCAAGAGCATATGAACGGCAGAACCATACAAAGCACTTAATATTTAAGTACAACTCGTATGATCATTTCCCTAGCTAAGACTATGTATCATTGCTTTTTCCTTCATATTCACTACCCAGCATGCTACCACAGTATATGAAACATATGTGCTGTCCTCAGTAATTTACTGGTGGCATGTAGTTGGAATCATTTTGCAAGGGAAGAGTTAGTTCTGATGACACTTTTTGGATCACGTGCACATGTTTTGCTTGAACTTGATCCAACTCATTTTTCAAAGAGAAAAGTCAAGAGCGTGTAGGTTAAACTTTGCAAGTAAACTTATACATCTCAGGTTATATTATCATGAGTTTTAAAAAAAAAAATGAAGCAGCTAATTCCAGTCATCCAAAGTGCTAAATATAGCTTACTGGCCTGTCAGTGGAATATTGTGTCTATATTTAACCATAGATACTATAATCCTGGACATGAAGACAAAAATGAAACTGCTATGCCAACAAGCCACACAACTCAGCATGGTCTAGTTTCAAATAACATAAAGCTGTTCTTCTGTTGAGGACTCAGTGTGCACACTAAGTGAAATATTTCCATATTTAATTTAAACATGCTATAGGCATACGAAAGCTTTACTTGACACCAGGGAACTTGAAGAGATTAGAACACCACCACATCAGTATTGATACATTATAGATGTTACTTTTCAAGGCTTTAGTAATCCTGCCAGCCTAATCAGACTGAAAGAAAAAAAAAAGTCACAGCAGCTGCATAAGTAGGTATTTGATTTAGTAACTCTGCATCAGCTTTCTTTACAAGGTGCATTTAAGTGTTAGAAGTTTTAGACTATTTATGAACGCTCTAATTACTTGAGCAGTATTTTTCTCTGTACTAAGTATTTATCTCTGTATCAAGAGCCAGGCCACCTAAAAAGATTCGTTCAGCTTCTACAAAGATAAATTTACCTGCCTAACTTCAAAAACGAAGTAGTAGGGAATAAATACAGCTACTCCAGTTGAGACAGCAGCACACAAGCCTTCAAGTTCTGGGCCTTAGTCTCTAACTATGAGGAATTTGGTTTTTTTTAATAAATACACTACAGAGTTTGAGCTGAATGCTTTTGCTTCCCCCTTTTGGTAAGTTGAAGAGAATTCCTCAAAGAGGAGAGCTTTAAGCTGAAAGTTTCGGAGGATCCATATGAGAAGGAAATGCAGATCACTTCCGAGCCGAACACTGCAGATCTGCTGTCCAGAAGGGCCTTTATGTCCCACAACTTTACAGACGCCAACCACCACTTTGCCTCTGACCCTCCATGACTTCCATCCAATGACCACAGCAAGAAGGATTTCCTAGGTACTATGCTCACAGCCAGTATTAATACCTACTTATGCAAGCAATAGCATCATTCTTGCAGAAAAAAAAATATTAGAGTAGGAACAAGAATCTCAAATGGTCCTGAAATAAGAGTTTGTTCCGTAGCTTTATTAAATAGTTCCACAACATAAAACATGGTATATTTTGATAATAAAGCTTCATTGTAAAACCACAAGAAAGAAAAACTGGTTTTTGCTATATTTGCTTTAAACTATTTAAGCAGCAGCTTTATCTTGTACTGTGACTGAATATCTTTCAAATCTGAATCCTGACACACCACAGTAAGAAAATTTCCTAGTCTGCAGAAGTTCAGTTCCAGTAATTGACAAGTGCAGCCAAGTAATTTATTATTCTTGCAACAGACTGGCAGGAAAGATAGTGTTACACTCCTGCTACAGTTTTATGCATCTGCAAATTATAGTAAACCAGAGCTGGCTTGTTTCAAACCAGGAATGGATTTTGTCCCTATGTTTTCAATATCAGAAGCATTGAAGTTATCACAGCATGAAATAACAGGTTTTTAATACTGCAGTGGTTTTTATGCTGTGGAAATTGCTACATGATGCAGTGGTGACATGTTTATATAGAACACTCATAGGAAGGATTATACAAATCATGAATGTCAGGAAAATGGAAAGCATCTGTTTAGGCTGTGGCACACTGCTAAAGCTCTCTTGACTTGCCAGTTTGTGATACAGTACACAGTCCAATTGGAGACACAACAGCAAACCAGTGACAGACCCTCATGTCACTGCCTACTGCAGAAGTTGGGCAGCCTTCAAATTGTGGCTGCTAACAAAGCAAGCTCAGATCACCTGCATTCTGCATAGACAGCAAGCTATCGTTCTTACTTCAGACGTTTAAAGCAGACAGTATTAAAGCCCCATTTTAGGTTTTTATATAGAAGCACACTGAGGCTTGACTAACGATCAAGGGATGAGGAAGAATTTCCCCTGTCATACATGAAAAACCAAAATCTCAACAAAAACCCAGTGCAGACACTTAACTACTGAAGTAATATTACATGCAAGATCCGTGCCTTTATAAAATCCTTTTACAGCTTTTTGGACGAAACACCCTCCAAGAATAGTTAAAAGCCTGCATAATGCTCCAGAGTATTAGCTTTGCTTTTGGACCACCAGTTTAGCTGACATGGAAAAGACTAGCTGTATAACACTTCACACATCTAGACACATTGTTCTATTTAAGTCAGCATTGACTTGCATCAAAAAAAAAAAAAAATTGGCCTCAAATCAGCTGATTCAGATGATATCTTATGAATTAAGTACTATTACTTTTAATAGAATTCCACCCACTGCTGGTGAAGCCAACCTTTTCTGCAATCGTGAAGGGGAAGACAAGGGGAAAAGCTTTGCCAGAAGCAAGAGATAAAAGGAAAAGCAAAGCAGAACACAGGATCTGCAGGAAGTGTACATGTGAACAGATCCACAGTTAAATATAAAGTGTTGACTGCTCCTTAGAAGCTTAAGCCAAAACCTTAAGTTCCACAGTTCAGATCTAACTATACTTTCTCATAATAGTTTGGTTTTTTTTGTTTTAAGTCACTTCACAAAGCAGCATTCAAAGATGAAACTTACAGAAATCTAATCATAGCAATATGAGATTCTAAGTTTAGTTTTCTATTACTGTAAGAGACTCAGAACACACAGAGGGTGCTTAAAAAAAGAAAAAGGTCTCTGAAACAATTCTGTAAATAAGTGCATGGCTTAGGCCTGAAGGAAGAACAGCTGGACAATTTAGGATCCTCCCATATTTTAATTCATTGTGATGTCATAATTTAGAGTTCTTGGAAACTTTGTCAATTCGGCATTTAAACCACATCAGTAAGAGTCATTAAATCTAGTGCACATCTCTGTTTGCTTAAGCATCAATTTAATTTTATGAAGGCAAACATACAGAGCTCTTGGTTGTAATAAGTCATATGAACTTTCTCAGAATTTTTCAAATTGCCTTAAAATATACTTTGAGTTTAAGAGTTTCCAAGCATGCTATCTCGTGTGTGCTGAAGCTTAGGCACACTCTCCAAGCTCTACAATACATTGGAAAAAGACTGCTCTGACATTAAGCATTTAACAGCACAAGATTTAAGGGGCTCCTTTAGGGTTATGAAATGGCATTTCACTTCCACGTTAAAAAAAAAAAGTTAGGACTGAGAGGGCCTTCTAAGTTTTGAAGATGAGGCATTCTACAAAGTTTTCTTATGAAAAGGTAACCAGCCAAAGAAGGCTTAAGTTGAAGTATATTTTGGATTGCTTAATCCTTTGATTGTTATGCAAGTCTATTTCATAACCTTATTTGAAGGACCAAAGAACAGTTTTAATGCTAACAATGGGCTCAGTCTGACAGCTAATGCTAACCCAAGTGTGCATCATGCCCTCCTTTGAGACTCCAATTTACGTAACCCCACACTACCACGGGTATAAAAATAAGCCACGCAGGAAAACAAGGTTTAGACAGACAGAAACAGTAAGATCACATACCGTGTTCTCCTTGGTTAGCATCTGCTAGTTATGGAGACAATATCACTCCAGATGCAATATTAAAGATTCCCTTACTTCTACCAGCAGCCCCCAGAGAAAGCTATGAGGACAAATACGCAGGATTCCTGAAAAAGTGTTCTTGGCTTGATTTCTCGAGAAATCTTTTTCGTCTTTCCTTCCAGCCTTCAAAAGGAACAATTTGCCTCCAAGGCAATTCAAACAACGTCTCCAGAAGGGGCTCAGAAGTATTTTTTTTTTTCTTTCCACAAGCGTGCAAGTTTGCTATTGCAACCGTCATTAGAACAGCATCTTAAAGCTGCTGAAATGCTAGCAAAAGACTATAGGTGGAAGGCTGAGAAGCTGTTCTTTAACAGCACCAGCCTTTATACAGATTCAGAGGTTATAATTGTAAAGGATTTAATATCCAGAGGTATAGGAAAGGGCATGAGACTTAAGACATCTGGATTCTAAGAGAATAGCATTGATTTTTAACTATTAATAATTTTAACACCCAGCATTCCTGTTAATTAGGACAGTACACTAAAAATAACAAACCCACAAAGTACTGGGTTTGCAAACGAAAAGGAGGAAGCGCAAAACTCAAGGAGACAAAAATTAAGCAACAGCAGTTACTCTCCCAAAATTACCTGACAAAAGGGGCAGTAGAAAAGAGTTTATAGTTACCCAGAAGTGTGCGTGACAGTTGACCATCATGGTCCTCTCAATAAGCTCATCGGGGCACTCCAGAAGATGATGTCCAGAGACCACACCAGCGTTGTTAACCAGGACAGACACCTCGCCAACCTCCTTGCGGACCCTCTCAGCCGTTGAGTAGACGTTTTCTCTTTTGCCCACATCACAGGTGTATGTGTAAACCTGTAAGTTGCAATGGGGCACCGCATCTTTCTCTCCATCTCCAGCTACTAAGGAACACAGACAAGGGAAAGGGGTGGGGGATAAGGGGAAATTAAGTTCGTTCTTGCATTTTGCCATCCAAGCAAGTAGTCAAGTGAAAACGGCACATGCGTTCCCATTACCGTAAAACTTCTATTTACTTTGGCGCTGCAGCACACAAGAACTCCTCTATTTACTATCGCTGCTGCCAAAGGTCTTTTTTTGAAAGCAAAAAAAAAAAAAGAGAAAAGCTGCGGGTTTGAAAGCCGCTGTTGGAGACGAAGCGCACACGGAGCAGGTCTCGGCTCCCTGCTCCTCCCTGCGGAGCCCGGGCACGGGGCCAGCCCCGCCTGGCACAGTCACTGACGGGGCATCTGGCGGCCCCGCGCCCGGGACACTCCAGCCCCGAGCCGCCCTTCACCTGCCCGCCGCAGGTGAGCTCGGCTCCGGGCTGCAGCGCGCCGCCTGGGCTGGCTCTTCCCCGCGCCGGGGCCGGGGCCGG
>WBNH01011192.1:0-71577 GCA_013401255.1 Urocolius indicus | reverse complement strand
ATTCCCCCTCATCTTCCTTTTGCTGCTGATGTACCTGAAAAGCCCCTTCTTATTTTCCTTAATGTTCCTGGCCAGGTTTAATTCTGGAAGGGCTCTAGCCTTCCTGGTTGTACCCCTGCGTGCTCTGGTGAAGTTCCTATACCCTTCCCAAGAAACCAGGCCCTGTTTCCACCTCCCATAGATGACACAACCTGAAATTCTTTTGCAGCCCAGTATAGAGGTTGTTAGAACTTGTTCCTTATATAGACTCATATAAACCTGAGATCAGAAAACACTATCTTCTATTTCCTTGTCAAGATTGTCACGGTTTAGCAAGGATCCGCTTTTGCTTGGTACCAGGGTGAAGGGCTGCATTGCACACCTGGTAAAGAGTTCTTGGACTTTCCTTTGGCTCTTGGGTTCAGACCCTGGCTGGGCCAATCTGGCGCCTCTGCCATTACTATTTAAGGACAGGAATTTGAAGTACGTGGGATAAGGTGAAGGAGTGGTACAAGACAGAGACAACAATGTGGACCACAGAGTCAGAGAAGGAGGAAGGAAGGAGGAGCACCATACCAGAGACCTCTCTGCAATCCATGGTGAGAACGGAGCTGTGCCCCTGCAACCTATGGAGGGCAATGGCAGGATTGAGAGCCAGCAGCAGCTCCAGGTGAGTGTACACAGATAGACGAGAGACTGTATGAGGAGAGAGCCATGGTGCAGGCCATGCTGGAGAGCCTGTGGGCCACAGAGCAGACCCACACAAGAGGCAGAGAGGAATTGCAGCCTTTGGGGTGAATATGTCTGAATGGCCTGTGCAGGGCTCCCAGGTGTGTGAGGTACCCTGCAGACGTGCAGGGAGGATTGATGCAGAGCCCACCTGCTCTCAAGAGAGACAAACAACAGAAGCCATCGAGAGTAGAATGACTGAAACTCCCATTCCCTGCCCCTCTGAGCCTTTTACTGTGGGAGGAGAAAAAGACACCGAGACCAGGGCTCTGAGGCCAGGAAGAGGGGAGGAGTGGGGAGAAGATGGTCTTAATGGGCTGATTATGCTCTTCATCATTGTAACACTCTGTGTTGTTTTGTGTTTGTCATGTTTTGGGGTTTTATTATTACATTTTGGTTGATGGTGAATTAAATTATTTTCTGTTTTCTTCCCCAAGCCAGGTAGCCTGGTCTGATTTGTTCAGGACCCTAAGAGGCAATTAAGCCCTCCCTGCCCTTTGGCAATTCTCAAGTCTGTGGCACTGAATCTAACAGTGGTCTTTTGTCCCTGGATGGGCCTAAACCAGGACAACCGGTGATGCTGGGCTTACTCAAACCCGAAGGTTTCCCTGGACGGATGCAGGAGGATCCTCCCTGGTTTGGCTTTCTCTTAGGGTGATCAGTCTTCTGCATCTCGACATGGTAGGTGGATGAGGGGCACTTATCATCATGTTCCCTGCCCTGCCCTGTTTCCCTGGTAGACAGGGTAGCTTGTTCTATGATATTTCTCTCCCCACTCCTCAAGTCCTTCTGTTAAAAACCCTCTTGATCAAGTTGGCTAGCCTATTCCCAAATAGTGCAGTGCCCTTATGAGAGAGATGAATTCCATACTGTCCTATCAAGTAATAGTCCCCAAAGAAGGATCCGTTGTCATAAAATCTGAAACCTTCCTGCCGACACCAACCTCTCAGCCATGAGTTAACTTGCCTGATTTTTGCATTGGTGACTTTCTCTTTTCCTCTGGTGAACAGGATGGAAAAGAAAATAACCTGCGCCCCTCTACCCTTCACTTGCTCCCCCAAGGTTTTAAAATCCTTTTTGATCCTGGAAATATCATGTCTCATTACATCATTAATCCCCACATGGAAGAGGCATAGGGTATAGTAGCCCTGTTCCCTGATGAGATATGGCACTCTCAGCCATAACTCAGATCTTGGCTGGTGACAGGCAGCACACCTTACGTGACTCCTTATCCAATTGATAGATGGGTCTCGCAGTGCCTCCTAGCAATGAGTAACCCACAAGAGCACCCCTTTCTTCTTTTTAGGGTGCCCATTACCTTTTGCTGGTGGAGCAGCTGATGGTGAATTGTTTGCTGGGATTTTCCCTTCTGTACCTTGCTCGTCTAAGTCCCCCATCACCAGTGCCTCATACTTATTTGTAATTGGCACTCTGGAAGGGTGGTTATGAAGATGAGCCCTACTTTTCATTTTGTTATCAGGGTCTGAGGCATATTAGATTCACTGGAGGCCCTACACCTCTCTAACACTACACAGTCTGCTAACAGTTTACTGTAGCTCTTTCACCTGACACTGAAGCTCCTGAACTTGAGGGCCCCTATGACACATACTTACCTCAGCAGCAGATGAGCCTAAACATCCTCAACATTGTCTGTGCTCCACCTGGACGGAAACATGCTTGCTGATCAGCTCTGTCTGTGTGGATGCATCAGTCTTCACCTGGGTGTTGTACATCTGAGTCTTGCCTTTAGCCCTCAGGCTAGTGCCCACCATCTTGTGAGCTTAAGGCAGGAGCACTTCTCTGACTTGTAGGTCTGTCTGTGGGCTGAGAGATTGTTCCCTGCCTGTCCTTCCTGCTTGCCCTGCCTGTGCAAACTGTTGCGCAAACTGCCACACCACTCCTGGTCACTCACACTCCATGGCGAACGTTTAAATCCCCTATGGTTGCTGCGGCTCCATCTTCTGGCAAGACCTCATCATGAGAGCTGCCAGCTTCTGGCTAATCTCCTCGCTTCTCCTCCACTCCCCGTGCTCCAGGAACCCCCAGATAAATCTCTGTCATCAGAGACTTCCTTAAAGAATTTTTAACACTTCTTATTGTATAAATTCTATGTGTTTTGTGTGCAAGAATGTATATTTGCATCAAACTAATTCCCTGGCCATGTGTGGGGGTTTCGCTCTCATCAGGAACCTGTACTCTGACATTAGGCTTCCTAATGTTTCCTCTTCTAAGACTGCTAGGCTACTTTAACCTTTGTGCACAGGAATTACATCAAAGCCTTTGTGTGGCAAGGCATTTGAGAATTGTTTCCATACCTGTATTTTTTGGTTTTGTGTTGCATTGTGATAAATATCAGTACAAAGAAGTGAGACAGGACATAGTTATTTACACTTGCTGTCATCAGGTGCTGTAACTCACTCTTAAATCGCTGATTGAGTTCTGCAGGCAAACACCTTCTTTCTGGCATTTTAGTTTAATTTCCCTTCTGCTTTTTATGGTCTGTGAATGTAGCCTAATATTTGTCATGGATGCTTGAGTTAAATTTAAATAGAGAAATACTAAAATGAATATCTCCTCTTCCATCCAGCTTGACTTTTATACAGCTGGTGAAAAGCTGTTTGGGTCTAGAATAAATAATTTTTATATGTTTCAAAGCTCCACAAGACTTCGACATCTGTGATGAAAGAAGCATCAAAATGAAGCAAACCAAAACAAACTTAAACCCCAGCTGCAAATTTTCATATAGTTCTTTTTCTGTGGAGTGTCAAATTTGCTACCTCAAAGTCCAATTAGAGTTCATTTTCAACCCAGTCCTGCAGCTGGAAAAAGTTGAGTGAATTACCAAACTACTAATGAAGATTTTTTTACTGAAATAAATGTCGTTTAAACAGACATAGTTCAATGTCTTTATATGCTATTGCAAAGACCGGTTTGGATTCCAGCTTTTTAAAGGTTTTTAAAGGTAGTCATCTATTCTATGGACCTCTTCTAAGCATCTAGGTGAAAAGTTTGGTCGACTCAGGAAAGAGTGACGCTTTTTCGATGGCTACATAGTTTTTCTGATGCCATTTAAACTCCTACAGAAAGTCGCTATGAGACTAGAAAGTCAGAAATTATGAGATTAGTGATATGTGAAATGAGGGCTGGCAGAAGGAGGACAATATAGAAAGAACAATATCGCATGAAGAGGCATCTTCCTTTATTTTTACCAGCCTCAAAGGTATTGGAAATTTTCATTGAGTCATTGTAAGTTACATAAAATATCCGTACGTATGTTTAATAAGGGAAGAAGTGGCAGTAGCTTTGAGCCACGGACAGTCTATCTGGGCCATGGCTCATGTATTTCTTGCATAGAGGAAGGTTTTACTTTGCCTTCACATTTGATAAAATATTATGTTTTAATTCATAGTTATAAATATTCAACCAAGCAAATATGTAGCTAATAACTTTAGATATTTTCCCAATATATTTGCACTTCTATGGATATAATAACTACTAACTTGTCACATGAAAAGTAAGATATGTTTGGTGAGAACACATCTGTATTCCAACTACTTTCCCACTATTTTGATATAGGATCACTTTAATGAAGTTTTATGTCTGAAATCAGTGATTATGAGACTAGACACCAACTAAAATCAAGTTGGTGAATTCTGAGGTGACATTGAACTTAAATACTCCAATGGGAATTATAAATCTAGAATTTCTAGTTTGAAGTGATAAAGAAAAAGAGAACTGCTCCTTCAAAAGCAGTTAATACCATTGAGGAAATAATAGTATGTGTACTCTAACAAGGAAGCTTCTGTTTACATATTTTGCAGGAACTGATACATTTTTGGTGCACTTTATCCATCTTCTCTTCAGTTCTTCTGTTCATGCTGAGTTTTACCTTTGAAGATAATGTCTCATATTCAGTGTATTGCAACATGAGGCCAGGAATAGGAGGAGATTTTTGTGCATTTTAGTCTCTGTTTAAAGACTTGTATTTGTGAGATCTTGGAGTCCAAACTAAGACTGCATTAGATAGTAAACCATTTAGAAATGCCATTTTCTGTAAGCACAAGCCAAAGAGCTGAATGTCTGATGAATTTTAATCACAGAAATAAGAACTGAGAGACTCAATATGACTTTGGAACTGGTGAATAGGAAAAAAAAATATGCTTAGTTGAAATCAGTGTTGTTGGTTCTACAAGTTCACTTGAACATAATTCGCCTTCTCCTTTTTCAAAGTAAAAGCATCATGTATTATTGGTCTGGTGACTGACTTTTTTAAAGAGTGTTCTTTGTGAAATTCCAAGTTCTCCTACAATAATCTTGTGTCATCCTCTCAATATTGTTCAAGTAGTTCTGCTCTCAGGTCTTGTGTGAAGGTCACAAATTTCATTAATTGCTCATGATAGCATAATCTTCACTAGCACATTGAACAGTACTCTAAAAGAAAAAAAATAATTGTGGCAATGAATAATGTATATGAAGTAGTATACTCACTTAAAAAAAATCTAAATATTCATGAACTCAAAGCAAAAACTACTGGAAGAAAAAAATAAAGATTGTAGTAATATTTTAAAACTGTAAGATGCTTCCCAGAAATGCATTAATCTCATCTTGTTAATTCAGAACCTTTCCCTGTCTGCTGCAGGCGGCAGTACAAAGTGGTTGATAGCTACAGTTTGAGATAAAGACTGACACTTTCTTCTGCAGCAGTCATGAGTGAGTTATTCCAATCTGTGCTAGCAGAGCTGGAAGATTTACCTTCACATGGCTGGAATTCCATTTCAGTCTGTCATGATACGCTACACTGCATCTGTTTCTTCATGAGCCACAGCACTGGTGCAATGTGTTCTCTAAGGTTTCTGCTAATACAGTCACTAAAGCTATATGTCATAAGTAAGTTGAGATTGAAATGCTTTGATACAAAAAAAAAAATATTTTTTAAAAGCCAACTCTCTCAGGGTTAGAAAAGCTTACATAATAGTTACAATTTTATTTCATTTTTCCTTTAAGTTTTTACATCCACTTTTTTTTCAGGTAATTTTTATTGTTCCCAGGCCAGATTTATTTTAAGATGCTCTTTCTATTACTGCCCTAGCTTGTATTTATTTCAGTTCGAGGGAATTAAAAGGGACTAAAACTTATTCATAACTGCTTTCCCAGAGATCATTTACTCTGATAATTTGTTGACATGAAGAGTATGAACTGTAATTGTTTAATATGCATTATTCCTTCAAGAGTTCAGCAACAAAGCATCAATGAGGCCAGGAGACTGAGCCAAGCTCAGGGTCAGTATTCAAGTTAAGTTTCCAATAATTACCTCAGCTACTGTATACAGAACACTGTCTCCTTCAAAGTTATTTCATTTCGACACTGACATTTCCAAACTTTATACAGAATTACTATCAAGAATGTAAACTCAAGCAACAGTTTTTCTCACTTTACATAGTGAAAAAGTTTTAAATGATAGAGTTATAATTAAAGTGATCCTCAGTATTGATATTGAAACTCAAGCATCAGGAACAATTCTTTCCTTTTACCCTTCTGTCTCTTAACTGCTAAGAAGAGAGACAATGCTTAGACTGATCCTGTAACCTCTGTCTCATTTCCTCCCCCAATTCACTTTTGATTTTCAGAGTTACCTGAAACAGGTTTGGAGTAAACCATACATGTTCACAGCAGAGCTAAGTGAAAGGCACAGCTTGCATCTCGTGTGCCTTGAGATCGAGTCTTCTGTGGTCAAAATCAGTGTGTTGCTCACAGTGCTGTCGTTGTAATATATGTGGAAGCAGGAAGCATAGAAAGGCGCAGAAGTACTAACAGGGCCATTTGTTTACAGTTAATAAAACTAGCATGACACAAACAATAATGTGACTAAAATAAGACCTGTAATATTAGGTCTTTTACCTCACCTTTTTAATAGTGGTTCTTATTGCTGTATGTGGCAGATTACAGATATGACTAACATTTCTTATCTATTTATTGACTCTTTGTTCTTTAAATGGGCCAGCCATACACTGCGTCGGTTCCAGTATGAACTAGGCTATGGGTGTTAAAATGTCATTTACAATGTCCTTCCTTGTGCATCAAGGAATGAGACACACCATGGTGAGCACAAAGAAATAAGCTTTCACTTGTGAAGGCAGGTTATGGTAAGTACTGTAGAATTGCTTGAGTTTATAAGTAAGAAAATGTATTATCCTGCTGTGGAAAATGCAAACACATTCAAAAACAGAACTACTGTTTACATTTTTTAGAGGCTAAAAAGCCAAGGATGGTGACCAGCTCTACAGCAGGACATCTGTTTTACACTGTTTCCTTCAAAGTTATTTAAAAATATTTTTAAAGTGTCGAGTACACACAACATTTAGAGTATTCAAAATAATTTAGCAGTGACTCACTGGGTTTTACTGTAATAAAAAAATACTTTAAAAAAGACAGTTTTAAAATTAAAGTCTGGTGCTGTTGAATACTGACTGCAAAAGCTTCAGAATTGATCAACAGAGCGATATTTTTACAATTTGTGGAAGTGTTAGAGGAGACATTTTAAAATCCTGAGACACTGAAGGAGGGACTTACATTACTTAAATACAGGGACTTAAAGGATAGATTTGTAATTTGTGTAGTCAGCCCCATTAGCACTTTTTGAAGAGAAAACATCTCCACAGAACAATTCACAGTCTGCCTTGCCTCCATTTTTAGTTGTTTTTTTTTTCACATTCAAAATCTATGGAGATAGCTCTCTTTCTTAAGTTATTTCTATATTGTCTGTACAGATATCTTAGGCCTCAAGTTTATTCTAGACAATTAAATTGTAGATACCTTCTGCCAGAATACACTTCAAATTATATGTTCTTTGAGAGTCAGTATAAGTAAACGGTGGTCTACCCTCCAGGAATCAGTCTACAAAGACTTCTCAGAAAGTTTGTCTTCTGAGGACCTGTATCATAATGCCTTCCTAGAAACCAGGCTACTGTTCAGCATCATAGCTACTTTTTGTCCAAAGTTAATATTGATGGACAAATGTCTATCTCCTTTAGATATAAGTGTGGTTATCAGTTTATTAATTGGTACATCTTTCAGCATGTAAAGAGTTCTGAGGTTTAAAAATATTTGCTGTTTTGCAAGGAATGTTTCATACAAAGTGGCAAATCAATTTGTCTACAGTTAAGTAACATGTCAATTCCTTGAGATTCTGTAGTGAAGAAATGAGTTCACCTCAGCGACTTCTGCACTCAGGAGAAGCCAGTTTATGCCTTTTGGAACTATTTTAAAAATTATCCATTAATTACAAAAATTCTGAACTACAGGAAGCTCTGGAAAATATATATAGAAATAAAAGTATGGTGGGAGAAAAGAATATGCTGATGAAAAGCACTATGGAAGAGATAGATACTGCATTATTGCTACAAATTTTTGTGGTCTGAGAAAAATCTAAAGGATTCTGTCCATAGGTACATGTGTAGATGCCTGTCTTTGATTTCAAAGAAAGTCAAGCACACATGCATATAGGAAAATAAATTGTCCTACATTGTTAAATTTTTCTAAAAACTTTTACTGCACTGTGCACAAACAAAATGTTATCTACCATGATGTGATATGGTAGCATTGACATGTTCACCCCCCTCTCACAGATAAAGCTGTAAAAACTGTGGACATCAAGTGCCTCTGAGAACAAGGCCATGCCACTTGAGCTCACAAAGCTGGTGAAAGAGACAGGTATCGTCTTTCAGATGGCTTTGAGCACCAAAAAAATTGTGAGCTGCCTACAGGAGTTGATCTTTCTTTAATGAGTGTGTAGGCAGCTTTTGTCTTCAGTTCACACTCCTTATTTACACCTGCTAAAGTTTCAGAGGAAGAATTCAAAGTGTATGTTCAGCGCTTGTAAGAGTAATGCATCCTTGAATATGGTGGTATATGCAATTGGTCACTGAATTCAGGCCTCTGAATCACTGAGCAGCAGAGATGGAGGCGATGAAATTTCTTCTATATGAGTTCTTTAAGTCTTCTCCTTGACCTTTTTTCATTACTGCTGAATGAGGAATGCCTGTCCTGAGTCACATTGTTCTGTTCAGAATGTGCTTGTAAAGCTTTCAGTGCAGTAGCAAGGAGCCAGCATCAAACTTGGAAAATCAGAGAAAGCGTTGCAAAAATTTGCATGCTCTTCACTCCTCTCGTGTCTCCCTGTTTCTGTGCCATAACGAGGATATGTCTTCAAAGTTGCCTAGATATATGACCTTATTAATTTGGATTAACTTTGTTGGTTTTTTTTTAAATGTACATTGTTATCTGTGTTATGGGATTTAGATAGTACACACTATATGCTCTGAATCTCAGAAATACTTTTCTGAATATTTAAGTTTTGAGAAGTGGTGAATGAAAGAGACAGACATTATATATTACATGTATACATGCAATCAAAAGTTTAAAACAATCAGTTTTGGAGCTTCATCTGATCAGGTTGTGTTTTAGACAGCTGCTTCTTGATTCAAAGCACAATTAGGTTGTCTCAAAGTTAAAGAGATAATATTGTTAAAAGAGGATAAATTACTAATTGCTTTCTGAGGTACATTTAGATGACAGAGTGTGGACAGTTAAATTTCACCACCCACAGTCTACATATAACATATAACAGAGTCCGATCTACATTAGTTATTAATTGTATAGGTATTTAAGAATCAAATTATGGTATGATCTTGTTAAGATGAATAAAGTGGGATTATATCAATGCTTATTGGAAGATTCACAAGAGTTGTTGATAGTTGTGGACTTATTAGGAGCTGACATGGTTCTGCTGAATCACTATGCAGATTTTACAATCAACCCTTGAATTTGATATGATCAGAAGATATCAAAAATAGAGTTCCTGTCATGTTAGGAATATTAAAGATGTCTGGACCTTTTCTCTAGGGACAGGATGTTACCTTTCTAGAAAAAAAATCTAACCTACATAATTGCACTGTTTACTTTTACATCACTTATTTCTTTGGATATGTTGTCTTACTCATCCTAATCAATAAACTACTGAAGACAGGCCGTGAACTGCCTATCTTCAGTAAAGTACAATGGTGTGATGAATTCATCTTCCTTCCATGTCAGAAGAAATCTGAAGCCTGTTTATATAATGCTTTGTTGATCTTCATCAAAAAGGTACATTATAACTTGAATTTATTATTCTTGTAACATATTAATGTGCTAAGTCACTTTGGGAACACTCACACTTTTCAAGATGCCATCATTTTACCTTTAGATTGACCTCTATCAGTTAATTGAGTTGAAATTGTAAGTCTCGTTTTGCAAGCAAAAAATACAGCTCATCAGATTACTCGCTTCAGAGCTCGAGAAAGCCTTCAGAAAAGATTTCTTTTAATTAAGATTTATACAAATGTGTTCTTTCATTAAAAAATAAGGAAACTAAATAGTATTCATCATCTTTGGGTTTAAATATTAAAAATTCTGTAAGAATTCAGAGTAATCTCTTCAGTTACAACATTTCTAGGCAGAATTACTTTTCCTTACCACTCACTTGATGTGTGGTAACAGGTCATAGTCATTCTGTATCAATGTGATTTACAATAAAGACTTAGCATTAGAATCTTGGCTAGCATGTAGTAACACACAATTGTAACATACTCTTGTTGTTTAATTTACTGTCTTGGTCATTTTGTATTTCATAATCTGGAGAGATTTCAAGATGAAATAAAAGCTGACACTGAACATGAGGTGCTCCAGCATACAACACCATTTCAAAACTATCTAAGCTGATGAACCAAAACAAAAAAAAGAATTTTCTTTACAGCATGAAGTCATTATCATTTCCTTTTTTGAGTTCTACAAAGGAAAGTTGTGTAAGTAGCAGTAAATCCTACATGTTAATTATGCCATGACATTTTGTCAAACTTTCTGGTACTTCATTAATATGCATTTCAAATTTAGTACCTAAAACGTTAAATTATTTCTTATAATTTGTTGCTTTTGACATGTGATTTGCGTATTTCCTATAATAAATAAAAATCACTTGATATATGAGATTGAAAGTTTCTCTCTTTAATTAGTTTTGAAAAATGTAGACAAATGAATTACCACAAAGCACTTTGCAATGCTTATATACTTCTCCTTTCTCAAAAAAAAAAAAAAAAGACAAGCAGTTCAATCTTAGAGATATGAGAAACTTTAGCTACTTTCAAATGTCAAAGAAATAAGTGAATCCTTTTCTATTCCTATTGATTCAGACTAAACTTGCTCCAGCTTGTGTAACCCTCCCTCTGTGGTTGATATTATAGCAATTTATTTAATCTGGAATTGTCAGACTCTGTAGGTCTGATACTCCTTTATATAAACATAAATTCAGGCACAAATGCACAGCAGAAATAAATATAAGAAACTGTAGTTTGGTGCATCAGAGTAATTAGCCCATCTATTGCATTTGACATTCTCTTATCAGATCCTTTTATGACACTCTGCCCTTCAGATTTATATATGTTACACAGGGAAGATTGTAAAGCAATAAACTTATCTTTGCTCATGTTGTGTTAGGCAAATTCTAAATTTAGAATGAAAGCAGAGGAAACCTAGAGTAATTCTACTAAAACTGAGCTCAAAATGAGACCATGCTCATGTTATCTCCAAGTGATATGGACTTGGACAACAGTTTAGGGAACAGTTTACATTCTTATTTGCAAGTCAGAATATATTTTCATGGACATAATGTGGTCTTATTTACTGCCACTACAGCTGCAAACTGTATACGACATACTATGCTTTGTGTTACATACACTAGGGCATTCTTATATCCTTATGCTCCTTCAGAGAAGGTCATTGAGTGAGAATACATGCCTTTCATTTACAGTACGACCAGTGTCTGCTCTTTGATAGCTGAATCAACAAAATTCAGTAGCTTTCGAAAGATTCAGTAGCATTGAAAAGAAGGTTATCAGGAAGAGTCAACATCAATTCACCAAGGAGAAATCTTGCTTGACCAACCTGGCATCCTGGGGTGCCTTAAGAGCGTGGCCAACAGGCCAGGGAAGGTCATCATCCACCGGTACTCTGTCCTGGTAAGACAACATCTGAAGGTGAAGAGAGAGAACTTCTGGACAGAGTCCATTAGCGGGAGACCAATATGATTAGGAAACTGGAACATCTCTTTTACAAGGAACAGCTGCGAGACCCATGGCTGTTGAGTCTGTAGAAGGATTGAGAGGATACTTTATCAATATTTATGAATACCTAAAGGATGGATGTCAAAAGGCTGAGATGAGGGGTTGTTTTCTGTAGTTCCCAGCGACAGGACAAGAGGTGACAGGCACAATCTGGAACACAGGAAGTTCCACTTAAGAGAAATTCTCCACAAGGAGAAACTTCTTTACTGTAAAAGTAAGGGAGCACTGGAACAGGCTATCCAGCGACATTATGGAGTCTCCTCTGGAGATTTCCAAAAGCCACCTGGACATATTCCTGTGCAACCTGATCAAAGGGAGTTGAAGTGACTAGCAGGGGATTTGGACTAGGCGATGTCTATAAGTCTCTTCCAAACCTTACAATGTTGTAGGTGTAAGGACCTACAAAGCCTGATACTCTTAACCAACATCAATGAAATATAAAAGTATAAAATCCCAAAACTTGAAAGGAAATATAAGAAAGCATAGTACTTGTGAGTATTTTTTTACATTATATCATTATTTTAATTTTTCTTTTACCAGCTATTATTACATTAGTGGAATGTAAGATAGACAAACACTAATGAAAATGAAAGAATCTTATCATGAGTGGGATTTACAATATCTAATCACCTTTATTTCAAATTTTACATACTCAGTTCTATTCTGTAGTGGACAACCTAGAATTGCAAATCCAAGACAAGTGGTAATTTTTTTTCTTAGTTAACATTGAAAAGCTATATTCCATGAGTTTTCTGTATTAAACATTCTGCCAAAATAGTTCACACGTTTAAGCGGAAGACAATGTTTTAAAAAATTCTAAAGCACTAGAGGAACTGTTTTAATAACTTTTCTTCTTTATTTATATACTACCACAACAAGTTGCAGGAAGTTTTAAATGAAATATAATTATGCATTAAGCAGCAGTTAAATTTTAAAAGGCAATTTCTAATTTTATAATATTTAAAAATCATTCTTACTTGAATTACATTACAAGAAACTGAATTTTTTATGAGCAGATTTCCAATAAAATTTGATTAAAGGTGTAGCCATAACATTTAAATAAGTTCTTATCACTTGTATTTGTAATACTGCTTGCAATCTGAGATTAAGATTTAAAATTACTTAATCTAAGAGAAGAGTGCTTGATACACACATATAATTATACATACTTCAGATGTCTTATTATCTATCTTGTTTAGAGTACAAATATATTTGTTTCTAATTTGATTTTCTAAGAGAATTTAATGTATGTATTAAGTTTTTTCCATATTTAAACAAAAAAAATACTATTAATCATGCTATTTAGGAAAGTCAGAATTTAGGCAATATATTGTTTATTCTGCTCTTTTTTCTTTTGTTCTAGTATAGTGTGGATTTTCAGGAAATTAATAATTTATACTAAAAAAACCATAAGCATGCAATGCTTATTTCACTGCAGTGAAATATTTCTGTCTTCAAATCATGCTTCTGACATTTTTCATTTGCAAATTAAATGTATAGCCTTGTTTTCACATGTAACTTAAAGCATTTGATATAAATCAGAAAATGGATGTTATTCAGCTCTCAGTGCAACGTTTTGGAGAACAGGTAAATGTACACATTTGTCACTCAATAGTCCTAGAAATGATTTTGTTGTACTAAGAAAAAAATCAATTTCACCAAATTTTATAGCTGTTGAATTTAAAATAGCTAATTGGATTAACTCTATATGCAGTTTAAAAGTGAAGAAACTTCATAACGCAAGGATCTGTGTGTACATGACTGAGAAAAGAGGAATAGTCTTCTGTTGAAGGGGAATATCTGTAGTGAAAACTGGAAAATTAGCTGTATCACACTGGGATAGAAGAGAACTAGAATTTAGTCAAAACAGTCAGTCTGAAGACAATCAGATAAAAAGCTGGCCTCAATGTTTTTGTTGATGGTTTTGGTTTATGTTGTTTTTGTTGTCTGAAAGAGTTAAGCTAGCAAAACAGATGACAAAGGCAGAGTTATTAAAAAAAAAAAAAAACAAACATTTGATCACACAGTTTAATTTCAAGAAGAATCTAGAGGAGCTGCGCAGATTGACTTCTCTTTGCTGGTACTGTAAGGGTCGGAAGGATTGTTTGTTGATCCATGTGTGTCGGGCAAGAGTAGACCAAGGTATTTATTGATGATGTATTAAGAAAGGAGTCGGACAAATTCTAGAAAAAAAGTCTTTCGAGGGATATTAATCACTGGATGACAGGGAAAATATTCTGAAGAACTGTTATTGCTGTTAAACTCTTTATATAGCTAAGTATATATTACAAATATTATCAAAAATGGGTTAGAATGTTAGGTGAACACCTTGGAAGAATTCTTCCAGTTACAAATTCAGATTCCTAACTTTGCATATCTTCAAAGTAGCTGTCTGTCTTTCAGGTATGTTTAAGCTCCTGTTATTGTGAGGGGAGATCTAGTCTAGAGTATAATTTTGTTGACCTGCATCCACTTTCAGTTGTAACAGCAGTATGCTTTTTGCCAATACTTACTGACAGATCATTTCCTGATGACCCCGAAGCTATTATCTTTTTCTGTGTATTCTCAGGCTTTATTTGCCAGAAACTAAATCTCTAAACATTCTGTTTGTGAAGTTTAGACATGAATTGAATATAAACAATACAAGGATATGTGAAGGAAGAATGGAACCACTCTGAGACACATGACACATTCTTCCCCATTATGTAAATATTGAACGGACACAGTCCCTTGCAGAAGAAAATTTAGAGAAAAATTCTAATTTATCAGAAGTAATAACTCTAAAATCTATTTATTACAGGAAGCTTTTTCAACTTCTGCACCTTAATTAGGTGTTCTCTGTATACGATCCAAAGAAACTTGCCTCCTCTACCATGCAGATCTTCAGGATTTCAGCCTTCTTAATTTTCTGGAAGAAAGGATGTGTAATAGTGCCAAAAAAACGAGTGTGGTTTTGACAGTATAGTCAGGTCATATTCAGGTAATAGTCAGGTCATATATGGCCAAAGGTTAGGATCTTTGCAGGCCTCTAGGCACAACTAAGGAGACTTGTGAACTAAAGCCAAGAGGCAATGCAGTTATATTTTTAATGGACTTTGAGATAGTGACAGAATCTGGAGATACTGCATCCAATTTCTCATCTAGATTTCTTCTTTTAACTGCTATTGTTTTTGCTTTGCTATGCATTTGTGTTGTTTTTCCATGAGATGCTTACTGTTCAATAGCTAGTGAAATAGCTGGTGCAATATGGTACCTATGAAAATAGTAAAATAAAAGAATAACAATATATATGATAATAACATTAATAATACCTGAGAGTAAGGTGTAATATATAGGCAAGAAACAACCCCAAATTGTGAATTTTTTCTTTCACCCTGGTTACAATAAATGAGGAACGTCTGGGTATTTGTGTCAGCAATTATAGTTATCTCTACAGAGAAACTTACTGCTTTCACAGTAAGACAGATTTTCAGTTACAGCAAAATAAAAGTTAATCTTCTGTAGAAGTGACTTTTGTTTTTCAGAGACAGAATTTCCTAGAATAAGTGCTATTGCCCTTCTGTTAAAATCCATAACCACTAAATCTGTGTAACTGAAGATTCAGTGTCCCATCTCATCTCTTATCGTTGGCCAGTTTTAATATTCTTTATCTCCCTAGAATATTTGTCAAGAGCTTAGAAATCATCTCCAAGGTGCAAAGCAATACATAACTGAGGTTTTCAAACACCAGAAGAAACTTAGGTTTTTCATAGCACTTGGTTAACAAGTACATTTGGTTAATGAGTAGCAGTGGTAATCTACAATGGCTAGGATTCTCTCTCGGTATTGCTTTTGTGGAACACAATGTGGTAGCACTCATCCAATAAAAACTAGGACCTCATTAAAACTTCATGTATTGAGATTATTTCAGTACAATAGTGAACATCATTGTTTACCTGTGGCCATTTAACTTGTCCAACTTATCAACTTCTAATGGCCTTCTGACTTTAAGATATCAATGGGTATCCCTTCCTACAAAAAATTCTCTTTGGTTAAACCCTTCAAATTTGGAAAAGGAATGATACGCGGTTATTCAGGATAACTAGCTACAAAGTCAGGTCTTCAAAAGTGTAATTTTACTAGTGTCATCTATCATTTCAGATACCCGCTAAAAGAACTTAAAATGTGGAAAGTAGCACTGTGGGCTTGTAATGCTTAACAGATAAGTGGAGGGAAAAAAGAGCTATTTGTTGATTCCAGAACAAAATAAATATTTTGGGGACTGTCCTTTAGTGTGAGTAGGTATCTTATTGTTTTGGAACTTTTGTTGACAGCTTTGTCACTTTCAGATGACAAAAACATTGTGTGCATGAAAGTATTTCAACATTGCAAGTAGCTTAGATGGTAGGGTTGGTTGATGCCTCAAATAGAATAATACCATGCATGAAACCTGACTAGTTTCTGGATTCATCTGATAAACTCTAAAAGCTACATCTAAGTTTGACATCTAGATCATCTAGATTTGTTTTATTATGAAAGGAGAGACAGAAGAGCTTCCATTAATTTGGTCCTAAAAAAAAATAATTGAAATAGATAAAGATTATGTAGAATAAATAGGTCAGATTCATTGATCTTTGAGCCTAATTTTATCCTTTGACTGCACAGAAACATAGAGTGAACTATACAGATATAGAAATTAATAGCCAAAAATTGGTAAGTAGGTAAGGATAGTCCTGCTCAGTCTTTCTGTGAAATCATAAACAAAGGACTTTTAAGGACTAACTTCTCTGTAGTTTACTTGTACTTCCTGTCTGAAACCTGTTCAATTCCACTAAACCTTTTTCCCACCAACAATTACTATAGTGACATGGACATGGCCCATTACCTCTCCTGAATAGTTGGACATGGCAGGGTAGCCAGAGTCACAATTTTTGTGGTAATTGCATTTTAATGCTGGTATAGAAAATGAACATCCAGTATTGGGTATTCTGTATAAGTAATATTGGAATGTTTATGCTAATGTAATGCTAATAACACCACTTTCTGATATTATCCTCAATAGGAGAGAGGTGAAAAATAAGTCCAATACTTGTATGTGTGTGTATATACACATGATGATGCTAGGATGAATTAACATTTATTTAATGGACAACCACACTCTAAAACTAGTCATGGGCATACACTCTTTTCTGCTGTCTGGTTGATAGAGCCTTCCCCTGGGAGATAAGGAATATGGACTTGATCCTCTTACTGTGAGAAGGGAACTTTCTCTATAGTTGCAGGCATTGATTAAAAAGAAAGTCATTAAGTTTTTATTTTGGATGTTCATGTCAATGGAAAAGGTCAGTGCCTTTAAGTAGCATGAGTATTCCTCCATTTTATTTTTAAATCTCAAAAAGATGTAGGCTAGAGTTAGGACTCTGCCTGCTAAGAACTAAGCAGCAACATAATGCAAAACACCAATGTGAGGAAACCCAGTCAGCCACTGAACTGGAGGTTTTAGATTCCATTTTCTGATTTAGTCAGCTCAAATCTTCCTCAGTCTTGACTTTGACACCTGATTTTTTCCTTTAATCTCAGCCACCATCTTTTAACTGGTCTCTGTTTCTTCTCAAAGTGGAGAGACATAAAATTCTGAGATAAAACTTATTACATGATACTGTCTTTCTGTCTTTGACTGGATATGAACACAAGATCATTTATAGCTTTTTATTTTTTAACAAGGTACATTTCCTTCTACTGCCCCTCTTTTTTTCACAATATCACTTTTCATGGAGGCATAATATGGTACTTAATAAACCATAGACAAATTGTTCCTAAAATGAAATAACATCATCTCCACTCAACCAAGAAAAGAAAATATAATTGATGTACTTCAACTGAATTGCATGAATGAAGGTCAGAGTGTAGCTGTTATACTTTTGTGTTATACTGGTATGAAAGGTAAATCTTAATATGGATGCTAAGAAATCTGACAATCTTTCATTAATTGTTCCATCTTTTGAAGTCTCAGTTCCCAAGGATAAATCATAGAATCATAGAATGGCAGGGTTGGCAGGGACTTTTAGAGATCATCTAGTCCAGCCTCCCTGTAGGTTAACCTAGATCAGGTCGCACAGAGTCCCAGAACTGATCCCTGTGGAACTCCACTGGCCACAGGCCTCCAACTTGATTATGAGCCATTGATCACCACTCTGTACACTGTTTCTTCTTACTAGGGGTCAGACATTAGATACATGGAGTCATATAGCTGTAAAAAAAAAAACAGGGACTCTTTTTACATATCTAATAGTTATTCCTGAACATCTTGGAATTCTTACATTTTGTAGGAAGAATAACAGTATAAAGGTATGCTTTCAGATCAGACAACACTAAGAAAATACAGTTTTGCCTGATTGTATGTTTTTTTTAATTTAATCAAAATTTTAAAGTCTTATCAGGTTGTTTCTTTGTACTGTTTGAATTAACAGCTGTATGATAAAAAAAAAAAAAAAAAGGAAAAAAAGATGTTACAGTGAGGCTGCAAGGGAAATGGGACAATTCACTTAGGAATGACTTGGAATCATGAAGGATTTGGGCATAGTGCCAATGGCTGTTTTCTGAAATTTTATTTTGCACTTTTTTGTGTCCTGCCATTTTAAGCAAGATGACCATGCCAGTGGTGAATTAAAATGACTCGAAGACATATCTAATTTACATCTGCTAATAGAATATAAAAAAAAAAATTAAATTACAGATGGAACATTGTAATCATGACCTGTTCCCCCTACTGTGGTGGCAGTAGTGAGAAAAACTCCTGTAATTTATAAGCCCTGAAACTGGTGTTTTAAGACACAAAAACATATGTCTATTCTCTCTCAGAAACAGACATCTTTGCTATGAAGTAGCGGTAAACATAGGAATCTGAGTGATTTATTTGGAAGTACGTGATTTGATGATACAGGTGGTACCTCTACAGTCTAGATTAGTTAAAAAGTAAAGTTTACTCTGGCAGAGAGAATTTTGGCAACATCAAAACATATGTTTTGGTTAATAGTTAGGTTTTCTGTAGCCTACAAAAGAAATAGTGAGAATAATTTGGTTATACCCAAATTAAAATTTTATTTCACTTCAAAATTTGCAGATTTTTTCTTTTTTTTCCAAAAGGCAGAGTAAGACTAACTTTCAGGCTCTTGAAATCCCTCATGAAATGATACCTCTGTCTTGTGCTTATTGGACTCTGCCTCATCATGCCATCACTATATAACAAATGAAATAATCTGTTTCTAGCATAAGGCACTCTCTGTCTTATTATGATGTAAAATGCATATTTTTATGTATGTAACGCAACATGGATAATTTTTTGATGTCTTCTTGAAATCTACTTGAAAATTAACTGAGTTATATATTTTTTTTCTGATTTTTTTTTTTTTTGAATAATGACATGAAATGACTCTAAACTTTTCCTTCCTTCTTGATTTTTTTATTTTCCTGTCATCATAAGGAAAAACATCTTTGTAATGACAATGGGAATGTACTCAAATAGTTGTTATAACTTCATAAAATTCACAATCTCTAAGATCATATATTATTTTATAACTTTTACACATATCCATTTTCGCCATACAAAGTTGAAATGACACCTGTATGCATGTTATTGTACTATATTGCATTTTTTCCCAATTGATATTTATATTCCAAATTTAAAAGGTTTTTATCCTTTTTTCGGTCACCAATATTTGCATATTAAGTTAAGTTGAACCTTCAATCTGTGATGATAAAAATCCCAAATATGAACATCAAAACTACTTTTCAATATTTACTTATATTTTGTCATTCAAATGATTATTTCAGTGCTAGAGTTTTCTGAATAACACTGGTACTTCTTCCTCTTCACTGTCTGAATTTTAAAAGGATAATGTGAGTTAAGATGTTTTTGCACCCATTTCTAATCACCAAATCTGCAACTCTACATAAAATGGAACTTTACAGATTGGATTGCTGCTGCAATCAATGGATTTTATATTTTAATGTGTCACTCCATTATAGTTAGTTCCTCATGTTGAAGCAATTAGATAGTTATGTGAAGTAGTGTATCATTATCTCAGTAGCTAAACAATGATTACTTTGAACAGTTTGGGTTGCTATTAAGTGAATATATTTTTTAAACAATTTTAATTTTGGATATATTAATATCTTTACGACTGTTTAGCTTTTTGCTGCTTTCTGACTCTTTGATCATTTTCCCCTTCCTCCTTCATTTTATTAGAGTGACTGACAAAAAGTTGAGCTGGCTTTTTAGTGCAAGTACTCATGAACACAGTTAATCTAAAAATTTATTGTCGTGGGAAACGGAAAGTTTGACATTCCATCTTTCTTTTATGTGAGAAGTCTGCGATTCCAGCCATGTGCCTTCCCTCCTTCCCTCACCTTGTGTTTCTTTGAGTTTAACATGAGGAATCTAATTTACAGAAATCAGGGTTTAGACAGCACAGCACTAGTGGGACCTGGAATATTTAGTGATCTGCAAACAAAGTCAAATCTATAACTTCAAGATCACTTGAGAGTTTATAAAAGCTTACTGAACTTGTAGCAACCAACAATTGCTTAGCTACATGGCCTTTTAAGTTTTCCGTCTATAGCCTAGAAGTCTCCTAAAGTAAACTGCAAACTCATAAGGCATTAAATGGCCTATGAATTAATGATATTTTTTTACTACTGATTTAATAGACAAAAATAAGTTTTCATTTGCTTTGTCCATTTTATCAATCAGAGGCTGCTCTGTGAAAACTGAAATGATGTTTTCTGTCAAGAATTTAATTCCCATTGCAAAGGGAACATGGTAATCATAAACTGCCATTGAAAAGGGAATGTTGGGTAACGGTATCTCACAAAGCGGTGTCTCATAAACTGTCCTAAATAGAACTTGACTCAGTTGTAAATGACAGATACATCAGTCGGCTTCATGACAGGTTTAAGTTCTAACTTTATCACTTTATCTTCCCCTGGCCACAGCTTCTCTGGGACACAGTAGGGCACATAAATATTGCTCACAGACAAGTTATATGTAAAACTGATTCACTCATATAATAGTCATTGTTATGTATAAAGAAGGTGGGTTTTATATAGTTATTGTTAACTGGATGGTAAACTTTGAGAAGATGCTGAATTTAACTCTTTTTCCAGTTGCAATGCCTAATGCACTTTTAAAGAGAAAAATGAAGATTTTTTTGTATGTGTGTCAAAATAGCCTCACTACTGATATCAACCTATCAAAATAAATACATGCCTCCAAATTTAAAAAAAACACAAACAATAACCAAACAAAAATCCCCAAATTTCTTCATTTTAATTTTGAAGAGAGATCAAAATAAACAATTTTATGTAATGCTATCGATCCTTTACATTGTAATCCTCTGTATGTATGTGCTTTTTCTGAAAACTGAAAGTCAATACAGAAGATTGAAATATGGCAACTTGCTTAGAATTTTTTTTGGTTTTTGGTCTCTGAAATTTGTACTTGGAACCAAAGTTTGTTTTGTAAAGCATAAGGAACTTTGGAAATCTTTATTTCTGTGTTTCTTATTTTTCTAAGAAAGCCCTAAGTTTTCTAATGTCTTATATTTTTTTTGCTACATCAATTTCTTTCACATCTCCTTTTTTTGTCTCTGATGACACACTTTGAGGCTGGTGGTTTCTCTGCTGGAATGCAATGTTAGCTAGCAGAAAATTGCATTATCTCCTTCAGTCTCTTTTTCTACTCTGTTTCTCCAGTTGTGTTGATTGCACACACTTTTTAATCTTTTTGCCTGTTTTCCTTCTTTTCTCCACGTCTGTTTACACAGCTCAGAGTCTTCAGTGGACTTGATGGCCTCTTAATCATTGTATAATGTTCCGCTTTAACCCCAACTGGAAGCTAAGCCTCACATAGCAACTCACTCACTTCATCCCAGTTAGATGAGAATCAGATAAGTAAAAGTGGGAAAGCTCATGGTTTGAGATAGTTTTAAGTAAAGCAAAAGCCACACACATGAGCAAAGCAAAAAAAGGCATTAATTCAGTACTTCCCATCAGCAGGCAGATGTTCAGCCATCTCCACGATACCAGGACGGTATCATGTATAATAGTGACTTGGGAAGATGAATACCCTTCTTCCTTCTTCCCCCAGCTTTATATACTAAATATGACATCATATGATCTGGGATATCCCTTTGGTCAATTGGGGTCAGCTGTTGCAGCTGTGTCTTTCTCCCAGATTCTTGTGCACGCACAGCCTGCTCACTGCTGGGGTGATATCAGAGCCAGAATAGGCCTTGACTCTGTTTAAGCACTGCTCAGCAATAGCAAAAACATTATTGTATTATCACACTGTTTTCAGAACAAATCCAAAACATAACACCATATTAGCTGCTGTGAAGAAAATTAAATCTGTCCCAGTTGAAACCAGTACAGGTTGGTTAGGCACAGTGTTTTGAGAGTGAGTGGGTAACTGCAAGTACAAAACTTGCCGTATGCTGAATTCATAGTATGTCAAGCACGACTACATCAGTAATATCTGATTCATTGTGATCTAGATATTATTGAGAAACTCCTCATGCACAGCTATTCCATGTTCCCAGCTATGCCCTTGGCCACATTTCTGTGCTTCTTTGTTCCTTTTTAAACAATCAGTGTTTTTCTAGTTATCCTTACCACGTTAAAATAGTGCTACCTTCTGAAAGTGCTATACTGTGAGACAACTTGAGTATCTTTGACCAGGCTGAGGTCCTCCAAGCCAAATTTTGAAAGGAATTACCTACATTGTGTGGGTAATTCTCTTATGTCTTCCAAAGTATATTTCATGCAGTCTGTCCAGCTGTTGTGCTCATGGACCATCATGCAGAAACAGAAGTGTTACTGTTTACTTTAAACTAAGACATATGGCATCAATGCCATTTGTCTTACCTGTTTGTCCACTGTAGGTCAATGTAACACCTATGACATCCTGAATGTCAGATCCCTAATGTTTCTGGAGAGAGTAATCATATCATAAGGAACGTACAAGATGTCCTCACATCTGCAGTGGTCTGCAGCCATTTTTTAACTTCCTGACCTAATCTTCTAGGTTTTCATGACACAGATGTTGACACAATATTTACCTGGCAGTAAAAACAATGCACTGTCTTAAGTATCAGCTGTCATAAAGGATGGATCAGAGTTATTTGTACTAAAAATAATGGATAAACAGATCTGAGCTTTAATAGGAAAGAATCACACCCCGGAAGAGTTACATATCCTCATGAATGCCACTTAGCAAACAGATCTAAAACTGAGAAACAATATAATCCAGAAATTCATGGTATCCTTTCAAACTATTTAATGCTCACTGAAAACATTTTGTAGTATAAGGTGAAGGATTTAGTTGTTGCATAACCCACAAAACAATGATCTTCTTTTCACAGTTCTGTTCATTGAAATCATGCACTGTTCCATGCATATACCTGCTACTTCAAGAAACAAAATTAGCAAAGTTAAAATATGCTGCCAAAAGCTTTGTCAAGAACTTCAGCCAAAGTGGACAGAGCACCACGTATATCAACAGTCATCAGGTACCTTACTAGAGTTTTATGTATGTCCTCATTCCCCAAAGAAAAATAGCAGCAGAATTGTAAATATTCCAGCATACGTGTAACCTTTTTTTCTAGATGTTATTTCTCTCAGAAAATGGAAAAGTTAAAAGGTCTAGTGTATTTTTTTTGTGACAAATATGTAAATGGCATTCCCACACTATCATAAGATTGTGGATTGAGGGTCTCAGATACTTTGTCTGTATCTTATCAATATCAGATCACTAAGTATTGCCATTTTTTGCTGCTTTATTTTAATGCAGCAGCAGTTGAGGGTTTTTAAATTTCTTATCCTACTGTTGACAATCATTGGATGTTTGATTTTTAGGATTCAGAAGAAAAAAAGGAAAACAAAAGACTGCAGTGCATTGAACAGATGGAAATAAAAGAGAAAAGATTGTTTCAAATTACAGATTTTCTGGTTGTTATACCTTTTCATATTGCTAATCAAAATAATAAAAAGAGATTATGTGTCTATATAAATACTTTGCACTAATTAGTAGAAATATGTGATGTCAAAATATAAAAAGATTGCTTTTTTAATTTTTAGAGCTTGTTTTTAAAACTCTTTGTTTTTAAATATTTCTGATCTTAAGGAATTGTAAAAATGCAATTATTTGTTTGAAAAATATTATTTAACACACATTACAAAGTATGAAAAAGCAATTATTCTAGCAAAAATTATTTTCTAGTTTCACATTAATATAGAAAAATACTAATTTCATACTAAAGGGGAAAAAAATAAGTACCACATAATACTATGAGAAGCAGGATTTTTGTATTGTGTTCCCTTTTTTACTTTTATAATCTTATGCAAACATTTTGGAATATGATGTAAATACAGTCTTTGAAAGAATTTAAATAAATTATATAGAAAATGTGACAGATACTTCTTTCTCCTGTGCAAACTAATTTAATCTGAAGTATATTCTTCAACATGCCACCTGAGTCAGGTATTCATCAAACTAAAAATCTCTAGATTATTGAAAAGAATAATCCTCCGAGAGTCAATACAATCTGGTCTCAGTTTAAGCACATCTTTGGCCTGAAAAGATGCATTAGTGTCTTCAAATATAATTTAAAGCAAACTGGACATTCAGTGTCAAACATTCATTGTGTATTCAAAGTATTGGTTGTGGCAAACAGTTTGTGGGACACATTCTTAGGTCTTGTAGATTGATTAACATCAGCAGAATGACATTGACTTATGTTGCCTTTAAAATATGAATGGCACATCTTTGATTTCTTCTTTTGCATACTCTGACTCTTACAAATGTATTGAGATGTCTGTCCATCACAACAGTAAATTAAGCAAAGGGAAACATGTTTGGATGTATTTTTTCTGTGACAAATATAATGCTTTTACTTCCTAGAAGTGCTTAGTAAATTACAAAAATGTTTCTCCTGGGCACAATAAACAATGAATTTTGCTAAGAGACTTTATATCCTAGCTACACAATAGGTATCAATTAAACCTTAAACACCAATCTGGAAGCAGCTGCTGAAATGAAAAATTAGACATATGAAATGACAGGGCGAGTAGAAGAGTTCTTTTGATTCCATATTGGTAGGACCTACACCACCAAAAGTCCACTGACTTCTCTAATACAGCTTATGATATTACCATGGGTTTAGGGAACGATCAGCACTTTCACACATTGCAACAAAACTCTTTGCTCTGCTTTCTGGCCCCTGAACAATGCAGCTTTTGTTTGCCAAAGCAGCAGATCCCAACACTTCTGAGCTTTTTAACCTTAATTTCTGCTGGTGATTAGATTTGCAATTCATGGCATGTGGATTGTGGATGCTATTTTTAAAGTCCTGTGGGGAAAAGAGGGAAAAAGGAGAAGGAAATATTAAAAAAGAAAAGAGAAGTAAAGAAATTAATCTATTTAATTTCTCCTGAAAAAACCCAAACTGACAAGTTTTTAATGCACTTGAAAGCTTTCAAAACATGCTGAGCAGTTAGAGCAACATCTCACATACTTGCTTATAGATATACCTGCTGTATGAGAGGCTAGTTTTTCTCATGTATAGGGGGCGATACTGTTCCTGGAGATCATTCTACCATTTTCATCTAGAACAGGACATTCAGAGTTAGGATTTGCAAATCAGGGAAAATATTTTCTGCATATGTTTAATGAATGAGACAGGAACAACCTAATCTTCATTGAACTTCTCTGTAACATCAAACTATATTGTTCCCATTCTTTGTAAAAGACAGTCTTGAAGACGAAACAGAAGGAAAGAAAAATAAAATTTCTCTTCTTTTTTCAGAGAACTAGTTCAGTGTCTTGACCAGCTTTCCCATCAGTCCTTGTAATCTAACAATGATGAGCACATAACAACTCTTTGTAAACCATAAACTTTGAAAGCAGATGTTTTGGGAAGACAAAGCAGCATCTCTTAGAGGCACAATGGAGACTATACGGCTCTAGGCAGATTCTATTCTATAGACATCATTTGCGACTTTTTCTTTTCTTGTGATGAATGCAAATCTCTGTCAAACAGTGTGATAGAGCTATCACACCCATAAAACAGAATAGAAAAGTAAGTTGAGCAGAGCAAGCAGGATGAAATTGTTTTTAAACTATTGTCTGAGTCTGTCCATTTTCAATTCCATTTTTAAAGCCAGAATGTCAGAGAAAAATAACAGAATTTAGCATAGAGGTGATGGTAAGAAGACAGCAAAACTGAGATGTTAATCAACTTACTTCTGTGCACAAATACGGAGAGCTATGCTTCCTGTATTGTAACTAAGTCTTCCACAGAAATCCTAGCAGTGCTTCAAGTTGAGACACTCCTGGCAGGGACATATAGCTGTTGAACTGTATTAGTCCCAAAGCCATGCTGACAAGGAACAGTGTAGCTCCATTGTGAATGCATAAAAGACCTATGAATGTTCTTACGTCAGCCAGATACATTAAATATGACGCAAGACTTGCGGCAATAGTTCTAGCCTTCTACAGCCACGAAGTAGTCTTATATAGGATTCTAATTTTGTCTTCCTTAATTTTATAAACATTGAAAAAGGAATGCAAAATAACCTCTCTTCTTGAAAGAAGTCACAGCTGACAACAGCTCTAAAGGAGAGAGGCTGGCTTAAACCAAATCCACTGTGAGGCTGGGATTTCTTACAATTCTCTCACATTTAACTGAAGCCTAGACCAAAGAAAGTAACATTAAAGGTCATGTTTCATCCCGTTACAGTGGCATTTCTTAACTTAGACAACATGAGTGAAGGTAGCCTGTTGAGATTTGACATGACAACCATTGTCATCTTGTTAAGGTACATCTTATAGAACAGATGTCCATTTATAGAACAGTACAAAATCTTTAATGCCTTTTAAAGGAGAAGCTTTTTGAAAGTGCATTTCTCAAGGGATCTTTTCCCTTTTTTTAGAGACAAAAATCCTCCATACTTTGTGTCTGCAGCTACAGTTGCACAGTGCCCTGTTCCAATTCTGGTGTGATTATTGTCCAGGAAATCACAAATGAATAATAATATAATTTTCTTTCAAGATAATGGAGCAACAAACAAATCCCAAATCTCTTACTTTTTAATGTTCACTATGAGTTTCACAAGAAGGTAATAATTGGCTCCAAGAAGGACAAGAACTTTCTTATGAGATCATCAAATCAGTCATTCACAATCTCAATGCTTTCATGATTTTTAAATGACTTTAGCATTATTTTTAAAGCAGTAATATATAATTCTATTAAATATTAAATTAACATAAGTACAGAAGCTTAACTTACACCAAGCATCAGAGCAGTCTTAAATGCTAAGTACAGATACTTCCAAAATCTTCATTTCCCCTCTTCAGTCTATTATTTAATAGTACTTAATAAATGGGCTGATTTCTTCAATGCTCATTATGAATAATTCTGGTTTTTTCCAGGTTTATCTAAGATGAATAGTTCAAAACATCCAGGCATTCGAAGCACTAAATAGCTCTTAAATCTGGCAATTTTTTGTTCTTCTCTATTTAAAAGACTAATTAAAAATGTAAAGTCTCATATATTAACATCTCTTTAACCTTATTATACCGATTTGCTTATGCATTGTTGATTTTAATATAATAGAAATGTACATAAATCCTACCATATGCAAATTCCAATTGACACTAAATGGTATGTAATTGGGGTTTTTATACCTTAGTAAATATCCTCCGTTATAATATTTCAGCTTGCTAGCTAGAAGTGACGGGTTTCAGGTGATTAAGAAAGCTGAAGCTTGTATTTTTTGAATTGGAATGATACAGATGTTACTTATTCTGCTAAGTAATGATAGATCTATCTCCCATTAAACTGTGGGAAATGGAAGCAACTAGAGCAAAACAATCAGAAACCACCAGAACAGATACTATCATTTGTATAGAACATTGGAAAGTAAACCTTAGTTTGGAAAGCACGTAATGAAATTTAAGCTAACTATTTTAAATTGTTTTTAAATGGGACACTTCTATTACATTCAACATCTAAATATCTCAGTACAGAACTTTGGATTATTATTAGCTGTTTGCTGCTGCATCATTCATGTACTTTCCAAAAATACTTGTCTTTTCAAGATTATGTATCAAATCTTCAGAAGCATTATTCATAGCACTGCTTTCTGGAAAGAGTGTAAATTATATCATAGATTCGGTTTAGATTATGTAATTCATAAAATCATAGGATGACACAAACACTGCCTAGAATTCAATCTTCTTACTAAAATTAATTCCTAGAACATGATCTTTATGAAAAAGCATATACTATGACCTCATTTTACATAGCAAGGCCTACATCATTAGGCTGCAAAATCTCTACGAACCTGAAAAGCTAATAAAAAAAGACCTTTAGAGTATCATTAATCCTATTTTACAAATGCAGAAATTAGAAAATAAAATAACATATTAAGTACCCACAGTCCACCTTTACAAGCAAGAAAGATATCCTTATTCACTTAAACAAAAGTAAATTGCACTAAAAATGGGGTGTGACTGGAAAAGCCAGGCAATAACTCATACTGGAACCATCTCTTTACTCCCAACAACTCCTCATTTTGAACATATACTCAGATTTTTTTTTTTTTTAGATTTTTTCGTTGTATGCAAAATATTTCTTTTTTCTGTATTTAGGAAGATTCTTTCTACCTTACAGGTGATGTAAATGTCAGGAGAAGCAGCAGTTGCTAAACAAACTTTTTCATGAACAACAAAGTAAACAGCCCATATAATCCACATGAGCTGTCAGTGCATTACTTTACAGTTACCTTGGGGCTGCAGCAATTAAAACATGGTATTTACTTAAAAAGAAAAATATCAGGCTCATTCAGTTCTCATAACTGTGAGCTGGTTTTTATTTTAGATACTCTTTTTTACTCTGGGACCATCTGGAATATGAATATTATTAAACTGAATATAATAAAAAAAAATTCATCAATTTATTGTGTAGGCTTTCTAAATACTCCAGTAAGCTGATCACAATGTCTTTAGAGAACTTAGGAGAACAAGTCAGAATGGTATGGTCAACACATTTGGAAAAGTGTCTTATTCAAACCTAAGATCTTTTTAAAGTCTTAGATTTTCCTCTGTATTGATAATCATCCAGGCGTAAAAGTGACTGTGTAATTGCATATCATGACATTATTGACAAAAATAAATTTATTGATTAATTAATAATTACTAATGGCATGCTACTAATATATTAATGGAAATTAAATGCTCAAAATGTATGTGTGACATTCTGTAGACTGAGATATTGATGTCAGAATGACAGTTAGTGATAATCTCTGTATCCTAGACATTCTGAATACTGAGCTTTCTGATTCCTCTGCAACTTATCTCTGCATGTTTACACATGTGCAGGCATAGTGGCAGTAACACTATTAGTGATTGTATGATACCTGCAGAGTTGCAAAATAAGTCAAGTAAAGAAAGGTTCTGAATCTAGCTCTCATGTAAGTGTTGGATCACATTAGGATGTCAGCTATATTAAGACAACTCATGCCTTCATAGGAAAATATGTTAGTAAAATGATATTTTTCCATTAAAAATCTTTTTACAAATAAAATATAATATGTGTCTGTACTAATTACTATTAGCATAGCAATGTAATAATGAACAGAAAAAACATAATAGTAGAAGTTAATATCTTTTTCTATTGATTTTAATGAGGAACAAGAAAATGTTTAAAATACAATTCAAAATTTGTTTTTAAGAAAAAAAAGCATGTCTTACAATTTGTATTGTCTTTTTTACTTGCTTAATGAAAGAAATAGCTCTTATTCATCAGATATCTACATCATTTTTATATCATTTCTCTTGGTTTATAAAACGTAAAGAGCCTTCTGCATTACAATTTTGTTTACTGTGAAGCAATAAAGTTTCTCATTTTAAAAAAAGCATACAATATACATGATTGCTTTATAGCCTGATCATATATGGAAGGGGAATTGTTTCAATCTGCTGTTCACAAAGACACTAGAAAAAGTAATCCTGTGTGATGAACCTGGAAGTTGAACTTACTACCTAGCTTTGATTTTTTTTTAATTTTTTTTTGAAAAAAAGAGAAAACAGCTGTCAATTTCTCAATTCAGGAAATTCAGGAGCTGTGTCCAAACGAAAACACATGGGAGGAGCCAAAAGTCCAAGCCAAGGAATTACATTCCTTATGATGATGATTTAAGGTCTTTGGAACTCTTCTGAGATTATTATAAATCTAGGATAACATGGCATGTATGGAAAGCAGATTCATATCTCGTACGGGGAGGAAGAAAGTGTATCAGACTAGCATAGCAAAAAAGGATGTCATCAGAGAACTATTTTCATAAGTATCCTTTTTACAAGTATTTATGTTTAAGTCATTTAAGGTAATTCAGTCCTCAGTGTACACTGTAGTATACAGCGCTTGTAACAAAAATTTATATTTTCAAACATCCTCAGAAAACTTTAGAGGCAATTAATGTTAAGATTTTTCTGGTGTTTTCTTCTTTCTTTTTATTTTGTTTCTGCAATATCAGAAGGAAGTGCTCTCTACTCACATTTTTTTCATCAATTAGCTGGCTGATGGGCTATGGCCAGTTCCACAGTTTATATGACCAGAAAAATACTAGTGTAAATATGAAGAAAAAGAATTGTAACATAGGGTAGATTTCTGGAGAAAATGTGAACAAAGCTGTAGTTAATGCACGACTTTAAGCCGCTCTTTGCAAGACAGATACTAACAAGCCATAGAAAGTATAATAAAGAGTAACCAAGATGATTTGAGGCTGAGCCACACAATGTATGGGCAGAGACTAAGGAAGCTCCATTTGTTGAGAAGGAAGAAGAAAATTCTGTTTTTTTTTTTTCAAATTTGAGAGAGAACAGAAAAAAAAAGGTATCAGTTTCTCCCAGGATGAGCAGTTTGTTGGGGAGGTATTTGCATGAGTTTGTTACTTGCATTTAGGCTTGGTATGGATTTGAAACTTCCCAAACTTGTGAGAAAAAGACACCTGATAACCAGTCTGTGTCTGAATAGCTATGACTGAGCCCACAGGGACTACCTATGTTTCCTAACTGAAGTTTAATGAAACAATACTTTGCCACTAACAGGACCATTGAGTTTGAATGTCTGTTCAGGATTTGGGATTGCTGGAGCTTTACCATGAAAATTGTCCCATGGAAACATGGAGATAGAAAAGAGAATACACTATCTGTTTGGAAAGCACAAAAGAATGTGATACAATTGTCAGCAGAGACACCTGGAAGGGTCATTTTGTCCAAAAAAACCCCTCAAACAGAAAAAGCTAAGACCAGTGTTCATATGGATAATGAGAACACTGAGACAGTAATCAGCTTTTTTTTTTTTTCTGTAACTTCTTTCAGGAATAAAGCGTAATTCTGTGTTCCTTTATTTCACAGTCAATTTCTTCAGAATGGTCTTGTCTGAAGGGAACATGTTAAGCCACTGGAACTTTGGAAATACTGCAGATCTTGACAGTCCGCTGCTCTAAAGGATATTGGATACATTACACAGATAGACAGATATATATTTATACACACATACACATAGTATACATATACTGTGTGATCTGTATGTATATTAAGTATAAATACAGCTGTATAGGGGATTATGCTAAAAAGACTGTAGTGTAAGAGCAATCCTTAGTGCATTACTAGCTACAAATGTCACAGAAGCACTTTTAGCCACACATGCCATAGAAGCACTATCTATCCTTTGACAAGCTAATTGCAGAATAATTTTTGTTCAGAAAGCATGATTACACTGACACATGCTTCTCTGACAACTGAGCTCTCACCTACTGTAATTTATTATTATCAAATGAAAGTCCATAGTGAATAACAACACTGCAGCTATTTTCCAGTTAAAAAAAAAAAACAAAACAAAACACTAATCAACTAGTTTTGTTGGACTGTTTTTGTATTTGTGACTAGACAGATAACTCCAATCAAGTTTTCTTCTATTCACTTATTGTTTTGTATATTTCATTTTTATTTCTGAATTTTACCCAGTATAATTCATCATATGTTTCTATATTTGATTCTCAAATCAGGAGTTTGCAAATCACAGCCAAGGAATGTACATAGTTATGTAAACACCATGGAGAGGATTTAAGAGAGTCAGAACTCACTGTTGCATCTCAAGAAAGGAGACGTTCTTTTTAAACACATGGATATCAAGACTTTAATTTTTTAAAAAGGAAATTTGTGTGAACCAAAGACATTGGTGAATACCAGAATTAGTAAAGACTTTATCCTTTTGGAAAAAAACTGAAATGCACAATTTCAATCACATAAACAGAATTCAGAATCTACTTAAAAATATAGTGCCCATTATATATTGACATTTTGTCTTGAAATTGTTTAGGACACACAGTACCCAGCAAAGATCACTAATAGTTCAAGGTTTACTTACAGAGTCTCTTGCACACAATTATTTTATCAAAAAATACTGTAAAGTTCAATGTATACTCTGTGACACAAATCTGGCAAGTATTGTATGCATATGTACTGCATTTCATTCAAAATGAACTAATGCACAAGTTAAAACAGAATACAACAACACAGACTATGTATATTTCTAAACCTATTTCAGAATTGTGACCCACTCAGTTTGATTGCTATAATCTAGACAATGGCATGGTCATTGTTAACTGGGACCACCATCCAGGACTGCATTTCTTTTCTATTAAAACAAGGGTGAACAGCGTGCAACAGCATGCCTAGATGCTGACACAACCTGAAATTCTTTTGCAGCCCAGTATAGAGGTTGTTAGAACTTGTTCCTTATATAGACCCATATAAACCTGAGATTAGAAATGAAAACACTATCTTCTATTTCCTTGTCAAGATTGTCACGGTTTAGCAAGGAGCCATTTTTGCTTTGTAACAGGGGGAGGGGCTGCGGTGCACACCTGGTAAAGAGTTCTTTCCCCTGGCTCTTGGGTTCAGACCCACCTCCAGCCTTGTTGGGTCAATCTGGCACCTCTGCCATCACTATTTAAGGACGGGAATTTGTAAGTGCTTGGGAGGAGGGGTAGCAGTGGTACAAGATGGAGGTGACGATGCAGACCCCACAGTCAGAGAAAGCGAAAGGAAGGAGTGTCATACCAGAGACCCCTCTGCAACCCATGGCGAGAATGCAGCTGAACCCCTGCAACCCATGGAGGGCAATGGCAGGACTGAGAGCCAGCAGTAGCCCCAGGTTAGTGTGCCCAGACAGGTAGGAGACTGTGTGAGGAGGTAGCCATGGTGCAGGCCGTGCTGGAGAGCCTGCGGGCAACAGAGCAGACCCACACAAGAGGCAGAGAGGAGCTGCAGCCTTTGGGATGAATGTACATCGGAGTGGCCCATGAAGGGCTCTTGGGTGTGTGAGGTGGAGCCCACCCACCCTGCTAGGAGCCCACCTGCCCTGAGAAAAGGCAAATGGGAGAAGCCATCAGGAATAGCTGACTGTAACTCCCATTCCCTGCCCCCCTCAACCACTCATGAAGGGGAGGAGAAAAAGCCACCAGGATCAGGGCTCTGACCCTGGGGAGATAGGAGGTATGGGTAGAAGATGGTCTTAAAGGGCTGATTGTGCTCTTCATCATTGTACCACTCTGTGTTGTTTTGTTTGTTATGTTTTGGGTCATGTTTTAGTTGGTGGTGGACTAAATTATTTTTAATTTTCTTCCTCAAGCTGAGTAAACTTGAGTTCCTCAAGTTTTGTCTGAGACTATAAATGGCAATTAAGTCCTCCCTGCCCTCCCTCAAGTCTGTGGTACTCAAGTCTAATCGCGGTCTTTTGTCCATGAATGGGCCTAAACCAGGACAAAGATGCAAGAACTAGCTATTTCTCTGAGTTGTAGCTTGTGAAAAAATTCTTTGTCTCTGCAGATTTGGAGAAAAAACCCCACCACTTAGAAGATTTTTGAGTGGGATATTGAGACCATTCTTGTTGATCTGAGATTTTCTGGCCAAAATGTATAGCTGATTACTATCTACCAGAGTTTTATAGCCCTAGGCATCACACTGCAGCAATGAACTTGCTTAACAACTTGTTTCATGGTAGAAGGCACAACTTTCTAATGATAGATAAAATGTCTCTTATCGTCAGAAGAACAATCTGAAAAATATCTCCGTGCTTCGAATAGTTTAACAAACAGCGACGGGCAGAAGGGGAAGAAACATTGGGCAATATACACCAGCCAGTCTGGTCTTGAACTACCATGCTCATGATTACATTGTGTAATAAATTTTGCATAAATTTTCTTTTGGTTTTGATGGTATAAATTCTAATATGTTATTAATCTTCCCATGCTCATGAAATGACACAGGAGTTGTGAACTGTAGCTGTAGCCGTCTTACTAAAAAGACCAAGGAAAGCGGGAGGACAGGGCGGTTATGCCAAAATTAACCAACTCTGCTATTTCATTCCAAATTTCTTCATCTGGAGAGTTTACTCAATGATTCTGCAGGATTGGACCTGATTGCATCAGTGATACAGTAAAGCAAGCAGCAAAACTTAATCAGAGAAGTGCTGTCACAAAGATGATTTTATGACACCCTATTAGGCAGAGCAAGATGGTGTAGAATTCATATCACAGTTTCTTAACCTAGCATATGATGTCATTAACTCAGATGGGAAAGCTGTTCTTACGATATTAAATATTTTGATTTTAAATGCATGAAGCTATAGCTATAAACTAACCTGAAAACAAAGGAAAAATAATTATTAGTGGCCTCTGTTACATGTGAGAAATAGTAGAGAAAGCAATATAAAATATCCTTAGTTTCTAGTCTCAGTGATAGACATGGAGTAGCAGAAGCAGAAATAGGTTTGGAATATAACTGCATATGTATGGAAAAAATATATCTGAGTTATCTGAGCTGCCTGAGCTGTGATTTGGCTGTCAGCCTCTGGGGAATACTGGTAGTAAGGTGGGTTTGGAATCCACCATTAGCTCTGATAGGAAGTCTGAAGGAGAAAATTGATGAGTAGCCACATGAGAAGTCTGGTGGAGCAACAAACAGCCCAGGTTGAAAAATCAGCACTGACTTAGAAAGTTCTTTCAGAATGAAGAGGAATTTAAAAAGAGGAAATGGAGCTCTGGTTCACTTTTTGAGGAGATTAGTTGCCCTTGTGCCCAGAGAAAGAGCCAGGGGGATTTTTGGTAGATGAGAGTCAGCTCATCCCACTCTTCCTCCCTTTCCCTTTGAAGTTCAGCCAAAACAAGACATTGATTTCAGGGGGTATAATACATCTCAACAAAACACATTTGATGTATTGATGCTTGTTGAAAACCCACTTCACTACAACAATGGCACACTTTTGGGAGTGTCTTGAGTTGTCTACTTTAAGAATCAAGACATCCAGAAACAGCATAAACAGAATACAGCTATCTCAAATGATTAACAGGAGAGCATTTTTAACTAGGCAGACTTTATAGTGATAAGTTTGTTCATTGATTGCTTCTGTGTCATTTTTTTCAGGTTAGATACCATTTCTTCCAAAAATCTTGCTGTCTAATACCCTAGTGGAGCAAACACAGAGTACTTAGCAATATGATGTCACAATTAACTTGAAATTATTAAAACAACTGATTCATCTCTGATGTGAATGTTCCTAGGGAAGAAATTGTAATCAAGCAGCACCATATGGACACTAGAGATTTGTATCAAACAGAAAAGAGTGACTAACAAGAAATGATAAGTGTAAGTTATTGTCATGCTGGAAAGTGGATACAAATTTACTCACATGTCTAAAGACTTTGAAGCTAGGGAATCATCAGTACAAAAATTAAATAAGTTAATAAAAGAATAACAAGACTCACATTTCTCCAAAGTTTTGCTCTCACAAGCCAAAACTAGTACCATTTCTACTTTTTTCACCTGAGAAGCGTTCTAATTTTTTTGCTGTATAAGGTGTCAGTACTGTTTTTAGAACTCTTTACAAAACACTAAACATTCAAAATCTAGCAGTGAAATCAGCTGCAAGAAAAAAGGTATTTTATTGCTTAGTATTAATAAACAACAATGCATTTTGCTTTTGTTATAAAAGTTGATGCAGCCTTAGGGCAGATGCCAATCAAACCACATTTTATGTCTGTTAGTTCCTTGCTATTAAAAACAATCAGAGTTACCATGGAAACTGCAATTTTATCACATGGTGCTTTAGCAGTCTTTCAGCTACAGAACATGCTATCAAAGAAATATTTCTCAGTGCTGTGTACCTCTGCATTAATATTTTGAATGAAAATATTTTAACTCATATTCAAAGTATGCCTATTAGGCTTATTTTATTTTCGCTTTTAGGAATATCCAATAAAGACATACTAGACCTTATTCATTTGTGAAATCTTTCACTGTAAAAAGTAAAATGGAAAAATCTTCACCCTTAGAATCCTGATATTTTAATTCACAAGATATAAAATTATTATATTTTAAATATTCTACTGCTTTGGCTTACATTTCTTTCACCTCTAACTGGATAGTTAATTATTTAAATTATAATTATTATATTTTTAAAGAATGTACAATGTTTTATTAAATTTCATTATTATTATACATCTTATTTATTTTCATAATCATTCTTTTTTTCAGGCAAATAAAAGCAAAAAAGACTTTTGTTCTTTGCATTCCTGTTTGGGAAAACATTGCTGTTCTTTATAATAATAATGTATATTTACAAACATATAAAGTATAATTACAGTTTGATCCTTTCGGAAACATAAAGTGTATTGAAAGGTATATATACCTCATTAATCAAGGTTTTGTAGCTGTTTGGAAGAATGAGTAACCCAGCCAAAATCTGAAGTGTTACTCCAAGGACATGACAATAACTTGTCTCACAAAGGCAACAGCAAGATTTCCCCTAGTTATCTGACACATATCTTGTCATGATAGTCTATCAGAGTCCATTTAAACACTGGTGGAAGACAACAAGTTTATAAATCTGAATGTAGTATTTGTTTTTGGAATAGATCACACAGCTAGAAATATGTTTATGAAGGTAAGAGAACATAATAAAATATTTTACTTTAGAAAAAGTGAGTTTACTAATTTGTTAGCAGGTGTTTTGTGAACTTAGTTCTCATTTTTTTCCAACCACAAGAAAGAAAAGAAATGAAAAATCCATATAGAGATAAGTTATAGTAGGAAACAACATTTAAAGAAATACTAGTACAACAAATATATTCATAGTGAATTCTGGGCAAATCTTGCACTGCCATACTTTTGAAATTTGCAGGCATTCTACCACTTCTTCCCCCATGGAACTTATATTCATATTCTCCAGCCTACTGCATATAATAATTTGTCCCTCAAGACAGCATAGTCTTCTCACAAAAACTCATAATTTATATTTTAGCAGGAATGTCTGCTTCAATTACTTTTCTACTTTTATTATTAGCAATAGTTATTAATTGAATGCCAGTATTAAATAAAGGGTGGTAAAAATGCATAATATTAGTGATTGTATTTGGGACAATGTTTTAAATGCTTGTCTTTATTTGCATATATTGCAACTGTGGTGAATGAATTGTGATAAAGAACAATAAACTATAAATTCAAAACCTATAGTGTCATAGGGTGAATGATCCTTTTGCATAACTGAGAAATGTTGAGATGGATTAAACAGTATGATGCTTTAACCCTGGACGGATGCCATGTGTCCACCAAGTCATTCTATCACTCTCTCTCTCAAACTGGACAGGGGAGAGAGAAATATAATGAGAGGTTCATGAATCGAGATACAGACAGGGAGATCACTCAGCAATTCCCATCCTAGGCAAAACAGATTCAGCTTGGGGACAAAAGGTCTGATTTACTAAGAAACAATCCAAACAGTGTAGGAAAATGAGAAATAAAAGTGGAATCCTTAAAATCTTCCCTCCATCCCTCCCTTCTTTTCAAGTTCCTTCACAAACTTCCCCAATGTTGGTCTCGTCTATGGAGTCCTTCAGAAACAGACTTGCTGTAGCATGGATCCCCCATGGGGTCACAGGTGCTCAAAAGTGCTGCCAGCAAACTGGTTTGGCATGGGCTTCCCATGAGGTCCCAGCCTCCTTTAGACATCTACTCACTCCAGCTCGGGGTCCTCTACAGACCACAGGCAGATCTCTGCTTCACTGTGGAACAGCCTGCCTCACCATGCTCTTCAACAAAAGTCACATGGAAATCTCTGGTGCTTGGACATCTCCTCTCCATCCTTCTCCACTGACCTTAGTGTCTATGGAGCTGTTGTTCTTACATTCTCACTCCCTTCTGCTGCTGCTGCTGCAGTTTTGCATTTGTGCAGCAACTTCCTGGCCTTCTCAAATACGCTACAGAGACATTACCTCCATCACTAATTGGCTTGGCCTTGGTCAGTGGTGGGTCCATCTTAGAGCCAGGTGGCACTGGCCCTGTCAGATACAAGGGAAGCTTCCAGCAGCTTTTATTTTAAAGAAGCCACTCCTGTAGCCCCTTGCTACCAAAACCTGGCCACACAAAACTACTACAGCCACCGTCACATGCACAGGAAACAATATTGCATCCCATCTTTCTTTCCTCTAAGAGTCAGAATTGCTGGCTAGTGATCAGATAAGGCAGGTTCAGACCAAGTCCCATTTTTAAATTGGTTACCACAAGGCAGGTAAAACCTATGTGAATTAGGGAAAACTTTTTTTGCATAGATACATCTAAGCTGCTTCACTGCATCATTCCCTATGGCACTGCAAGTTCATGGAGACTTAATAGCTTATGCTATCAAGGCTAAAGAAGACAGAAACCCAAACAGATTTGGTAGTCAAATTTTATTTATGGAAAGCCTAGAAATGGTGCTGTCTTTTCCCATCCTCACTTGCTCAGGAGGTCCAGAACACTGCAAACACGCAGTTCTAACAGAGCATGACAGAACTATTTTTCATTATATTCTAACTGCTGATTATTTTTATAAGTTAGCCTAGTCAGCTTTGAAAGTTTCTCATTTACTGTATATAGTGTAATCTGGTCTCTAATAACTGATGGGTAGACCTTCTAAGGTCTGCTTCTCATTGGCTTGCAGTGAGAGCTGACAGAGCTGCAGTTGAGGGTAAAGCAATCAGATAAGAAAATTTAACCAATGTGTTTTCTTTTCCAAAACACTATCTTACTCTCTGTCATGCTTCACCTTCACATTTGCTTAATATACTCTTCCCTTATCTTTATGCTGTGTAACTTTTTTACTAACATTGCATGGATATTGTTTAAATGGGTTCAGCAAATAGTTGTTTCCATGGTGCTACCTCTGTTCCCTTTCCTAATGCCTTTTCTACATGAGCAGAGATTGTATTGCTGGTGCTACTGCTTGAATCTGAGAAACAGTTTCGCTGTGAGGATTTTTCTCTACAGGCTGCTTGACAGTGATGCATGAGGTGGTGACTGTGAGCAAGCATTGGCCTTCTCTCTCTCCCTACTGAGACAGATATTACTTCTAGCTTTGTCACAGCTTACAGAAGATCACACCAGAACTAAGAATTTTGCTTTGGTGACCTCTGTATCTCTTTGATACTCTGCTCTAAGTGGAATCATTGAACCCTGCTTTTCCACAGCAGCATCATGCTCTTCTTTCAATTTTGTCATAAATAACCATTCCATCTTCTGCTTGGATGCTTACGTGTGTGAGGCCTAAATAATGGAAATGGAGGAAAGGTAGAAAGACAAGAATTATACCCTGACAAACAATGAACAAACAGCCTGTTCTTCAGAAATTTTACCTATTTTATGACAAGTAACATTCTAATTTAACTTGTAGGCAAGCAGGAATAGGTTTTTAGTCTGATGATAAAAAAAAAAATGAAGTCTTTGGGACTGTGGGCACAGATATCTAAGATTACATTTGGGTTTTTTTTTTCATTTAAAGGTAAAACTGAGTCAGGAGAGGACTGCCAACAGAAATACAGTCAATAAAAATAGGGAGAATAAAATGCAGCTACCAAACTTGGGACTTGGAAAATGTCTTCTTTTGCTGGCTCTGTTTCATGTTTCCTGTTTCCTGTTGCCCATGTACTAGGCAAGTCACTCACTAAAAAATCAGCTACAGTAGTAACAAGCTGCTATTTGACTACATGGGAATAAACTCGAAGAAGAAGGGGATAAGTACAGGTTAAAACATATCTATGATTTATTACTGATAAAAAAAATTTATGTCAGGATTCTTTGTACTGTAGAAGCTAGTTTCAATTGAAATTCCTTCTTTTAGATAAAAAAATATGCAGCCCAGAGAAAATTATCTCTTTTTATTAGGTGGATCTAGAAAGCTCTCTTATAATAAGAAAACTTTTTTTGTTTTTAAATTTCCCCTCAGTAAAACAATGTAAAAGTAGATATTTTTGCAGAAATAAACTCAATTTTTTGTCAGAATCTCATTACTTTCCTCTCTCTTCTCTCATTTTTATCTCTTTCCTTACTTTTCATATCTTCAGTCTCAAGGCTCAATGCCTTCTGATGACTCCTGGACAGGGAAGAAGTCTTTGTGTCTTTCACAAGGGAGTAAGAAAAATAATGGATGATGAAGATGAAGGTGACATTTTTATACAGAAAGTGTTGAGAGAGCACTTACCAACATGGGAAATTTTCTTTGATTTGTAGTTTCCCACAGGTCTTTGTACACCATAGTTATGCATACCAAGTTAGTCAACTTCAGATAGAAAATATACATTATAGTTATGGAGAATTTGTGTAAAAAAATATGGTAGAAAATGGTATCTGAATAACTAAGTTAATGCATGTAACTTCCTCAAGCTCCTTTGAAGTCTGACTGTGAGTTAAATACGCATTTAGAAGTTAGGCAAACAGGTACTGCTATTTTGCAGTTGCTGATTATTTAGCCTTTGGCCTTCCATAAACATGACTATTTGCAAAAATTTTGTATATCAGACCAAAAAAAAAAGTGATTTTATATTTCAGTAAATCCAGGAACACAATAAAATATATTGAATAGTATAATATAATCCAGCCAGTATTTTCATTGTCAGAGTAATGATATTTTATTTTTCTCCAAGTACCTGCTGCATCAGTGAGCAAAAATGGAGTAGATATAAGATTTGGCCAAAAGTAAATCCCAAGGAATTTCTTTTGCTAGTGAAATGAATAGTAATATCACTATATAACCTATATAATATCACTATATAACCTGAAAAACAGCAAGCAAGAGACAGAGTCTGGAGTAGAGCCCAATCTTTGACAGCAATCTTGGTCAGCAATACTTAGCCCACTGCACTCTGTCAAGTGTCTGAGTTTTACCTCTTTTACTCCTTAGTCAAAGTGAGTCATACATTGGTGTCTCAAAGAGAGTGGGATTATTAGAAATACAGGCCAAAGAGCACCAACCTGAAGTGAACAGCTTTGGCAAACACAGAATGGATCAGAGGGCTTAACAATCCACAGATAAAACATTTCTCAAAATCTTTGAAACCTTGGCTGACGAAAAGTGCAAGGAATCATCTGGAAATGTTTCCTGTTGGAAAAGGAAAAGAAAAAAAATCACCCGTGGAAATATTTCCTTACACAAACACAAGCTGTTTTTATGGTCTTAGGCAATCTTTACTCAGACCTCTGTACCCAAAATGGCCCACACAACACAGGATGAAATATCACAAAATCTCTTCTGCTTGCTCCCTCTCTTTAAAACAAGTAAACAAACAGGAACATCTGCTGTCTTTTGTTGATGGTGAAGAACCCTTAAGGCAGCTGAGAGTAGAATATTTGCCTTTATCATTGGGTAGGATTCTATTCATATATTTACAGTGCAGTCAAAATTAAATACAAGAATGCAAAAAGAGTCCTAGCCAGCTTGAATTTCATCTACATAAGAGGGTGTAAAAGTGGTGCTTGAAAGAGGAGTGCTCAAGGGAGGCTGAAACTGGAAAATTATCCACAAATATAAGGGAATAGGTTTACTGTACCAATCCAGCATGCTGGCAATGAGGACCACCAGCCAGAATAATCTCTCTCTGAGACTCACTTAAGGAAGTAAATCACCTGCTTAAAGTTTTGTTTAGGTGAAATGGGCCAGAAAAGCAAATATAGTGTAACTTGTCAGCAGGTCCTCAAGAGAGGAGCCATTTGTTGGTTGTTGAACTTGCCAGACGATGAACACTAAGTATTCACTTAGTCCTAAAGACAGAATTTTGTATTGAGTAGTAATCCTCACCTCTTACATGTGTACACACAATGACTTATAAGACATACCAAAAGAATTATGACTTTGGTCACACATATATTCAGTATGGAAGAATGGGCACTGTGTGATAGCTATCTATGCAACACCTAAAGCTACCTCTAGCTCATAAAAGTAAATGAAGCTGAAGTATTCTGATGCTTTTGTGGTTTAGTTTTGTTCTTTCCTGAATGACCTTTACATGAAACTTATTTAAGATTACCTTCCTTATTATAGTACTGTTTACATACTTCAGGCAGGTGTTTCACTCAGTCAAGTACAGGTGCATATTACAAAATAGATCCTGTTCTTGAAAAGTCAAGAAGGCAATGAGATATTATAAAAAAGTATGATGAGTTTTATTTTACAGATAGAAAATTGAAGATGGAAACTTCAGTGTCTTACCTAAATCAACGTAATAAGTTGTAGTCCTGCCAGGACACAGTCATTTTTATTTCCACTTTAGTACCTTAAAGAAAGATTACTCTCTCTCTAAATTATGAGTGCAAAGAAATAACTGACTTTATACATAATCTAAGACCATGTAAAAAAGTTAGCGGTCACTCAGGAATTATTTAAAAATGTGACTGATTGCTTTTAATTCTAGTGTATGCATTCACATCATATTCTTTCTTATCCTGGTGTAGGCACTCACATTATATTTGGTATGCTGGGTCCTAAAATTTCATAGTCTTCATTCCAGATTCTTTCACTGAAAATTTTTTGTATCACTCGGCACCTGTATTAAGAACTCATTGAAAAAAGGCTTCAAGCCATGCATTATGTCTTGTACAGCTTCACTTACTACTATTCACTTTGTTCTGACAGATTCTGTCATTCTCACAGTGAATTTTCTTTTTACTCCATAGATTGCTCTGTTGGTTCTACTGTGAGTTTGCATGCTTTGAGGTAAGTGATTGAAAGTGTCAGAATTAAGCTCAGTATCCTTTAGGATATACTAATTCCAGGAATAATAAAGGTACCATTTTTGTCTTCTCCCTCCTCCACTGTCTGTCTGGTTCAAAGCTGATAGTCATACGAGAATTTTTATTTTTCCACAGAATTTACAGTGATACCTGAGACATGCAGTGGTCTTGATTGAATTTTTCTGTGTATCTGAGCTCCAGACATTGATTGGTCAAGAAAAGAAGAACTTGAAATCAAGATAAGTATTGTACATAAAATATACAGTCTTCTATGTCACAGAGGTGGTTGGAATAGATTATAGTTATTTTTATAATGAGATCTTTAAAAAGCTGTTTTCTTATTTTTCTTCTACTTAATTTTCCCTCAAAATTAAGTAAATAAAAAGCCTCCATAAAAATTGCATTTACTGACTGAAATGAGAACAAAATTGTGATTTAATGATATTTAAAAAGATCTCTGTTTGGCCACTGCAGAACTGTAATGTAACAACCAATTAAAATTAAATATTATATACCATCTGGAAAAAAAAAAAAAAAAAGAGGTCAGATAATTAGATTCTAACAAGGCTTTCAGTATTGTAAGGCTAGATGGCTTATATAAAAATAATGGTACTGTGTCAAACACATTTGGACTCTGAATGCACACAAAAAGCAATTCTGATATTTTTAAATTCCCATTTTTAAAGTATAATGTCCATATTTTTTTGCTAAACTGAATGGTCACAGTTCATGACAGATAGACACATCTATGTGCATCAGGATGTGTGACAGGATGCCTAAGCATGTGAGTGGACATATATATATCACACAAAAGACAAAAAACAATTTCTCTGGCTTTGACTTAAACTGACTGCATCTAGCATCTAGTGAAGTTACTCCTGGAGTAACTCAGTGAGCTGTGGTAATTTGTATGTTATGAGCTTCAGAAAATGAGACAATATTACTTGTTTTCCAAAAGAGTCCAGAATTTTCTCAAAAGAAGTTTGTTGCCATGATGTCATTAATGTGAAAAGTTTAAAATAATATCAAAGTCTCCTTTTTGTCTTTTTTTTTTCTTTTTTTTGCATACATGAGTTCTGTGGTGTTTCAAAGCTCAGTGAACTAAAAATTATCCCAAAAGAACAAAGTAGAAATTATGCAGAAATTGAGACCTAGTCACAGAGAGCTGAGAGTGTTCAGAGCTCAGGAAATTCCACCCTTTTCTTTGACTGTCAATGCCTCAGTACTATGAATTTACTGTATAAAGTCACGACTGATTCTGATCACATTTGTTTTATAGTTTGACCTTGTATTGAGGTTGCAAAGAATGAAAAAACTCTAAATAAGTGTTACAGTTTATTTTTTTCATTTCTCATCCAGGATTATCTTTACAATTACAAGGCTTCTGCATCAGACATCTGCTGGAACAATTACCATTAAGGTGACAGAAAATGAAAATTTCACTTTTGAATTCCCTACACACAAAGTAATCCATCAGACAAAGATATGCATTATAAAATTCTTAGGGCCCCTAGATGGCAGTCAATAGAGGGATTAGAAATGACTTGTCCCTTCAGCTTCACAAAATTGAATGGCAGGGATACTTCTGTGAATCCCTCTTGGGACACTATACTTTTTATTTCTTAATTCCATGTCTTCAGAGTCACTTACTTCCTTCACTTTATTGTGCATTTTTCTGAATATCTGCCTAGCACTTCTGCTACGGTCATTTCTATGAGTCTGTGTGATAATATACATTTTTACTGTTATCCCAGACTGTATATTTTAAATTAATTGCAGCAGAGGAAATTGGTGGATTCAAAAGAATTGATGGTGCACAGGACTGTTCCTGTTTGCAGGAACACGGAAGATGTTCACAGGACCATAAACAGTGTATTTATGTGAATTTGCTGGAGATATCCTTCTGAGAAGAACAGGGTCCCTGGGCCAGATGAGACACCCACGACTCTGACAGAAATGCACTACCAGCATTTAGAGAACGGTCATTCTCCCCATCACACTCCTCTGACCTAGCTAATATTGGTCCATTTAAATGTACATTGAGGTTAGATTCCCCTCTTGCTGAAGATGTGTGCAAAGAATTTCAAGTCCTGTACATTCTTATTGGTTAGATGTGAATTCCACCTTAAGTATGCATAACCAAAAAGCACCTGACTTGGATTTTTAGGGCCACTGTAGAAAGAAATGCGTAATTCATTATCTTTACACATCTTATTCATACGTATAATGAAATTTCTTGTCACCTAAAACTTAATCTTCACATAAAGTAATGAATCTGAATTATTTAAATTGGATTGTGTTATAAAGCATTTGAGAGCTATTGTCTCGTTTTTTATATTAGGTGAGTTGTTGTGGTTAAATTCTAACTTCTGCTAAGCATAAAAAATATTTGATATTTAAACTGAGTAACAGCAATTTATTTTTCAGACCATCTGGGAAAGCAAAGGTTCCAATGAGTTTAGTGTGTTCTGTGATTTTTCAGAAAAGTAGGCTTTTAAACTAGTATCTTTGCTTGAGATCTGAAAAGAATCCCTTTCATTTGTTACTTTGCATAAAAATTAGTTTGACTCTTTTGTTTAACTTCTAGCCTATTGGGCTGAATGCCTTGTCTTAAGCTTCAATATCCTTGAGTCTGATTCTAAGATCCATATCAAAGATCCAGCTCAAAAATATTTTAATCAATTGGTTGCTTCTAATTGCAACAGTGGAAATCTGTGAGAGTTAACATCAAATGAAAATGGGAATTTAAGCAGCTGGGTTCAGTCCTGCTCCCATGCTGAAATAATTGATTCAACTGGGAACAGGATTGAATAACTTTTTAAAGGTAACAGTACAGCAAGGCTGCTGCAGTTCAATGTAGAAACAATTAATTCTAAGAAATTAAAAAATATGAACATTTCATTCTCTGGTTTAAACACTTGCATTTGTTTTGTTTTTTTTTTTTTTTTGCTATAAGGAAAACATCGTTTGGTGTATCTAATATTTTAATATTTTACTAAGTAAATTTTCTTTTGAGTGCATTGCTTTTAATACCTTATAAATATGTCACTATTAGGCTTAATTCAAAAAGAACTCACTGTGGACTGTACCCAGGAAAGAACTGACCTTCGTGTAGACACACATGTACATATAATATATTGAGATAATTTTTCCGGAGAAAGGTCCATCTTTTACTATTATCTTTCAAAAGGTTTCTTTCCCAATCTATTCTAAAAATAATTGCTGCAATATAATTATTTTGCTTCATATAGATCAGTCTGATTTCTGTTACAAAGTCTGCAGAGAAATTGGTGTGGCTATTAAATTGCCAGGTTTATTCTGAAGAGGTCCATTTTAACTTCCTTAAAATATTTGCTGCTATTTTAAACAGAACGTCATCCAAAAACTATCATAGATTCTTTCATCTTATGGTCATCTATTGATTTTACTGTGAATTAAATACCTTATAGGCTATGGGCTTTGTTTTTTTCTGGTATAGTTTCATCTACTGTTAAATGTCTTGTCAGGCAGCTAATCTGAATTGACTAATATAGATTTAGACCTCTTCTAGTGTACTGAAAGAAGGAGGAAAACACATCTAGAAGCTCATTATCCCAAAAGAGATATTCAGAATAGTGAAAATAAACCATTCTTTGGAATTCTTGGCGTGCTACAGAAGGAGGCTAAATTATTAGCTTAAACTCAGGAATTAACTATTTGTTAACTACATGTGATGAATTGAACCAGCTCTGTTACAATACCCATTTCTCGAATAGGGACAGTACCTCAGTATCTCACTAAGTATTTAAGATTCATCTCCATCTGATGAAAACATTTATCATGAATACCGCATGCAGCAGATTAAATTTTTGAGACATACTGGTAGAAGGTAAAGCATTTTTTAAGGGTCAAAACCTGATCCCTTGATCACTTTGGAGAATACATTTTTCTTTCCTAGCAAGCAAAATCACATTGAAATAACATAAGGATATTGACATTTAGTGACCTCATGGCGATCTTTTCTGGCTTAATATCAAAAACTTTGTTTTCTTTATCTATTTTTTAATCTGAAAGACTGTTTACCCCATCCTAAATGCATAATATGTTTCTCTGTCATGCTGAAAATAAAAAGGCATTATTAACTAAAGTTAGAAAATTAGTTAGAAAATACTCTAATGTTAGAATTATATGTCCACTTATTTTCTTAAACCTCAAGGCCCATAGCAAAAATAAATTCTATCTCCAATAATTCAAACTTATTTCTCAGACCCAATGGAATGAAGTCCTCACTTTAAACCAGATAGGATTTACTGTGGGTGAAAAGGTATATTTACTACTATACATTCTAATGATGCAAATAGTAGTATGGCTTTTAAGAACTGAGCAGAGTAATGATAATGAAAGCAAGACAGAACAGCCTGCTGAAGACTTCTATTATACTCAAGGACTTCTATGATACTCAAGAGGGTAGGATAAGGCCGGATTTTACTACTCTCACTTGTATTGCTTCAAATTGCAGTGCATTAGATTTATTTGATTTTTTTCCTAAAAATAGAACACGGAAAAATACCCTATTCCACTTACACGAGTTTGTCAGTCAATATAACGAAACAGAAAAAAAATAATGAATGTTTTAAAACATGGAGTTAAACAAAGAGATATATCTTCAACAAAGTATTCTGGTTTTGATGAATTATATTGTTTATAAACTAAAGAAGAGGAAATTAAATGTAAAATTTTCTTTCATGTGTCAATTAAGATAGCTTCTCTTTTAATGAAGCATTAAAAAATAGGGCTAGAATACTTGTGCATCTAAGCCCACTGATAGTAACCACATCATAATCATAGTTATTTTAATTAAGTTACCTAGGCCCTTCTTAAAATCAATTAAGTAACCTGCACTGACTTGTCAACAATTCTGTTTTATCTATATTCTTCCTTTCTAATTCTGAGCTGCCTACAACAGCATTAATGGTCATGTTTTCTTAGAAGATTAAATACAATCCTTTACATTTTTTTCTGTCTACTGTTACTATTGTTCTTATTAGTACCTTCTAGAAGGTATTTTCCTTCCTTAATGGTGTTGCTTTTATTTCTTCTATATTCACATTTATCGAAGTATTCTTTTCTTGCTAAAACTCTAAGTAGCTATATAACAACCTTTCACAACACCTTTCTCTCTATTCCTTAGTTTAAAGTTGTCCTTTTCTCAGTTTTCCAAATATTAGCTCAGAAATCTTGACTTCACAAATGCTCAGAGGTACAGCAGTGAGTCCTTGTTCCATGAATGTAAGGATCAGATGTGCTCCAGTTTTCTCATTTTAGCAGTGTCAATCCTCAAAGCATCCTTCCCAACACCACCACCCTCCCCCTCCCCTACCAGATCCATTGCAAGAGAAACCTATATTCTCCTTCAAAAATGTATTAATGAAACAGTCTATGACTTCTGTACATTGAAAGGTGTTCTCTGTGGAAATATCTCCAACCTGCCACTGCACAACAACTTGTTCTGCTCAAATATGTTATTCACAGAGGCGTTACCTCTACCACTAATTGGTGAGGCCTGGGTCAGGTGCAGGGTCCAACTTAAAATTTACTGGCCCTAACCCTGTCAGCTACAGGGGAAGCTTCTGGCAACTCTTTTTGTTTAAAGAAGCCACTCCTTTAGCTCTCCTGCTACTGAAAAATCTGGCCCAGGCCAAAACCACTACAGGGTCACTGTAAGAATCCTTACACATTTGTGCGAATAAAGAGAGCCACTGTCAGAGTGTGAACATTAAAGGATTTAATGGTTTGAACTGACATTTTGTTTTGCCAAACATGTTCTTTCCAGTGTTAGAGGTAAGATAGGTTTCCTGAGCTCTTTGAATTCCCATTGATCTACTTGAATTTGAGGTTTTGTCTTTCTAAGTCAGTACAAATCCTTCCTTTCATGTCAGAGGAACTGAATGAAGAATATGGAGAGAATATTATTTCTCAACCCAGAAATAGTTATAAAGACCTGAAATAGATCCAACTGTCCAGTGGAACACAGAGTAGAAAGTCACAGAGAAGAAAAAGCATGGAAGCTATGACTGGAGGAGTGCTGGCAAGAAAATCACTGATAAAAAACTAAAGAGTAGTCAGTGGAGGAGAAAGTTTTTATTTAATATCTGCTTGGAAATTTTGAATCGATACATAGATTTTGAGATAGATAGCAGTATGCTGAAGGTGGCTCAGAACTGTACTGCCCTCCTCCTTCCTTCTAGAACAGACAGTAATCTGAATTAATTAATAGCAATCTACTTTTAATAGAGTGTTTCTGAGCTACATTTCAGTAACAAATGTTACACACCAGAAGATAAAACACAGACCTCTCTGATATATGTGGAGCCTCAGCTGTACATATTTGACCCCCATTTTACACAGTTGCAGCTCATTGATTCTCTCTTTTAAACTCCTGGACTGAGCACTCAGCAATCATCGGACCACCCATATATCTTCTGAGCTGATTTAGTCTATGAACTGTAACCCTGCTGCAGGGCTGTAATGTCTCTGGCACCTACAATGCTGGCTGCTTGTCATTATGACATATAACCTAGAAGATGTACTTAAGAACAAATAACCTCAGAAGTGCTAACATGCCATCAGTCTTTTCAGTTAAAGCAAAGACAGGGCTCAGAACTATCTAAAAAAGAATAAATGAGCAAATTCACTTACTGTTCCAGTAGCCACCAAATTTCACGTTTGGAACCAAAAGTGTCAGAGAAAGAACGAAACCTAGAGAAAGTCTTAAGGGCTCAAAAACAATCTGTCCATTTTACCTCATGAAAAGCTGTAAAGTTACACAAGTCACTTTTCTTACTTTTACTGAAAGATATATATACTTTTCCATAAAATATTTATGCAATTTCTGCATTAATCTGGTGATGGACAAGCTTAAATTACAAGTATTTTCCTTTTCCGTGGTTTGTTAGAAATGACAATATGAACATAGTCCAAATGCAATACAGCATCCTAACTTAATGTGATCGAACTTTCTAAAAGGTCAGGCAAGACATTTTACACTAAAATCTAAAACATATATAGTGCTAGAAAAGAAGTTATTTTTTCTCTCACCTCAGTTCTATTCTTAATGAAACTGTGTTGAATTTTTTTATAATACATCAAAAGAGTCAACTAGAAACAGTTCAGTATTAAATATATCAACAAAATAAAGCTGGGTCAGATAACGGCAGAATTAAACAAAGACAAAAGGTAACAATACTGGTTTCAATTAACGTAGTGAATTGATGAATGAGCTCTATTACTCTACTCATGTTCATTAAACAAGCATAATGGGCTCCTGAATTGTCCATGTGAACTTAGAGAGTCTATTCAATCAAAATTACCTATACTTACTGTCAATCCTTTGCTGATTATTCATTGTCAGAGGCATACATAACTAGCTCCTTGGCATTTTCAGTCACTTAGGGCTCAAGCACAGGACTGTGTCCATGAACACAGACTCTTCAAAGCAAATAAACTGAAATTTTATATATTTGTGTGTATTTACATACATAAATAATACACTGGTTCTCATTAGTTGCCTGTAAGACTAACCAAATTTTCCAGTTTTCCAATCTTTTAGAATAGTACTGTGGACTCTGTACTCCTATAGGGAGTAATAGTTGTGGGCTTAAAGATCAAGCAGTTTCTTTCATATTTTTCTTGTTTCTTTCAGGCTGAAAACAAAAAAACCGCTCTCAATAGCCTATACAACAAGGTCTTGTGCTTTTCTGTTAAGAAGCCACATTATTTTTATGCTATTTTTGACAGAAGCATTAGAATGGGGTAAAAGCACTAAACTCATGTTAAATGTTTTTGTAGGAAAGATGGTTGCATTTATTAGGATTAATAGACCATTTACATTGGAAACTAAAATCCGCTTTTTATTCACATGAAATATAGAATGCAGGTAACCAAAATTCAGTCTTCTTAATCCTCAGTGAAGCATCTTTTTCCCTGACTTCAGCAACAGTTCAATTTTTGTTATGCTAACCATATGCTTCTGATTGATTATCAGTTATATTTAATTATTCAGGGTTACAGATGGCAGTTGTCTGAGCCAAAATGCTGGTCTCTAGAAGGCCTGTGTGCTGATATCACTGCTTCTGTGTGCTGGTTTCAGCTGTGACAGAGTTAATTTTCGTCACAGTAGCTAGTATGGTTTTATGTTTTGGATTTGTGTTAAAAACCACGTTGATTACACAAGGATGTTTTTTTGGTGACTGAATAGTGCTTAGACAGAGTCAAGGCCTTTTCTGCACCTCATCCCATGTCAAGTGGGCTGGGGGTGCATAAGAAGTTGGGAGGGGACACAGCTGAGACAGATGATCCCAACTGACCCAAGGAATATCCCACACCATATGATGTCACACTCAGCATATAAAGCTGGGGGAAGAAGGAAGGGGAGGGACGTTCAGAGAGATGGTATTTGTCTTCCCAAGTAACCATTACATGTGATAGAGCCCTACTTTCCTGGAGATGGCTGAACACCTACCTGACCATGGTAAGTGATTATTCCTTACTTTTCTTTGCTTGCATATACAGCTTTTAGTTCACCTTTTAAACTGCCATTATTTGAAACCATGAGTTTTCTCCCTTTTACTGTTCTGATTCTGTCCTCCTTTCCAATAAGTGGAGTGGAGTGAGAGGCTGTGTGAGTCTTAGTTGCCAGCTGGGATTAAGCCATGATAACCAAAACAGCTGAACCCAACTGACAAAAGGAATGATCCATACAATGAGATGTCATGCCTAGCCTATAAAGCTGACAGGAGAAGAAGGAAGTGGAGGATGTTCAGAGTGGTGGTATACGTTTCCCAAGTAACCATTAGATGTGATTGAGCCCTGCTTTTCTGGAGATGGCTGAACACCAGTCTGCTGATGAAGAGTAAACAATTCCTTGTTTGGCTTTGGTTGTGTGAGCAGCTTTTGCTTTACCTATTAAACTGTTTTTATCTCAACTCATGATTTTTTCACACTTTTAGACTTCTAATTCTCTCCTCCATTCCACCAAAGGTGGGTGAGTGAGCGAATGGATGGGACTTAGTTGCTAGCTGAGATTGAATCACAACACTCTGCAGTTACAACTCTTGAGAACCCAAGACTGAGAAAAACAGATAATTTAACTCCTTCTTTAAACTGTATTGGCTTATCCAGACAGAGGATAAAGAAAATATTTGAACACCAAGGTAGTAGACAATCCATAGAGATGGAAGATACTTTAAGATGAATATTTTTAATCAACCTGTGTTGCCTATATTTAATGCCATTTTCCCCTTGCCCGTTGAAATAAGCCTTTGACTTGTGCTACACGTTTTTTCCTCTACCAAGTTTTTTCCATTCTCCACATTTGAAGAGTATTTGTACTTAAGGAGAGAACAAAATCCTTGTTTCTCTACCAGTAGAATCTGAAGTCTAGACTCTCAGAGGCCTTGCTGTCATTTCTTGGAATCACAGAGTATGTTACAGAGCCCTACTTGGTAGGCAAAGCAGGACAGGTCAAATTCATTCGCACCAGAGTGGTCAGCAGAAAACATCTATCCTTTTCCAGGTGTTATTAGCAGTTAAAAAAAAAAAAAAAAAGGAAAAAAATAAAACAAGCAAGAGAAGAAGCAGTTCAGCATTTTTCTCCCTTGTGCAGTTTTTTTTGGTGATGATTACCACAGGGACAGTGGGAGAGAATCTGCTGTTTGGGGGGTTTTTCCAAGCTGCTTTCTCGAGAGAGGTTTTTTGTTTTCAATTCACCTGATAGTGCAGTCCCAGCAGAATGCATCTAACAAATCATAGTGAGTGTCTGTACCTTGCTATGTATCAAAGTCCCTTAATGTGCCAACAAAGTTCTCCAAGGTCAGAAAAGCAGTTTATCAACCTCTTATATCTCGTATAGGAGACAATAAATCTATTCTACTGTTGGAATCTATGAATAATTCAGATGCTCTGTGAGATAAACACTATTGCTTAGGATGCTCTGCATGTCATTGTCAACTAGTACTAAACACTGTCATTACTCTAATACTTTGTACTTGTAGCTTCTTCTTAGCTAGGGAAAATGCAGTGCTAAATGGCTTTCATTTTTTTATATTCCTTACCTCCTCAAGGTTTGAGTTATTTATTTATTAAAATAATGCAACTTTCCCTTTAATGGATAAACTGAGACAATTAATGTTTTGAATAATTGCTCATTCCACTCAAGTAGGACCACCTGCCCTGGCTGTGGTGTAGAGCACATTTTTAACATGTTGTCCTGTCCGGACTGGCCCAAGTGCCACTGCATGAACAATTTCCTATTTCATTTTTCAAAAGCTTGTTGTTATTCACGGCCTCATTTAAAATCTTTTTTCTTCTGTGCGATTTGATAGAGAGGGCTCACAGTCATATTGTAGTTTGGAATATGCATTCTCCAAAAGCCCTCAGCATCTAGAAAAGCTTGTATTTCCTTTTTTAGTAGTCAGTGGAGACATGGCTGTAATTTTGTTGAGCATATCCATTGGAATATGATGACATCTATCTTGCCATTTTATTCCTAAAAACTGGATCTCCTGTGCAGGCCCTCTCACTTTACTTTGTTTAATAGCAAAAGCAGCCTTTGGAAGGATTTGAGGTATTTTCTTTCCATTCTCAAAAACTTCCTCTGCTATGTTGCCCCACACAACAATCTCATCAATGTATTGCAAGTGTTCTGGGACCTCACTCTTTTCCAATGCAGCTTGGATCAATCCATGGCAAATGATGAGAACATGTTTCTGTCCCTTGGGTAGTCGGTTCCAAGTGTGCTGGACCCCTTTCCAAGTGAAAGCAAGCTGAAGCCTGCACTCTGCTGCCAAAGGAATTAGAGAAGAATGTGTTGGTGATATTGATGGTGCCATACCATTTGTCTGCCTTGGACTCCAATTTGTGACAGAGTTCCAGCATGTCCAAGCACAGCAATACTTAGCAGTAGCATGAACTCATTCAGGCCACAATAGTCTCCTGTCAGTCTCCATTCTTCACTAGGCTTTTGTACTGGCCATGTGAGGCTGTTAAAGGGTGAGTGAGTCCTGCTGATCACCTCTTGGCTCTGCAATTGATAAATCAACGTATGGATGGGAATTGCAGAGTCTCTGTTGGTACGATACTGACAACGGTGCACCATTGTGCTTGTGATTGGCAGCTGCTGTTTTTCAACCCTCAACAAAGGTTAAGGAATTCTTACAAGGAGTAATAAAAAAAGTGTTTTGTTTTTAACTATCAACTTTCTGAAGGGTCTTACAAATCCAAATATGACATTGGACTCCTTCTTGTACTTGATCTTAGAAGTAAAAGTGATACAGACATTCTGGGAGGTCTCAGTGTCTACATCTTTGACTGGCAAACAGACCTTTAGCATAATGTTGAGACTTTCATTGGTAGAGACATTTGGCTTTTAAACATGAGACAGTCACGGGCAGCAATGGACTTATATACAAGACATTTATATAGGTGAGTCTATATTGTCATGGTTGGCATGACAGCCTTTTCTGGTAAGGGGGAAGGGGCTATAAAGATGGCTCCTGTAAGAAGTTGCTCAAAACTCTCCCCAGCTCTGAGTCAGACCCACTTTTGGGGCTGAGCCTCCATGATCACTTTTTAAGAAGAAGCTGGAAGAGAGGTTTCTTCCTGTTTCTTCCTTCTTCTGTCCCTTCTTTTCTGGCTGGTGGTGCTGCAAGGAGTGGGAAGAGTGAGAGAAACAACCATGTGGACTGCAAGGTCAGAGAGGAGGAGGTGTGCTGGAGCAGAGACTTCCCTGCATTCTATGGAGAGGGCTGGTGAAGCTGAGATTTCTTTGCATTTTGCTAAAGATGCCAAATGAAAGGCAGAGACTCATTTTGCTAAAGCTAATCCCAGACCAAGGGCAGTGACTCATTTTGCTAAGGACCCTGAGCCAGGGCAGTGACTATGGCCAGAGCAGGCCATGTCCCATGGGAGGGACCCAATCACTTCACTACAGAGCCTGAGCCAGGGGCAGTGATTCTCTTCATTAAAACTATGGCCAGAAGAGGCCATGTCTTGAGGAAGGGACCTAATATTCACAACTGTAACTGTGGGGAGGAACTCATGACAAAGCAGCTCATTAAACTCATGCCCAGAAGAGGCCTTGTCCCGAGAGAGGGACCCTGTAACTGCAGAAACTGCAACCATGGCAGAGAATCCACACCAGAGATATTCACCAAGGACTGCGTCCCCTGTGAGTGACCCTGTATCAGCAGAAGCTGCAGCTATTGAGAACAACCCTCACTAGAGAAGTTCATTAAGGACTGTGTCCTGGGGGAGGGACCCCATATCAAAGCAGGTGAAGAATGCAAGGAGTCGTCCTCACCTGAGAAGGAAGAAGCAGCAGAGGCCATCCCTGAGAGTCTGACCCCGTCCCCCATTCCCTGCCCCTCTGGAGCTGTTGAGGCAGGAGGAGGCAGAGATATCAGGAGCAGAGAGCTGGGCCTGGGAAGAAAGGAGGGATGAAGGAGGGAGATTTTAAAGTGCTGGTTGTAATTCTCTCATCATCCTACTCCCTTTTTGCTTTTCTTCTATTCTGTTTCTTGTAGAATAAAGTTTCCTACTTTCTAAGTCGAGTACTGGAGTCTGTTTTGCCTGGAACTGTAACTGGCAGTGAGCCCTCCCTGCTCTTGTCTTAATCCACAACAACCTCGCTTATCTTTTTTCCTCCTGTCTCGCTGGGGCTTCTGCCATCCTAACGAGGATGGGGGTGAATAGGGGCACTGAATGAGAGCCTGTTGTGGTGCTTCTTTGCTAGCTGGGCCAAACCATGACACATATTTATGGAGATTAACTGCTACAATTCAATTTATGACCTACCATGTATTCTGTGATATTTCTAAACTTAGCTTCATTTTACCTAAAAGGACATTTTTTTGACGGTGACATATGTGACATTATGTGACATAATACTAACACATGCTTCATGTTGCTATTGCCGGCAACACTACCTGGCAGTCCAGACTGATCTCCCAGTTCACGGACCACTGAGGGGAATGGATCACTGCATACATGGTATGGATGATGCTCAGTTTCTGCTTTATTGTTTGTTATGTGCTTATATCTGCTGGCATAAGCACCTCCTCTCACTCCGTCCCATGCCAGCCCTTTCACTTCCTCTTCAACCCTTGCGTTAAAGCCCGAGATCTTCCGGACACCTACCACAGCTTCAGAAGCTTAAGACTCACAATTTTCATACTGAGTTTTGTATTCAAAAATACGAATAATCCCAGTTTTATGTGATGTGAAGTAAATATGGTTACACTGGTGAGAAGCTCCGAAAAGAACACGTATACATATTTAAAATAAAATGAACAAACAGGTGTGTAAGGAGTTCTACAAAGATAAGTATGACTTTATCTCCTGATTATTTTTTTTAACAGCAATTATAGTAATGGCAGCTTTCCAGTAAAAGTAAGTAATTCAAGAAAACCTAGATTTAAAGAGTAATACTAAGGATTTGGCCTCAAAGAGAAAAGTTAAAAGGAAAGAGAATTCTCTTATCTTTTCTTAAATTCTTTCACCAATGACACACTGCTTTGTGCAGAAATCTTCAATAGGTCATTGACATTTCAGTGGATATTTCAATAGTGACAAAGTTATAAAAGGCAGAAGAATTGTTTTAAGATGGTAGATTTTCTAGTCATTCTGATGATGCTATAATATAAAGGCTTCTCCAAAGGAGTTTATTTGCTTCTTCACTTACTTAGTATCATCAGATTCATAAAAAAATAAATAGTTCCTATTGTATAGCTAAATTGAATCAAATCTTTTACAAGATATTTTTCCCTATGAGCATATGGATGTAAGATAAACATTCTGTCAAGCCTGCAGTATTTATTTCAAATGTTGTTTATATAAAGTTATTACAAAAAAAAACCCAAACATATATTTTGTATGGTTTACAGTATGATGTTTGCATTAAGCGTCAGATAACAACTGAAAGATGCTTATCTAGAAGACTATTTTCTTCTTTGCTTCTAGAGTAAAACTAAAAATCTTAATTAAGTAACATTCACCTTATGTGAGTAATAGGGTTTTTTAACTTTATCTTAAATCACTTTCCTACCTCAAACTTTCCTTAAAAAATAGTCTTAGGTTTTTTGAGTTGATTTTAAAAAAAATAAAATTTCCAAGTGAATGGATTTGAAATAAAGTTTTTGTTTAGTCTAAGGAAAATCATTTTACTTTCACTCTTTGATTTTTTTTTTTAATAGACATATACCATATCCAGAATTTTTTATTAATATTTTTCTGAGTGTATTTGAAGGATTTCAACATGCAAGAAAGGAAAAAAAGGAGGTAGGAGGCCTCCATGGATGAGAAAGGATCTGCTGAGTCAACTCAAGACAGAAAGCAGTCATCTATGAGAGGTGGAAACAAGGTCTGACTTCTTGAGTAGAGTACAGGAACATTGCCAGGGCATGCAGGGGTGGAACTAGGAAGGCTAGAGCCCTTCTAGAATTAAATTTAGCCAGGGAAGTTAAGGACTTTTTCAAGTACATCAACAGGAGAAGGAAGGTGAGGGGGAATGTGGGCCTGCTACTAAACACATAGGGTGCCCTCGTGACAGAGGATGCAGAGAAGGCCGAAGTACTGAATGCATTCTATGCTTCATTGTTTATGGCCAAGGCTGGCCCTCAAGAAGCCCAGTCCAGCAAGGATAGTAGGATGGCCTGGACAGCAGAGGACTTGCACTGGCTGGAAGGGGAAGAGGTTATAGACTTGTTGGCCAAGCTTAAGGCTCATAATCAATGAGTCCTGACGGGATGCATCCTAGAGTGCTGAGGGAGCTGGCTGATGTGATTGCTAAGCCTCTTTCCATCATTTTTGAACAATTATGGAGGACAAGACGAGGTGCCTGAGGACTGGAGAAAGGTCAATGTCACTCCAGTCTTCAAAAAGGGCAGGAAGGATGACTCAGGAAACTACAGGCCGATCAGCCTCACCTCCATCCCTGGAAAGGTGATGGAACAACTCATCCTGACTGTTGTCACTAAACATATGAAGGAAAAGATGGTTCTCAGGGGGAGTCAACATGGATTCACCAAGGGAAAAAGTCTTTGATCATCCTGAGAGCCTTTTATGAGTGCATGACTGGCTGGCTAGATGAGGGGAGAGCAGTGGATGTCATCTACTTTCACTTCAGCAAGGCTTTTGACACTGTCTTCCATAACATCCTCATCAGAAAGCTTAGGCAGTGTGGCTTGGATGAGTGGACAGTGAGGTGGATCGAGAGCTGGCTGAATGACAGACCTCAGAGGGTGGTGATCAATGGTAGGGAATCGAGCTGGAGGCCTGTGGCGAGTGGAGTTCCACAGGCATGGGCTCTGGAGCCAAGCTACAGTAAAATATTAGCATTTGTCCTTAAAAATCCCCAAAGTAGTTTTGATCACACTTTTAATAAATATAATATAGGGACAGTGCTAGTAATTTGAAAAGTGGTCACAAAGCCTTACAAATTCAGATTAATTTCTGGATAACATTGATTTAAAAAGTAGTGTGTTTTCATAAATATTTCACTAGAATGAAAAAAAATATATATATTTAGTGAAAGTGCCTACGGAGATTAAATCCATCCCCAGATTTTTGGGGCAGTGACTGCAAGCTACTTAAACACTTAATTTATAGGTTTAATAGCCCAGCCACTGGATTGGATGTTGAGAAACTGCAATTAATGAAAACCAAGGCTGTTTGCTGTCACTATCCTCTCTTGGACTTTCAATGAGGTATGACGACCCAAAGACAGACCACATTCAGAGGCAAGTGAGAAACCCTTGGAGTAGTAGCTCCCAGACAGCCTCCTAAGAGGGATGGGTCCTATGTTAAGAATCAGAGTAAAATCCTTTGCTGATTTTTTTTTTCTCCCCAGTAACAATGCTGATTTAGTTACTGTACTAAGAGAATAATTCTGCCGGCTCTGGATTTAACAAGTCTGATCTAAGAGACCAAAGCAGGTCCACCTAGATCAGGTCACACAGTAACATATTCAGGTGGGTTTTGAAGACCTCTAGAGAAGGAGACTCCACAGCCTCCCTGGGCAGCCTGTGCTAGGGTCCCTCACCCTCACGTTAAAATAGTTTTTCCTTATGTTTAAATGGAACTTTTTGTGTTCCAACTTCTTTCCATTAGCCCTTATCCTGTCACTGGAGACAACAGAAAAAAGGGACCCCCCAGCCTCCTGACACCCACCATTTAGATATTTGTAAAAGAGATCCTCCCACAGTCTCCTCTAGACTAAACAACCCCAGTTCCCACAGCCTTTCCTCATATAAAAGATGTTCCCATCCCCTGATCATCTTGGTGGCCCTGCTCTGGACTGTCTCCAGAAGTTCTCTGTCCCTCTTGAACTGGGGAGCCCAGAGCTGGACACAATACCATTCCTACAATGCATTTTAGGGAGTAACCTCAGTATGTTTCTGGATGGATTTTTTGCCTTCCTCAGATTGGTATGGTCTCCGAGCTACAGTAGTATCAGAGACAATACGTTGTTATCTATACTTTGGTGATGGACCTGAGATAGATTTCATACTTCTTGTACTTTGGTTCACGTAGTGGTTTTGTCACTGGGCTGGGTTTTTGGTAGCGGGGTGGGGGACTACAGAGGTAGCTTCTTTAGATAAAGAGCTGCCAGAATCTTCCCCTGTAGCTGATAGAGCCAATGTCAGTCAGTTCTAAGATGGACCCTGTACCTGACTCAGGCCTGGCCAATTAGGGACAGAGGTAACGCCTCTGTCAATGACATATTTGAGAATGGGAAGAAGTCCCTCGTGCAGTTTAGCAACTGCACAGCAACAGGGAGTGAGAATGTGAGAACATCTCCAAAGACACCAAAGTCAGTGGAGAAGGAGGGGGAGGAGTGTGCCTAGGCCCTGAAAGAAAGACTCCCCTGTGACCTGTGGTGAAGACCATGGTGAAGCAGCTGTACCCCTACAGCCCACGGAGGCCACCAGGAAGAAGAAATCCACTCGCGGTCCGTGGAGGACCCCACACCGGAGTGGGTGGATGCTTGAAGGAGGCTGTGACTCTGTGGGAAGCCTGTGTTGGAGCAAATTCCTGCCAGGACCTGGGAGTCTACGGAGAGAGAGGAACCAATGCCAGAGCAGGTCTGCTGTCAGGACTTGGAACCCTGTGAAGGACTCGGGTTGGACCAGTTGGTACCTGAAGGACTGTTCTTCTGGTGGGTGACCCACACTGGGGCAGGGTGGGAGGAGCTGCCCCTATGGGAGGCCCCAGTCTGGAGCAGTTCATAGCAAACTGTAGCCCATGGGAAAGACCCAGTCTGGATAAGTTTGTGGAGGTCGATCTCCTGTGGGGAGGGACCCCCCAGTGTAGCAGTGGGAAGTGTGATAAGGCCTGCCCCTGAGAAGAAGTATCAGGGCAGTCCATCTGTAATAAACTGACTGCAACCCACCTCACCCCTTCCCTGCACTGCTGGGAGAAGGAAGGAGAGTCCTGGGAAGAGGGATGGGTGGCAGGAGGTGTTTTAAGTTTCAGGTTTATTTCTCATCTCCCTGTTCTTATAGTTTATTAATAAATCAATCCTTTTTCTTCCTAAGTTGAGTCTGTTCTGCCCGTCATGCTAATTGCTGAGTGATTTCCTTGTGCTTGTCTTGACTCACAAACCACCAGTTATATTTCTCTGTCCCCTGTCCAGTTTCGCAGGGGGAATGATATTACAACTTGATGGGCACCTGGCATCCAGCCAGGGCTAAACCACCACAGTTCCATTTTATTCAGGTCAGTCTAGCAGAATATACAGTACACTGTTAAATTAATGTATGCAGTATTTATTAACTGCTGCAAGAAATGATAGTAAAGTGAGTAAAAACTTCAGAAGTATATACAGAAAAATATTTTTAAATATAATTAGGCCTCTTACAGAATCATTTGACAAAATATCACAAAAAAGCCAGTAACTATTCACAGAATGGATCTCCTACAGCAAGAACGGTTTCCCTGTAAACCATTACCTGCCTCAACTGTGCAATGTAAATACTATCTGCATCTTTTTATAGCCATTATATAGTTATAAAGTAATGTTTCTTTTATATGAGTCTTATTTTCCAGCTGTAAATTTAATAGTTACTACAGACTATACCACTGACATTAGTTTTAATGATATGAGACTCCAATAAATCCTAAAGAGTTTAAGATTAATGCAAGAACTTGACTTTGTGAGTCATGACTTATTTTTATTAGTAACTCTGCAGTTTAATTTAGATTGAGAATGGGAATATTATTTGCCCATAGAAATGAGAAGCTGTTCATTTTATTATATCATTCATAAGTAATATGTGTTTGATTCTAATTTCTTTATGCAATAGGGATTCAAATATTTAGGGGCAAGTGGGTCAAAATTCTTGCAGGCTGTGTAGCACCTGTATAAGGCTCTGCTAAAGGGGCTGTCTTGGAGGGCCAAGTGATAATCTTCAGAACTGGACAGGAGCTTCTAAAAGCAAAAGCCAGTCTCAAGCATCAGAGACAGAAACTCACAAAAAATTATTTGCTTTGTTGGTCCAACAGCAGAGAATGGAGTGTGCTGTTACATCAGATAACGTTGAAGGGTTGAATCCTGATAATTTCTTTTTACCTGTCTAACAAGACCATTGGAAATGCACCTTCTTACTTCATCTTTTCAGGTAATAAGAATGAGGCTGTCAGGTACTGAAGTAAGGAGAGGAGAGAAGAGAAAGAATAGTTTTCATATTGGAGCTGTCTGACAATGAAGTGGTTGAGATATTGACAAAATTATGTAATTTAATGTTATACTGCATAAGAGCACATATATCAACTATCTTTAAAAGATATGTTCATCATGATATCAGGGGTTTCAAACAAGCAAAATTCACCTCAGTACCAGGACAATCCGTATAGTCTTAAAAGAAAAAGTGTACCCATTATGATTTTATAGGCAAAGGAATAAAAAACCAAGTGTATTTTTTAATGTAAAAGAAACCCAAAACTTCTATTTAATGATGAATAATGTTGAATAATTCTGCAGAGGGCCAAATTGTGCAAAATATATTTATGTATTTATTTTTAATGGTTTTATTCATTTTATTATAACTTCTTGTAGCAGTTAATAGATACTCTGATAGTGTCAAGAGAGTGGTCCATACTGCTGCTGATTTATCAGCCATTCAGCAAAGATTGATCAAAATAATATAAAAATAGTTCCATGTAAAGGAATGGGATTATTAATCTATGGCTGTAAAATGTTCAAAAGAGACATATAAACAAAGCACAGAGAAGATAAAGATTCTTCTTGTTTTTTTATTCTCAGGAAATGAAGATAAGAAACTTTCTGATGATATTAAAATATTTAAAAGAACTCTTAAATTATGAAAAAATGAACACTACTTCCAATGCCTTTTTTATTAATTAGTTTTGTATTTGCAGTTTTCAAATTGAACCAACTCTTTCAGTTCTTTCAGTTCCTGTTGTCTCATGAACACCAGCCTTGACTTCTGTTTTACGCCAAGTGGATCTCACCCAGACAGAAGGGAAAGCAGAATATTAACTCTCTTATTTGAATTAGAAAAGTTAACAGTTGCATAATGTCGGGATAGAGATTACTGTTCTGGCTGTGATAAAAACACCTATTTTCCCCAAATATCATAAAAAATATGTCTGAAGTCATAAGCATTTTTTCTTAAGGTACTAAACTGGAAGGTGTTAAGGAATTAAGACACGTTCTATGAAATAAGTGGCAAAAAAAAAAAAAAGGAAGACAATTCTCGCAGAGTTAGGATCACTAGAAATATCAAGAAAGGCCACAGACTTAAAATCCTTCACAGGAGGGAAAGCAAGCTTTATAACACTCTCAAAAGATTTCAAAGAAAAGCAGGCAATTTTTAATGGGTTACATGCACAGAGACTGCAAGTGGAACCACTCATTGAATAAAACAATGACTGAAGAATGTGGATGGTATTTTTAGGGCATACTTAGAGGAGTGCTTGCATTCTCATTTCACAGTTAGGAATCTGAGGCGTGAAGAAATCAGTGGTCTAAACTTACTAATGTTTCAGAGATGAAAGCCATGTAAAACTTATCATGGATTTCAGTTTTGCTGATGTGTAGAGCTGAAAACCAGAGCCACCTCAATCTCTTATTCTTTTTTGTTCTTTTCTGGTTTTTGCAGCTGCAGCGAGGTCTCCTTTACATTGTTTTCAAAGACATGAATATCACTGGTGCATGAAACCTTGCCAGAAGTACTTGTCCTTTTGATTAAGATTTTCTTCATAATTTGGGAATTGGACTGGTAGATGAACAATTATAATTTCATAAGTTATTTGATATTAATCACTGCCAAGGGCTTTGTCATTAGCTTAGTTTAGTATGTCCTTCATCTCCAAGAGGAACCACAAAAAGTGAAAGAGTAACCTGTGTATGCTATCTATAATTGCCAATTTACTACTAGGTGAAATATGTTTTTTTTAATTGTTTATGTGGTATTCTGCTTTCTTTCTTTTCTCTTCATTTGTTAGTCACCAGAGTAGCAGAACCAGCACTGGGGGGTTCATTTTTCTCAGGCCAAGGGTGTCGAGTGGTGCCACCTCTCCATTGATCTCTTGTGAGGGAGGCAAGGCCCGCTGAGGGTGTCACTGCAGTCACAGTGGGGGATTTAAATGCCTCATGAGCACAGGGGCATGGTGGTGAGTCACTCAGGAGGGATGAGTCACTGTGAACACTTGATGGTGTGGGCAGCTATGGTAGTAACCTGGAAAAATGTGGTTTTCAAAGAAATGTGGCAATCCAGACAAAGGTCCCATGTAAACATGCAGATGTCCAGGTCTCTGGCTGCCAGGAGTGCTGAAGCCTGGTACTCCTACTGGATGATGTAAAAGGTAACATCTGTGTATGATGCAACCAGGTGAATGACATGCTTAGACTGGTGGCTGAACTGAAGGAGGGAGTAGAAAGGCTCAGGAGTGTCAGGGAGTGTGAGAGAGAGATAGATTGGTGCATAATCCTTGAGGTGTAAGCAACAAGTTAAGCCTTCACAAGAAGTACAGGATCCTCTGCCGTCTTCTAGCAAGGTTAAAAGAGGGAACCTAAGAGATGAAGGGGAATGGATACAGGTACCTTCTCAGAGGGATAGGCAAATCCTTTCCCAGCCTCCCATGCCTCCCTGTAACAGGTATGGTTCTTTGGAAGGTGAGGGCCAGGCAATGGTATATAAAGGTATAAGTCTGTTGCATTAAAAGAGGGCAGAGTGGTTTGGCAGAAAATAAATCCCCTTGTTGTGTGAGGTGTGACTAGGTTTCAATTCTGAATGATGCCCAATTTGCCACAATCAGTCCAGACGCGTTCATCTCCTGTGAACTATCACAACTCTGGATTCACTGATAATGGACTGCATCTTCAGTCCAGTCGTGCTCATGAACTAGTACGGCCACACTCCAGGGTCTGATCATGTTCAGTGAGAAACTGTGATGACTGGCTACCTAAACAGCACAGTTTTATTTATGCACAGATATACAGGTTCTTATGGGTTGCCAGTGATAGTGACTGTCTGCAGAAGAAAGCACGTGAAAAGAAATAGATGTATAAACAGTACAGCACACGAAGTTACAAAATATAGCCTGGCTACAAAAAGTTAAAGAGTAACTCTCTATAGAGATTTCTAAGTTTCCCACAGAAGTACTTATTTTAAGTCTCCTCCAAGGCATCCCAAGCGGTGGAGGAAGAGAGGCTCAGTCTGTCAGCTGATCCCAGGAGTGAGAGACAGTTCGTGAGGGAGCTTCCCTGACTTGTTCATGATGGTGTCTTCCCAACATCGTGCTTTTCTTTAACCATTTTATACCTTTTTTCAACTTCAAGGTGGAGTTTGAGTGACTTCAGTCATATATATTTTCATTATGATTGATGTAAAATTCTCTCGCTTCACATTTAAAGGTAGAGCTTACAAAAACTTCAGGGCACAGACTCAAGAAGGAGCGGTCACACCTTGGAGGCAGGTAGTCTTTGAGATAGAATTGTGTTTTAGTATTAAAATGACATTAAAATGAGCAAAGTTCACACTAGGAGAGCATTTTGTCAAATTTGACAGACCATTGGCTCAGGGTACCAAAAGCGCTGCTCATCATTTCTAAAGGACCATCTTATTCCCATGTATTGTCACAGAGTCTGACTGCAGAGCCTCCACTCTGCTCCATACTCTACGGTATGTGCAGGGAATTGCTGTGTTGTGGATTCCTCACATAGCAACAGCAGCTGCAACCACCCTGTAAGCCTTCTTGATTTTATACCTTTCCTTAATTGGAAAAAAAAACCAATGCTAGTTTTTTATATAAGTTTTGATTTCCAGGACACTTAAGTAATTATGCCTCTTGAAGAGCCGCCCAGGATGAGTCAGTCACCATCATGTCTTAGGACTGCCTCAATTAAAAAGGATGTTATAGTAGTAGGTGATTCCATTCTGAAGGGAACTGAAGGCCCCGTGTTGACCACATGCATCCCACAGAGAAGTCTGCTGCCTCTCTGAGGCCCAGGTTATAGATGTTGCCAGGAACCTCCCTGGTCTGGTGTGGCCAACTGACTATTTGCTATTGGTACTGCAGGTTGGTTCTGATGAGGTTACGGAGAGGCTTTCAAAAGCTATTAAAAAAGGACTTCAGGGCACTGGGGAGAATGTTAGATGGCTCAAGTAGTGTTCTCCTCCATCCCTCTCATGACAGGAGGAAATATTGAACAAATAAGGAAAACTCAACTGACTAACAGGTGGCCCGGAGACTGATGCCACCAACACAGCTTTGGGTTTTTTGACCATGGTGAAATTTTCATGATGCCACGTCTGGTGACAGGTGGAGTTCATCTGTCTCAAATGGGGAGGATCTTTGTAAACAAGATAGTAGGGCCCATAGAAAGGGTTTTAAACTAATTTTGAAGGGGAAGGGAATAAAATCAACCCCACTAGAGCTGAGCCTAAGCGTGGCAAGCCAGCGTGAGGGGTAAATCCTGATTGGCTTCCTTCCTGAAATGCCTGTACATAAAATGCAAGCAACATGGAGAGTAAACAGGAGGAGCTGAAAGTCTGTGTACAGGCAAGGGATTATGATCTGGTGGCTATTGCAGAGACATAGTGGGACAGTTCATATTTTTAGGAAAGATAGACCAGCCAGGGGAAGTGGTGGAGTTGCTCTTTATGTGAAAGAGCAGCTGGAATGTACTGAATTCCAGGTGAAGATGAGGGACAAGGTGAGAGGTTGTGGGTTAGAATTAAGGCATAGGCTAGCATCTGTGACACATGAGTGTCTATTACAGGACGCCTGACAAAGCTGGGGAGATTGATGAGGTCTTCTACAGGCAGCTGGGAACAGCTTCAAAATCACAAGTCTTGGTTCTCTTGGGGATTTTAACTACCTTAACATCTGCTGGAAGACCTATACAGCTATCCACTTACAGTCTAGGAGGTTCCTTCAGTGCATCGATGATAACTTCCTGATGCAACAAGAACAAGAGGAAATGGCCTCAAGTTATGCCAGGTGCGATTCAGACTGGATATTAGGATGAATTTCTTTACTGAAAGGGTTGGCAGACATTGAAACAGCCTGTCCAGAGGGGTGGTGGTGTCACCATCCCTGGAGGTGTTTAAGATAGAGTTGGATGTTGCACTTATGGGAATGGTCTGGTGGTTGATAGGCCTAGGACAAAGGCAGGACTTGATTGTCTTAATGGTCTCTTCCAGCTGAAACAATTCTATGATTCTGTGAAATGGCAGATGTGCCAAGTAGGAGAGGAGCACACCAGGATCTTGTACTCATGAACAAGCAGGATCTGATTGAAGGGGTAAGGGTTGGGGCATCCTCGGCTGCAGGGACTACAAGATGGTGGAGTTCAGGATCTTGTGTGGTACAAACAGAATATCAAGCAGGGTCACAACCCTGCCTTTTCCAGGCAACTTTCACCTTTTCAAGCAATTACTAGGGAACATCTCCTGGAACAAGGTACTAGAGGGTAAAGCGGCACAAGATAGTTGGTCTCTATTTGACTATCACTTTTACCAAGCTCAGGATTAGAGCATCCCAGCAAGTAAGAAATCAAGCAAGAGAGCCAGGTTAATCAGGGAACCATTGGGCAAACTCAAATGGAAGAAGAGAGTCTATAGAACATGGAAGGAAGGATGGCCACTTGGGATGAATATAAGACTGTGTCCTGATTTAGGCCCATCAGGGAACAAAAGACCACAATTAGCCTCAAGTACCAAAGACCCAAGGATTGCTAAAGGGCAGGGAGAGCTCAATTGTCGCTTAAGGCGCAGGACAAAACAGACCAGGCTGCTTAGCTTGGGAAAGAAAACAGAAAATAATTTAATATAAACTAAAGCATAAAACCCCAAAACATAACCAAAATAAAACAACACAGAGTAGTACAACAGTGAAAAGCCCGACCAGCCCTTTAAGACCACCTTCTCCCCACACTCCTCCCCTCTTCCTGGACTCAGAGCCCTGATTCCAGTGTTTTTATCTCCTCCCCCCGAATGGCTCAAGGGGGCAGGGAATGGGGGTTTCAGTTAGTCTATTCCTGATAGCTTCTGCCATTTGTCTCTCCTCAGGGCAGGTGGGCTCTGCACCAGTCCTCCCTGCAAGTCCATGGGGTGCCTCACACACATGGCAGCCCCGCAAGGGCTGCTCTGACGTGTATTCATCCCAAAGGCTGCAGCTCCTTTCTGCCATTTGTGTAGTGCTGCATGGTCTGTGCCATGGCCACCTCCTCACACAGTCTCTCACTTGTCCGGGTGCACTCACACAGAGCTGTTGCTGGCTCTCAGTTCTGCCATTGCCATCCATGAGTTGCATGGGTACAGCTGCGTTCTCACCACGGCTTGCAGAGGGGTCACTGGTCGGGCGCTTCTCCTTCCTTTCTCCTTCTCTGACCGTATGGTCGCCTTCATCTTGTATCACTCTTATACCTCCTGCCTACCACTTTCAAATTCCTGTCCCTAAATATTGATGGCAGAGGCGCCCGATTGGCCCAGCCAGGCCAGAGGTGAGTCTGAACCCAGGAGCCGGGGGAGGGTCCAAAAACTCTTTACTGGGTCTTCACTGCAACCCAGTCCCCCTGTTACCAAGCAAAAGCAGATCCTTGCTAAACCATGACAGGCTGTCTTCAGTGGATTTAGAGAGGCAACTTGGAAAGCTAAAGCCTCATTGGAGTTGTACCTTTCAAGGGAGGTCAAGGACAACAAGAAGGGCTTCTTCAAATATATTGCAGACAAAACTAACACTAGAGGCAATGTAGGCCCACTGTTGAATGAGCCAAGTGCCCTGGTGACAGAGGATACAGAGAAGGCAGAGTTACTAAATGCCTTCTTTGCCTCTGTCTATACTGCTGGAGACTGTCCTCAGGAGCCCCAGACTCCAGAGGAAGTCAGGTTAAAAGAGGAGTTTTGTTGGGTTGATGAGGACTGGGTCAGTTGATCGATCTGAATGTATATAAATCCATGGGCCCTGATGGAATGCACCTGCAGGTGCTGAGGGAGCTGGTGGAAACCATTGCTAAGCCACTCTCCATCATCTTCAGTAAGTTGTGGAGAACAGAAGAGATGCCTGAGGACTGGAGGAGAGCAAATGTCACTCCAGTCTTCAAAAAGGACAAGAAGGAAGACCTGGGTAACTACAGACCAGTCAGCCTCAATCCCTGGAAAGGTGATGGAACAACTTATTCAGGGTGCAGTCTCCAGGCATGTAAAGGACAAGAGGGTCATTAGGAGCAGTCAACATGGCTTTACCAAAAGGAAGTCACGTTTGACCAAGCTGATAGCCTTTTATGAAGATGTAACCAGGTGGATAGATGGTGGTAGTGCAGTGGATGTGGTTTATCTTGATTTCAGTAAGTATTTATTACTATCTCCCACAGCATCCTCACGACAAAACTGAGGAAGTGTGGGCTGGATGATCAGGTAGTGAGGTGGATTGTTAACTGGTTGAAGAGAAGAAGGCAGAGAGTGGTGATCAATGGGGCAGGGTCTAATTGGAGGCCTGTATCTAGTGGAGTTCCTCAGAGATTGGTGCTGGGTCACCAGTACCGTTCAATGTATTCACTAAGGACCCTGATGAGGGAACACAGTGCATTGTTAGCAAGTTTGCCAACTTTCTATGCTCTCACATGGTTATCTCACATTATTAGTGCAGGTAAAACTTTTAAGAGTGACTGATGGGAAATCATAGAATGGTAGAGGTTGGAAGGGACCTTTAGAGCTCATCTAGTCCAACCTCGCTACAGAAGCAGGTCCCACCTAGATCAGGTCTCATAGGAACATGTCCAGGTGGGTCTTGAAGATCTCCAAGGAAGGAGACTCCACAACCCCTCTGGACAACCTAGCTTTTTAATGACAAGTACAATATTTGACATTTTGAATGGACATTTTGGTCCCCAAAAATACAGATTTTTTTTCTGTTTACTAACTGTAATAATTTTCCTCTTTATTTCAATTTCTTCATTACAGATGTCCAAGTGTCTGAACATTATTGCTTTTCCTTAAGAAGTGAATGGGTATAGTTCTGCAGCTACATATGAAAGATAGGACCTAGCTTCAGACACAATTGTGTAAGTTCTCTTTCAAAGGTTAACTTCTAAAACACAATAGACATACAGCACAGAAACTTAGTATAGTGAACCTTTTCAAGAAGACAAAAAGAAAAGTGGAAGCTCTTCTTTCCTACATCAGACAGAAGTTATTAGTGAGATGCTGGTATTGCAAGCACTAGTGTTGTGTCCTCTAGTATTCTTTTAATATAAACGAATCAGATAATGCTTTGAAAGCAAGATTTTTGTGTGATTCTAAATTAGGTAGAACATTAAATAATGAGGAATAATGCAGACTGTAAAAGAATTAATAGATGAAAAATACAGTTCAGTGCAGCTTAATGCAGAATAATGAATCCAGTACTGGCAAAAGAGAGACAGTGAGAAAGCATTACCTGCAAGCTCAAACATACACACACAAAAGCAAAAAAAAAAAAGAAGCAAACAAAGAAAGGAAAATTAAGTTGAGGGAATGTCCCTCCTAAAAGAAATCTTTGCTGTGCTTCAGCTTCCAGATCACCCAAGGATAAGAAAACAGTTTGAATTATAGAGAAGACAGGAAAAAAGGTACCATTATTAACACTGAAAATTATGAGGTTTTTGCAGGTCTGTTCTTAACTTCTTGTTTCATTTTAGTTGCTAAACAGCCTGCCACAGGCTAAGTACATGCATCAACAGCTAAGCTGATGCACAGGTGATGACTGTTGCAGAAGTTTGCACTTTATTTTTCTGTTATAGAGACTGCTGTTTTCAAGTAATTTCAATCCGTCTTGTGTTTTTTGTCTTCAGTTAGCCTGGTAGCCATGGTTTCCAAAGGTTTCCTGTCAATCTAGACTATTGGAAGGTATTTTCATGAGTATATGCAGTGTTAATGCACCCTACAGCATGTCTGCTTTCCAGAAGGCAATTCACATAGTAACAACAGGGGATTTTTTTAAATTATTTATATGTCCTTTTAAAAACATTTATATGAATGGCTTTTATAACTAACCATTCCAAGTTACTGCTATCATGTTAATGAGACCAGTATTCTCCAGTATGGGAACATTAAAGCTGATTATTTAATCTTGCCAGTTTTCAGTTGTAAATGACTGAGATCATTTCATCTGAAAGCTGCCTGATGTGTTGATATAACATTCAGATTAATGTCTTTCCTCTGAATCATAAAGCATTTTGGAAAGCACTATTGCATTGTAAAACACAATCTTTACCACAAGCAACTGGATGCAGCTTCCTTCTGTTATGATATTGCTACGATATAGACATTCAAAGTTCTGACGCACCTTAGGTAGGTGCTTAACATTAAGCATCTTAATATTTCTTTTGATGTGGTACAGTCATGCTGTTTCTTAAATAATTAGTTTTCCTCAACTGATTTAAATTCTTTTGATGTATCCTTTTAAAAAGTTACCCACTTTATTAAGTAAATGCTTTGTTTCCTCAAACTTTCTTTTTCATTGTTGTTCTTTCCTGATAGGAGGTTATAAATAGCGTTGTGTTTCTTATTCCTCTTTCCTTAAAACAATTGGTTTAGTTTTTACCCTAGAGCTTCTATTCCGTATATTATTAATTTGATTACATTATATAAAAATACAGGAAGTTTACTGCTCTGAAAGACTAAATTTTGTTTTTCTGAAACCATAACACCTTTATTTTTTAAATATTTGCATGTATTTTTTCTTCTGAATATTTATGCACATTATCAAAAAATATTATTCACTTTCCATTCCATGTTTCACTTATATTTTCAAAATTAGATCTACTGGCTCAAAGTACATTTTTCTTGCTTGCAAGGTTACTCTGTTGAACTCTTTGACTGACAGTATCCTTCTTTCAAACACTGGACCCTGAAGATCTAGGCCGATGAATGCTATTTTGGTCAGGTAGGAAGGGAAATTGCCTTGATTTTGTTAGGGAAGGGAATTTTGTTTTGGAAGGGATTTTGTTTTGGAAGGGAAATTGCAGGCAATTAAGAAATGATAAATTGGAATCCCTTTATAGCTGGAAACCTATCATGGTTTAGCAAGGAG
>WBNH01011189.1:0-51962 GCA_013401255.1 Urocolius indicus | reverse complement strand
GCTGTTGGTGAAGGTGGGGGAAGGAATGCTGGAGGGACAGCCTTGACGTTATGCAAGTGGTAGTCATAATATTGATATCAACAACAAGCACAGCACTGCAAGAGCTACTGTGGAAAATCACTACCATCCCAGACCCACTACAGAAGAGAAAAGCCAAAGATGAACTGTCCTCCAGGAGAGGAACTCTATTCTGGGACAAAGACTGAGAAATCCTTGGAGTCTGAGCTCCTCATGCTAAAGAGGCAGCTGGGGCTGCATGAGCAGGAAAGAGGAACTGAAGTCCTCTCCCTGTGCTACAGCTGCCATTGGAATCTTGTGCTCAGTCCTCAGTCCAGAGCAGAGAAATGTACTTGGAATGAGCAGGCTCAAGGAGCTACCAAGTGGTAACTTTCTGTAGAGCTAAGCACTGGCTCCTTAAACACTCTGTAATCCATCAGACATGAGAGAAACAAGACCCAGAATGGGTGGAGCTGGGAATGGGACCAACCTGGATCAGGCAGAAGACACAGCTTTACAGAGAGACAGGACTTCATGTCTTTAACCAGTAATTTTGGGTTTTAACCTAGAATTCTGGAAAAACACTTTGATATAAGCTCAGACATTGCCCAGGGAGCAGGAAGGACCTCAGGCAGTTGGAGTACCCAAGGAAGCTGGAAATGATGCTCAAAATCTTCAGCCTGACCTCATCTTGGAAGGGAAAACCACACCCAGGGCAATATCTGCTGGTCCTGTGGCACTGGGGATGTGCTGGGAGGAGGCCACCCACATTCCTGGTGTGAGGACACGGATGTCTTGGGTTTTTTTTTTCCCCAGCTGAGAGTCATGCTATGATTCTAGATCCTCTGGAAAGCTTCTGTCACTCATCTTGGGACACACTGCATTGCTAATGATGAATCTTTGGCTGTGTGAGGGAGGGAGGCAGCAAACAGAGACCACGAACCAACATCAGCAGAGCCTGCTGAGCCCCAGTTACCTGCTCAACCTTACCTTCTCCCTTACCATTCCTGAGCTGGCAACCCGTGATCTTCAGGAGCATGCTCGACGCTGCTGGTAAAGGCATTTTCATCTGTGTGAGGACAGCACAGGCCAATTTTCCAGCACCAGCAGCCAGCTCCCTGCTTACTGTCAGGCACGAGTCAGTGTGGTGGCTCCCAGCCCGCAGGCTCTCTGGCTCACACGGGCTGCCCGGCTGCTGGACTCCTTGGGAGCTGTGTTTTGTCTCTTCTGATGCCAAGTTACTTCAGCCCACGGGTTGCTCTCAGCCATCTTGGTGTTAGCCCATCAATCAGAGAGCTGAAAGGTAGGAAGAGATTAAATCATGTTTGTTCCTGCAGCTCAGCTGCAAACTGGAGGGCTGAGAGGCAGGGGGTAGGTTCTAGGGCTCAGGAGCTATTTAGAGCTGTTAGACCTCAGCTGGCCAGGGCTCAGGATCTTTTTCCACAAGGAGTGTGGGAGCTTGGGCAAACTCTCTGCATGTCTTGCTTCTCCATTTGTGAAAGGGCTGCAGTAATTCCCTGTTGTTGGACTGCAGCAGTGGCTGACTGGTAGGGGGAAACCAAAGCTGGTGGCTTTGGATCAAACTTCTCCCAGGTCTTGTGGAGACCCTGCACAGTTCCCAAAGCATTGTCCATGAACAAGGACCTCCACAGCCCCTCGAGCTCTTCCTCCTCCTCCTCTGCAAGGCATGAAATAGAAATGACTTTGTTTACTTGCCACGTTGAAGTCTCATTCCCCCTCAGCTTCCTGCTTGTTCAGACTTTTCCCTCTTTATCTTCCCAGACAATCTCCCATTGCCTTTGTTTGAGTTCCAGAAAAATCTCAGTTCTAACTGGGCAGGAGGAAAAGCAAATTCAATGGCTTCCCCTCACAAAGGAGGAGTTTTGAGCAGGCAAAGCCCAGAGCAATGCAGCGTGTTTTGCTCATGCTATAAACTGCCTGAGTGGGTAGTGTTTAAACCTACCTGTGCTATCACACAGATTGCTCTCTTGAGTGGGAGGGGGAAGAGAAATCAGACCCATTAGAGTCTGCCAGTGTGTAAAAATATAGCATGCATGTATTTTTTTAGAAGAAGAAGAATGATTTCTCTGTAGCTTCTTCGGAGTGACTCTGAGCAGCTCAGAAATAGATTCACAGGTCACACCAAAAAGCTTCTCAGCTGAGCAGCTTCAGCCACTTCTCACCACAGCAGCCATCACACAACAAACTGCACCAGGCACTTGTTAGCTCTGTAGTAGAAAGTCACAAGTGTCTGTGATTGCTCCTATGTGCTGCCACATAACTTATTGGAGTGATTAATTTCTTAGAGCTATTAGAGAACTCTGCCTTGGAGCAATAAGATCCTTCCCATAGGGTTTCTGAGCATGACTGGGAGTTAACTTAGATCAGGCATCACTCTCCTGGGTGCAGCAACCTTGGTTGGGGTTTGGAGAGGTATCTCTACAGCCTCACTGCAGGTGGACATGGTCTCAGTGTCCATGTCTGTTACCTGCCTGCATCCTCTTTCTCCTTTAACCCATGGACTCACCTTGTCTCAGACTCCTGCAATCAGTTCACCTAAACTGTTCAAGGATAAATTATCCTTCAGGCCTCCTGGCTGGACCTTCAACACTTTCATCCCATCATCAAAGGAAAGAGCTGAGTCAGTGGTGGGGGAATAGATCCTGGGACTGCTTGGTGGGAAGAGAAGCAGGTGGGATCTTTGAGGGTTGCCTTGCTGGTGGGTTGGTAGGAGGCTGGGAGAGGCAGGAGGATATGGAGGGGTGTTTTGACATTGTAATTTCCTATTTTCCTCCTCATTACCACCACATACCCAGTTGCTTTTCTGAGACATTCATTATTCCTGGTTTCAAATCCAAACAAACAACCCTCTCCTTTTGCCCCTTCCTGGACCCCTATATCTTTTTCCCTGGTAAAATTACGCAGGCTTGAAGAGCAGGAGCCCTCTGCTTTTTGGGAGGCTGTGGTGTCTGAAGACAAAGCTTTGGCTTGCCTGTTAGCCCAAAGGAAAGAAATAATGATAGAATTTAACAGACTAAAATGTGTGGAGGGATGTGAAGTGAGATACTTTACAATACAGAAGCAAATCAGGGGCAAAAATTACCATCTTAATTGTATTAATGCTGCCAATTAGAGGCAGAGCTGGTGTTGCTCAGCAGGAGAGTTCTGGGATAGAAGGAAGGACAAATTATCTGCAAACTCCTTCTTTTTTTTGTCTTTGTGAATTACCACCCCAAGGTACTTAATTGAATCTCTAGTCCTGATCAGTGAACATTGTTCAGGGAGTGAATTAAGGCAAGGCCCCATAGCTCTGCTCTGGTTTGTCCCAATTAACAGAAACATTGAGTTGGGTTTTTTTCCTGATTTTTTTTTTTCTTTTTTAACAAATTGCTACATGGGTAAGAGTGAAACTGGAAACAATGAGCTGGACCTGAATCATTTCTGGCCAGAGGAGAGCTGGACAAGCATGTTGGGTGCGTGTGTGACAGGCTGCAGCTTGTGCCACCCTTCTGAGCACCATTGAAATGGGAAGAAGCAGCTGTGAGCCCTCTTTAGGGCATAGATCCCCTTGATATCCCTCCTAGTCACTCTCCCATAGGTGGCTTTCTGCTGTTTCCCCATGTGAAGTGGAAAGCACAGGGAGAAAGTATCATGGCTTCTGTAGGACACCCCAGGCAGAGGTTGTTACTGCCACCAAAATGACCATGAGAGTCAAAACACTGCCCTTGGCTGAGCTCTGTCAGCTGTGGATTCATTTGCTGGTGAAGTATTGAGTATTTTATGCAGTAAAACCACATAAGAGATGCAACAATCAATTGCTCTGAACCAATACCAGGGGTAAGCACCAGTCAGTTTGACCCAATGTCCTGTGCACTTCTGGTTCTCCTCATGTTCATTGTAGGCAGTATTTGAGTTGGAGTGACCTATTTAGAGACAAACTCCAAAAGGACAGCCTGTGTTGATCATTCCATTTGATTTCCCTGCACAGATCACACTTGGTGTGTTTCCAGGATTGTTATCAAGCCTTTGAGTCTGCTTGTTCTCTTTTTCAGGAAAGAAAAGAAGCAGCCACAGGTGAGTTTTTCCTACACGGTTCTGGATTGGGCCTTCAGTCACTGAAATGCTTCAAGTTTATGGAGGGTTTCCTTGTGCTGGAGCAAAAGGCAACGTTTCAGACACACAAGCAGTTGTGTGACTCAGGGTTACTCATTCTTGCATTGCTTTAAAATTTATATTTGGAGTGGGGAAAAAAGGAGAAGCACAGAAACAAAACCCCCCAAAACCCCAGATATAGTGAGCTGACAGAACCTCAATTCACTGTATTTCACTTCGAAATGATGAGCTGGTTCTGATCCTGGTTGCACATCCTTGAAAACCGAAGAGGGGGAATTTGGGATTTGAAGGACCTGTCAGTTCTGATGTGGGTTTGGCTTTATTGTGGGGATTTCCTCCTTTCACTCCCAGCATCTTGAGTCCATCTAGGAAAGAGCTACAGGGCTGCCAGAGCTGCTGTGGTCAGAATAAAGCCAAGTCTCCTCTTCTTGGCTGAGAGAGGCTGTTCCTCTGGAGATTGAGAAGTGCTTTACAGCTGTGCAAAGATCGTTTCCACTCCTGCTCTTTATGACCCCTTCTGTGTCCTCCCGTGCCTTGTGTGTTGTGAGTGTTGTGGTTTTAGGAGCAAGGATCATCCCTCTGAGTACAGTATCCAGCACATCATGGTCCCAGCCAGATGCTGAAGGTTCATTTAGAGTGATAATAACGAAGCATTCAGCAGCTTCTTATTGAATGCCAAGGAACAAGTGACCTGCAAGAGAACTCTGAAGGGGGTTCCTAGAAAGAAAGGAGACAATCCACTGGAGCTGAACCATTTCAGCCTGGCTACAGGCACATCTGTGAACTCTGATGAGGGAAAGGAGGCTGTGTAAACAGGTCACTTCAGTCAAAACAAATGCCATGAAATTCTTTCCATTGTATCTCACTGAATACAGAAGCTTGGATGATGAAGCCATGAATTCCAGAGCAGGGGCACCTGGAACAGGGCCTGTGAGGAAGGGGAAAAAATATGGTAAAACATAATGATCAAACAGTAGGGGAGAGCAAGGACCATGAAAACATCAAAAGTCATGGCAATTGTTTTGGATGAGAATGTTTTTTAGAGTCCCTGTTTATGTTGGACAGGAGGGTTTGCTTTGAACAATGGCTGAACTCTTGCAGAGCAGGCAAAATCCACTCTGCTCACTGCTAGGAGTTTCTTTTTCACTTCTTGGAAAAAAAATACATGGATGTAGTTATGAAAACAGGGAAAAAATGAAATGATGACTTACTGTTTTGATGTCTTCCCCAGGTCTTCCTCTCACACTAGTCATGTGGGGGACAGGACAGGGCAAGATGCAGTGGTAAATTGCCCTGGAAATGCCTCTCTGTTAGTTGTGTGGGCAAATTAATGGGGTTTCATGTATCTCCAGGTTCAGGCACAGACAGAAACACATTTCTCTGAGGCCCAGACACTGGGGCTTTCTACCTGTGCCACCAAGTTTACCTAAGGCACACTTGGGTTACCCCATCCACCTCACCCTGAGCTGTTACGCTTGATGGGATTTTTAAGCTCTGTTTTTATGCTCATTTTTTTACTATTATGAAAGAGTTCAGGATAGCTCAGCCTTGGGTTTGTCTATTACATAGTGTTTGCAAGATATCAGCACACAGAGATTCAATTGTGTAGGTCTGGATTGTGGATGCTGCAGGTCAAAACAGCCTGGAAGAGTGGAGCATCATTACACTGAGGTTACACAGCTCTGGACAGGCTGCTGGCTGGTTCTCTAGGGGTCTGATGAAGGTGTCTGAAGTCTCCACTCCATGAGGGTGAGCTCTCACGACATGGACTGGGGAATGCTCTCACCCCGGTGACCCCACTTTCATCTCTGCACACAAACTGGTCTCATCCATCCTGCTTCACAAAGAACAGCCACTGCTACTGGGCTGGTAAAGCTCAGATCTCTTTGTCCTGGACAGAAAAGCATGGATGGACACAGCAGGACAGGAGCTGTTGTTACATACAGTAGAGCAACGTGAGCTACATCTGCTTTTAGCAGATGCATAACTTGAATGTGGATGGTCAAGGTGACATCTTTATCAGAGCCAAGCTTTCAGCAACAGCAGTTGCCACATCAGGACAGCCTCTGAAGAGCTCCCCTGGGCACAGATGCAATGCTGAGAAGTTGTTTTCAACAGGAAAAGCTCTGAGCTGATGATTTAGTTTTGCTGGAGGTGTGACTGAGCAGAAGCTGGAGAGTGACCAGAGGTCTGAGAGCACACGAGACCAGTCCAGTGATGCCACAAATGTGCCCTGCTCAGCCCAGCAGCAGGATTCCTGCAGAGAGGGAAGGCTGGGCAGGTTTCTCTGAACACAGAGCTTGGGCAACTTCAACAGGAGCTGTTTCCAAGTGCTTCCCTGCGCAGCAGAGCTCTCACAGCACATACTTGAGCCCTTTGGTCCTGAGCATACAGCAGGACCATGCATGGCATCTTTTGCTTTTCCTTGTGAAAAAGAGAAGCCATGAGCTGCACCATCAGCTATAAAACACTCTGTAAGTGCTGATAGATGTGGAATATCTGCATCAGCAGCCAGCAAAGGTGCAATTTCCAGTACAGACCACGTAGAAATTTGCGACTCCTGCACACATCATACAGAAACATGGCCACACCATGCCATGCTGCAGTGTATCAAGCTCCTGAACTGTAGCTTGCTGTGACACCCTTGATGGAAAAAAACATCCTCCCTGTCACCTCTGCAAGAACCTCCTTACCTCCCTGCCCCAGTACAAACAACTGTGGCCCTGCAGGACTTTCCCCTGTGGCCCTAGGGCAATGGCTAGCTGTTCCTGGAGTGCCCCACACATTCCAGGATGCATTAGGCCTCACAAGTTAAATATTTAGTCTTTCCTGAACCCATATACTTCCTGAGCTCCCGAGTTTGTTGTTTTCATACACTCGACTGTGTTTCGCTTGATTAGAGCGGTGGGATTTGTAGATAGGGGCTCTATTCTTGGCAGAGAGGGGAGTATTATTACCATTCCTTATCACAGGAGTATATGTTATTGTGTGACATTGCACAGAGTAACCTTAAAATAAAAGCTTTCCTCTGCCATTCTGGGCACTGTTTTGCCTGACAGCCTCCTCCGCAGCGCTGAGCAGAGGCACCGTGCCGAGGGTTATGGGCTGCCACTTCCACTCCTTCCTCAAATCATTGCCACCGGCTCTCAGAAGGGATGCAGCACTCAGCCTGGCTCCTGTGGCAAAACAGCAAGGTGTGATTGGGAGCCTAGCTTCTGGGAAAGCAAGGGTTAAAGCCAATTTGTCTGCCTCTTCCAACTGCATGCTTGCTCAGGGGGAAGGGGTGTAAATCAAGGGCTTTGGAGAGAGATAAGCTGTTTGCATATCACTTCAGAGAGCGTCTCCTAATCCCTCTGACACAGGTTAACATTTTCCCTGACCAGGAGCTTTGGTAAAGGACAGGTCAGGATGCTTTCAGGCAGTTGTCTCTGCAGAATCCTCTATTTAGCTTAGCAAAAACATGCACACAGGGAAGATGGAGCAGGCTTGGTGGCTTTCAGGTTTCTCCCCCCAATGAGTTTTGGTACAATCCATAAATTATAAGCTTCACATAAGAGAGAGAAAAAAAAAAAAAAAACCTCAATCTTTTGCTATCACAAAGTAACTGTGATGCAGAACTGTCATCCACCCTGGCAGAAAACTGTCCCCAAGTCAAAACCAGCAGCGCAGGCAACAAACAGCTCATGCACATCCATCTCCTGCCTAATTAAGGGTATTTAAATGCTAGCAGTATTAAACAAGGGTAATTTCTCTTTCTGTCTCCTTTTTTTTTGTTGTTGTTTGTTTGTTTAAACAAAAAAAAAAAAAAGCAGAAACATTCAATGTCTTAATAGAGAACCTGGGAGCAGGGATGTGGCAGCAGCACAATGTGCTCAGCCACGGTAGAAGCACGCAGGGTTTTCTCTGCCTGCTTTTCTGGGTCAACAGTGCAGCTTGATGGATTGCTATTCATATTATAGATATTTGGGTGTCCCAAAATATGCAGAAAGTGCAGCCCAGCTGAGCCAGTGCTGCTTTGGAGTTGCCTTTGCTGTCTGTCCAACCCCAATGCTTTGCATTCAATACAAACTTGGCTGGGAGCATTGCTACTCCAACCCTGTCTGACCTCACCCTGACAAGCTAATTACAACCCAGGCTAGCAAAATATCTCAACCACACTGTCACCTGTCTCATCAGCCTCGTTTTTACCTGGAATTGAGAAACTGCAAAGTTGCCTCTTTCAGCTGGTGGAGGGATGTTGCCAGGAGCAGTCTGCAGCAGCACACACCAGAGGAAGCCAATCTCCATCCTCAGCTCCTTCCTATTTCATGCTGCTTGCTGTTTGCTCCTGAGAGAGATGCCTTTGGCTGCAGGTGGATTTAATAGGAGAAAAAGCCTCCTCTAGACCTCAAAGCCAGCCCATGGAAGGTTTTCCTTTGGTTATTTTCAGAGGAGATGGTAAAAAATGGATGAACACTGAAGCTGTCAGGATGCTTTCTGCAGCATTTCTCCTTGGAGAAGTGATGACCTGATAGTTGAAACGTTTCAGTTGCTCATAGACTTTTAGCTGGCTGATCTATTATAGAACCTTTGGTGGGGTGTTTTTGTTGCCTTGGTTTTCTCTGAATAGGATTACTAGAAGTTGCAATGGCTCCAACCATCCTCTCCTAGATCATCATGGCTTTAGGTGCCACAAAATAACTCAAGAGCAGAGGAATTGCCCTGTCTGTACAGATCACTGCCACAACGCGTGATAGGTAGCTAAAGGAACACCTTACAGGCTGTGTGATAGGAGTATGGTTGAAGTGACCTTGAAAGAGCGTGAAGCATGTTGTGTACACACCTAAAAGCCACTTCCTTGGTGTAGCAGCTGATGCAACTTGCTGCCAGATCTCCTCCAAGCTGATGCAAGCTCTGGAGAAGCAGCAGAAGGATTCAAGGCAAGTTACTCCCCAAGAGCCATCCCATGCCTCAGGGCAGCAAAGGTCTTGGTGAACCATCTCAGTGTGAACAACAAGCAGATATGAGGTGCAACAGTGTGGAAACACATGCTCTTGTCAGCACTGTCCATGCAAGACTCCTGAACCTTACCTCAGAGCAGAGAAGTCCATGCTGGCCAACCTGGCTGCCAGGCTGCAACACAAGGTAGACAACGACACCTGAAGGCAGCAGGCTCCAGTGCCTTGCAGTCTTGGCAGTGTTTTCACTTAGTCATCAGAGTGTGTTTACAAGTCTCTCCCACTATTCTCTTCCTGCCAGCAGCTGACAAGCCCATCTAGTTAAGCTTAACAGAAGTATGTTTAATAATTAGCAGAGCTCAGGAAGACCTTGCTTGCAGCTCTGTTGCGTGTGGAGGTGTTAATAAGCGCACATGGGGAATGAGAAACGTTTGGCACTTGCAGCAGCTGGAGGATGCTCCCACCCTCATTCCACAATCAGCAGCTCTCAGTTGAGCTCTCTGGGTTGATGTCATCAGTGCCCAGAGGCTGCTCTTGGTCTCTGCTTCACCATCTGCCTTTCCACTCCTGGGACTGAGGGATGCTGAGGACAGCAAAATGGGTTTCAGTGGATAAAGAGGACAGTCCAGCTCAGCTCCACCTCAGCTGGGGAGCCTTCTGCCCTCACTCATGCTGGCTCAGACTCAGCTGCTCTGTGCAGGAAGGAATGAGAAGCCTCCATCCATGTCCCAATATGGATCACCCACTGCCCTGTGTTTGTTGTACATTTCCTAGCAGACACCATCTCCTCTTTTGCACAGATGTGTTGTATGGCAATTTAGGCAGGGCTGCCCTGAGCCCGTCCTCCCCACCTCTGCCTTGCTCCCAACCTCATGGGTGCTGCTGGCCATCAGAGCCAGTAGCCTTCCCTTCTCCCCTGCTCTTTCTCTTCCTCAGTCCCACTCACTCAGCCTTCTGGAAATGTCCTTCACCAGGGTTTTCTCATGAGCTCCATAGCTCCTGGTTGCAGCTCTCAGTGCTGTTACCTAGTTATCAATCCATTTCCTTGCTCATTTTCATCTCAGCTCCATCTATTCTCCGTTTCAGCCCATCCATAACCTGCCTTATTTTTAGCCTATCCCAGACTGGCTCCTTCTGTTTATGTACATTCGCTGCCAACCTTCAATCTCCTTCACACTTCCCTTTGCTTTGCTTTTATGGCCTTTTATGATGTTTATGTTACATCAAGGCCCTTTCCCTTTTTATTCCCTTCGTGCCCCATGATAATTATTCTTCCCTCCATGGCTTTTACTGCTCTGCCTTTATCAGGAGTGTTTCTGTGGGTGACAGGAATGTCTGGAGCACAGGACTTCTGTCTGTAAGCTGATAGGCAGCTCAGATATGGGTCAGGACTAAATATGCTTTGCTGATGGACTCTGCCTGTTACCTGCTGGACCTTCCCTGTACTGACCCTGAAACCTCTTACTTGAAGCTGCTATATGCTTCCTGACTTGTCCTCCTCTGAAAGCCAACGACTACCACCTTCAGGTGCCTTCTTGTCTGTCACAGCTGTGGTCTGGGAGAGGTGACAACATACCCTGCTATTCCTGCAGCCTTGCTTTCAGAGGTAGAGTGCCAGTCCTTTATATCTAATAGAAGCACAAGGTTCATCTCTGCTGCATGTGCATGGTGTGATTAAATGAGACCTGGATGGGAATGCTGATTTCTCATGGCCCCCTAAGACACAGCCTGTGTGTGGAGCACAGACAGCATTGACCCACATCTGAAGTCCTCTGATTCAGTTCATGAGTGATTTAAAAGTCTACTCCTGTCCATCCACTGTGAAAATGGGGTAGGGAGGGGCTGATCCATGGACCTACAGAGAAAGGGAGCAGAGGGGAAGGCTGCTCTCTTGAACACCTAATGTCTCAACCACCCCCACAGCATCCTCACCCAAATCAGGAATGAGGAGATACTATCACCACCACCAATTAATTGATGTGCTGCTAACCTCAAAGCTTTGCTGATTTCCAGAAGAGTTTAGCCTGAGGAAACAGTGTTTGTAGCTAATACAGGAGCAGAGGGTTTGTCTCCAGCAAGGGTAACCAAACAATGGACTTGCCCAAGTGAAGATGAGTTGGGAAAGGTACAGGTCATCATACTGTGCTCAGAGGGAGTGTGTCCATGTGCTCAGATTAGAGAAGCTCCAATCCTCAGCCATAGCAATCCTGGAAATGAAAGATAAATGTTCTTGGCAGGACAAGAAGCCATGCTAACCTGGGAAGAGGAGTCCAGGCATGCCACCATGAAGGGCTCTCAGCACAAAGAGTAAGTAGCCCTGAGGCAGGACTCATTGAGAAATCATCCCTGCAGGGGTACCATGAGAAGGAAGAGAAACTGCTGGGGCAAAAGTGAAGTGTTTCTCAGCTTAGAGCATGTCAGAAAAGCACAGAAAGCAGGGAGGCTGACCAGGGAGGGTGTGGAGCTCTTCCAGACCCCCCTGGACACATTCCTGTGTGACCTGATCTAGGTGGGAGCTGCTTCTGCAGGGGGGTTGGACTGGATGAGCTCTAGAGATCCCTTCTAACCCCACCATTCTGTGATTCTATGAAAGCAACCAGCCACATTCTCAGAGGCAATGAGACTGTCTGCTCCACTGCCCCACCACAAACCCATGAACACCAGCCTTTGCCTTCCAGACTGGTTCACAGTCTTGCACCAACACTGCTTCCCATTCCAGTCCTTCTGCTTTCCCCTTCTTTGTTGGAGTGATGAAATCCTGTCTCAGTGCACCTAAAGCATCTTCATTCCCTAGCCATCCTTGCTGTAATTGTCCATTTTTCCTTCTCATCAGGAAAATCCCATTTTCTCCCAATGCTGCCAAAGCCTGTGTGATGGTTTCAGCTTAAGCACACAGCTCTGCTCTTCTGGGGAGCTGTGCCAGCACCAGGCTGGAGGATTCAGTGCTCCAGCTGACCTAGGGGTAAAGGACCACACAGGGATCTTCTCCTCACACCACCTGTGTCTTTAGCAGCACTATGACTTCTTTTCCCAGGGTATTCTGGTGAGCACATGCAGAGAGAGCTGCTTCTTTGGGAAGGACAGCAAGGGTAAAAATCTCCAAGCAGGAGGTAGATAGCACTGGCACATAAATCTTCAACAATTTAGGAGGCTCANGGAGCTGTGCCAGCACCAGGCTGGAGGATTCAGTGCTCCAGCTGACCTAGGGGTAAAGGACCACACAGGGATCTTCTCCTCACACCACCTGTGTCTTTAGCAGCACTATGACTTCTTTTCCCAGGGTATTCTGGTGAGCACATGCAGAGAGAGCTGCTTCTTTGGGAAGGACAGCAAGGGTAAAAATCTCCAAGCAGGAGGTAGATAGCACTGGCACATAAATCTTCAACAATTTAGGAGACTCAGGGAGAACACAGTGATTTAGAGAGGGAAGGGAAATGAGTGGTGAGGCACAGGGCAAAGAGGCTGCTTATGTTGCTGGATCAGCTGAGGAATGTGGGGGTGGGATGTACTGAAGAAGGGGAGAAGTCCATGGAGGATCCCCTAAGGCAAGCAAGGAGAGGGTGGGTGTGTAGCTCTTCATTTTACTCTCTTTCTTGGTTTCTCTACAGTTGTTGGGCACCTGCATTTCAGCCTCCGTACACAGCCCATGTTGGTGTCCACTCTCCTTTGTCCAAGGAGACATGAGCTGGACCTTAAAAAGGCATCAAACTGAGATACAGGTCCTGTGGGTGGGCTGAGGGAAACATCTGACAGCCTTGCCCTGAGCCCACACAGGATTGTGAGGGCTCCACAATGGTTCTCCAGTCCCAGAGGGAGCTGAGAGACCCCAAAGATGTTCAACCCCTCATTCTGCCCCAGTGGTATCACTCTGAGTGCAGTCAGAACCTCATAGCTCCCTCCTTCCATGCTTCCCCTTTCCAGAGGGCAACAGCCAAACCTTTGTTTTTCTTTCTCTCTCATGTTAAAGCTCTTTCCCTCACAGCTGCTGGAGCTATTTAATTAAATTGTAATGCTGTGGAGCTGGCTCATCTCCAAGGGCAGCAGCAACAGCTTGCCACCTCCAGGGCAGGCAGGCTCCCAGGGAGCCACTCACACAGCACCAATAACGCTCTGCACTTGACTCATAAGTCTCCTGATGACAGGTTTAAAAGGAACCCCACCACGACTGAGCACCACGCTGCAGAGCAGCCCCAGGCAGCCCTCTGCACAATGCCTGGCACCTCTGGGCACCATGGGGCCAAGGCAGTGCTGCCTGAGGTGATGCTGAGCTCCCTGCTGAGGTGCTGAGCTCCCTCCTGGCTCTGGGTCCTGAGTAGTAACCAGCAAACCCCACGTCAGCTGCAGGGCAGCATCTACAGGAGTGGAGCCTGTGCTCAGGATGTGTTGGGCTGCCTGGGGATCCCAGCAGCATCTGCTCTTGCACAAGGGACTGGGGAAATGGGGGTGATTTACTGGCAGGGCTGAGACTGAGACAGAAAAAGAAAGCAATGAATCCTGGAGTAGGAAAGAGCCCCTCTGCCTTGTCAGCTGAGTGCACTCTTGACTTTGCCTCATTTCTTCACTCTCCTCCCCCCTCAGCACCTCCAGCAGCCCCATTTCATAGAATCATAGAATGATTTTGGTTGGAGAAGCCCTTGAAGCTGCTTCAGTCCCAGTCCTGCCCTCACCCTGCCCAGCCCAGCACTGACCCACAGCCCTCAGCACCTCAGCTCCACGCCTTTGGGATCCCTCCAGGGCTGGGCACTGCCCCAGCTCCCTGGGCAGCCTGGCACAGGGGCTGACACCCCTCTCAGGGAAACAGTTCTGCCTCAGCTCCAACCTCAACCTCCCCTGGGGCAACTCCAGGATATATCAATATCAATATCAATATCATCAATATCAATATCAATATCAATGCACACTTAGGATAGTGAGAAACCATTACCTTGTCCAGTCTCCAGGCTCTTTCCAGAGCATCCCACCCCTCTTCTGGCCAAAACACACCCTGTGCAATCTCCTCTCAACTGCCCACAGCCCACGGTCTCCCCCTGTGCCTTTCTCCCAGCCTCTTGCAAGGCACCTCTGCATGCCAGGATACACACAGCCCTGCACCACAGAGGTGTGCATCATCACTGCCCTGCATGCCCCAGGGTGCAGCAGTCCTTCCTCTGCAAGCCAAAATGTACCCAGTGCCCTATGCCAGCTGCCGCCAAGCTCTAGCCCAAATTCTGTGTGCTGTGCCTCCCCCAACATCCCCCACAGAGAGGCCTGGAGCAAGCAGAGTACACATAGTATTTCTATTCCCTCTCTTCTGCTGCTTCCCCTATTTCTGGCTCTCCCAGAGGCAATCTGTGAATGAATGCAAACCCCAAGGAAAGTCTCAGATCTTTTAAAATGAAAGAAAACCCCTCTGGAAGAGAAAGACACACAGAGATACAGCTGCTGCCAGCTGGGAGCTGCTCCTCAGCAGCATCTCTGTCTGCAGGCAGTTTGCAGCAAGAATAAACACTGTCCCTGTGAGCAGTGGGCTGCTATTGGCACTGGGCACATCAGTAGCATCACAGGTCAAGCAAGGGGTGGGAGGCCAGACAAGTGAAACCTTCCACTGATGTTGCTGAAACAAAACTCCCATCTTGTATTTCCATGGCAAGCAAATCCTCAGCAAAGCCCCATCTTCCCCTCCAGGAGAGATGAGCTTCTGGAGGAGCTCCCAGCAATAAACCAGACAGAGACAAAGCCCAGGAGGGACAAACTCCTATTAGAACCTGGCATGTGAGTGTGTACTGGTGGGAAATGTATTGCCATCATCTTGCTGGGGCCAGGGAGAAATGAAGTTGCTGAGATGCCCTGGGCACAGCTGCACGCCCCAGGCAGCTGAGTCCTGTGACTCCCAAGAGTGCCTGTGCTTCAGGCAGAATGCAGAAACCATCACAAATCTGTCTGCAACACCAAGGACAGAGACAGGGAGAAATGTCAGGATATTTCCACAGCTCTGGGAACAATCAGCCTCATAAATCATGACCTAGTCCCTGCTGAAAGGGTGGTGTGGTCCCGGGAGCTCTTGCTACCAACCCCTCATAAAGAAGATGGTAAAGCAGAGCTCCCAAGTCAGCTTTGGATAAAATCCTGATCCCAGCAAGACAACAGAAGGAATGGGTCAGGGTGGCTGAAAAGGGCTGGCCACCAATGCTAAATGAATGCCCCTGTGCACACAGGTGAACAGGTTGCCTCTGGATGCAGGAGTCAGTGTGCATAAAGGGATGGGGGAAGGTGGTGATGGTGAGGAGGGCAATCTGGGGAGGCTGGTTCTTCCCTCAGCTCTGCAAGCATCCTGCCCTCAAAGCACCCATCTACCCAGACCATTAGATTCCTGCAGGGCAGGATATTGCAACAGGCTCTTCTGAAATACTCCAGAGGGATGGTTGGGAAAATCCCTTCAGTACTTTGTTCCTGGATTCAGTCTCTGCTGTTTGTTCCATGACATTTTCAGCCTGATGGGAAGGAGGAAAGGCAGAAGGATGGGCTGTGCTGGGGCACAGGGCTGCTCCCTCTGCCCCATGGGGAGATCCTTCCCTGCCCTCCAGCACCTTGCCTGTGGCCTCAGCCCCCTCAGAGACATCCAGGATGGGGATAGCCAAGAGGGAGCAGAGCAGAATGTGCTCCCCTGGTGATCTGTGTGTTCTGAGATCAATGTCAGCCAGCAACTCCTTCACAAAGCTAATGCCAGATGCCACTGGTTTTACTGCAGTGTGCTGAGCACAGGACAATCCTGTCAGAGATCTGTGAGAGCCCATGTCCCACTCCAAGGAACAGAAGCACCTTATGTTTACAAAAGCCTCCTCCTTTCTGATGGTGTCACACAACGGAGAATGGCTGTGACCTGTGTGAAACCAACCTCCAGACCCTTGGGTGATCTTCTGAGAAGCACATACTACGTAAATAACACAATAACAATTTATCTCTTCTTCAGAACACAGTGACACTTCACAAACCAGATCATCTGGCCTGCAGTGGGTACTAGTGTCTGAATGGATTTCCTTGCAGGGGATTGTCTTGCTTGTTCTGTAGCAGAACTATTCTTAGTTGTACACGTACTAAAATAACACCTGTAAGGACAGACACATCCTAGACATAAGCTTGTGTTGAAAATTTTGGGGTTAAAATTCAATGTTATGAAGGTAGGATCCTCTTCTCACCTCTAAGCAGGCTGAGAGTAAAGGCATGGAATAAAAAAAGAGCCAAAGGGAGCTACATTGTGTAGTAAATGCCCAGTAAAACCAGTATAGATCTGTCATGGCAGAACCCCAGCACCCAAAAGCAGCAATGTCACTCAACATAACAAACACTTGCTGAGCACAACTTGCATCTTGATTTATAAGTACCAATAGTTGAGCAAATGGTTCTTTAGCCATCTTCTCATAAGTCCATTTCATGACATTTCCCTAGCACAAGGCTGTCTGAAAGCATTTCAGACCTTGTGTAAGTGTATGATCAGCTCTGTTGAGCCCAGGATCAGGAGGAGTCTGGTTGTTTGATGCAGATTCCATAGAGTGGTTGATTCAGAGCAAAAGGTATCTCGGTCTTTCTTCAAGTGCTTCCTGAAACACATGAACAAGTCTTCATGGAATCATAGAATGGTGGGGGTTGGAAGGGACCTCCAGAGATCATCCAGTCCAACCCCCCTGCAGAAGCAGGTTCACCTAGATCAAGTGTTGAGANTGCCCAGCCCTGGAGGGATCCCAAAGGCGTGGGGCTGAGGTGCTGAGGGCTGTGGGTCAGTGCTGGGCTGGGCAGGGTGAGGGCAGGACTGGGACTGCAGCAGCTTCAAGGGCTTTAACAACCCACATGATTCTGTGATTCTATGATTCTGTGGTTAGCTGGAGGACTTCTAAGTCCTATGATGAAGTTTGAAATTCGTGCTTCATTTCAACACTGGCCACAATTTGCTTAAATGTGAAAAATCAGCTGGAGAATCCCACAGCCCTTCAGGTAAACCATGTCTAATGCATTGGCTGGGAAGTTCTTTCAGTAGTTAATTACTCCTGGGATGATAAAAATTTGCATCTTACTTTAATGAGGATTTGCCTAGTTTCATGTCAGCCAGGGTAGTGTGAGCTACGTGGGCTGGATGTGCTGCAGATTGCTCTACTCTGAAATACATCCTCTGACCTTGGCATCAAATATGTATTCAGCAACATTAAGGCCAGGATTGTCACCTCTTGATCTTTGCTTTGACACGCTGTGAAAGAGAGGATTAGAAAGAAGCAGAGTGTGTACATGGAGGGGAAAGGGAGACCTCATTAAATGAGCATCATTAATATTACAAAATCAAGTATTCAGATATTGGAAGCTTTAGGTTGTCTTTCTCATGCAGTTGGCCGTCAAAGATAATTAGCCTAGCACAGAGAACTGGGTTGTTCCCAGGACTGTGAGAACAGTCTGAAAAGGAAGATTCATTCCTGTACAAAAAGGTCTGAACTCTCCTTTTTGAGATCTAAAGAAATTGGGAAGGAAAGTGACATGGACCAAATGACCTGCCATTAGGAGAGCTTCGGATGCAAACAGCTGTATGGCTTTCCTCCTTGTCCCTACAGATGTCACAGAATCATAGCATGGGAGGGGGTTGGAAGGGAACTTTAGATCTCATCCAGTCCAACTCACCTGCTGAAGCAACTCCCACCTAGATAAGGTCACACAGGAACGTGTCCAGACGGGTCTTGAAGCCCTCCAAGGAAGGAGCCTCCACACCCTCCCTGGGCAGCCTGGGCCAGGGCTCCCTCACTCAAACACTGACACAGTTTCTCCTCATGTTTCAATGGAACTGTTTGTGTTGCAGCTTCTTTCCATCACCCCTTATCCTGTTGCTGGATACCATNACTGGACACAGGACTCCAGATGAGGCCTCAGCAGCTATGGCAGAGCAGAGGGGCAGCAGAACCTGCTGCCCACACTCTCTTGCTGCCCCCAGGCTGCCATTGGCTTCTTGCCCACGAGGGCACGTTGCTGCTCATGGTCAGTTTATTATCACCCAGCACTGCCAGGTCTGTCTGTGCAGAGCTGCTCTCCAGCAGGTCACCCCCAGCTTGTGCTGGTGCAGGAGATTGTTCCTCCCCAGCTGCAGGACTCTGCATTTGCATTTTCCAAAAGAAAACTTCATTTTTTTAGAAAATGCCTTTTCTGGGGGAGAGGGACGGTGATCAGTATCCCACCAGCTGAAGTGCACACCTTGAATGACGGCTCACACACCTGCAATACCTTTCACCAAACTCGGCTGTGAGTGACACGACCACAAATGTAGGGCAGCTATCCTAGAGACAGGAGACTCTAGGAGAGAGTCTGAGACCGAGATGGGCACATGCCTTGGCACTGTGGTGATAGTTGCCTTAAAATAAAAGTGGAATGACAGACTTCTGCCTGTGTAGGGGAAGCTGACTCGGGCCCACTGCTCACTGCATGGCACATTGATTTCCAATCCCATCCATGGGCTTCTCCCATCTCTAAGGCAACTGTTTGGGCTTATTTACATTCCTGACAAGATGTAAAAACAACAGCCTGCAAAGTGATCTGTCCTGGTTATCTTTATTGTTTGAGTAGCACAGATTTCCCTTGATGCAAAAAAGGGGAGAGGGGTTGGATTTGATTCTCTCTCGAAGACATCCTGGGCTTCATTTAGGGAACAGAGGAGTACACCAAGCACTGAAGTACATTGGTGAAGCTTCTTAACCTCCAACTTCACTGCTGTGTCTTGGTGACCTCTCTGGCATCACTGTGGAGCCCTGTTCACTATGACAGTAAAGCTCAGGCATTTCTTCAGTGATCTGGCCGGGGTTTGAAGTCAGATTTCCCATTCCACTGGCATGGAGATTTATTTTTGGGATCTGAATTAAAAAGAGAACAAAAGCACAGGAAAAGGTCCCACACCAGGAGAGATGAAATACTCTGTTTTGATGTAATCTAGATGTTTGGACCCTCCTGTAATTCTGTGCTTTATCATGAAAAGGAATTGCAGCAGCTCTGGAGTCCTCTGACCTCACTGCAATACTTTGGGTCGATCCTTTTATCAAGTGCTGAAATTTGTCAAAGCAGCATTTCCCTGGAGGGAAAAAAACCCACTTTGATGAACAGGCATTTGCCAAGAGAGATATATTGCATCCACAAACATTCCCCAACTCTAACAATGGTGCTTCAGAGGATGTTATTATTCAAGCCCAACTTTCCAGGCAGCAGATGTCTGTCAGTGGACTCTAGATAATTGGGATGGATGACCACAGAAAGGCAGGAGTGAGTCATGCACAACACGTTCTGAGAAGATAAGGTGTGAAAGCCCTGGGTACCAGGGCAAGGCCCAAGATGGTCAGGTCTCCTGTCAGCCTCTAACAAGGGGGAAAAAAAACCTCTGACAAAAGAAGAGGGTGAATGTCAACTGCTCAAAGTTGCTTCATCTTGCAATCCACAGTCCAACAAATAGGGAATAATCTGATAGTGAATCTCATCTCAGGTGATGACCTGCTGGAGAGCAGCTCTGCAGAGAGACCTGGCAGTGTTGGGGGCAGCAAGAGAGTGTGGGCAGCAGGTCAAGGGAAGTTCTGCTGCCCCTCTGCTCTGCCATAGCTGCTGAGGCCTCATCTGGAGTCCTGTGTCCAGTTCTGGGCTCCCCAGCTCCAGAGGGACAGGGAACTGCTGCAGAGAGGCCAGTGCAGGGACACCAAGATGCTGAGGGGACTGGAGCATCTTCCTGCTGAGGAAAGGCTGTGGGACCTAGGGCTGTTCAGTCTGGAGAAGAGGAGACTGAGGGGGGAGCTGATTAACATTTACAAATATCTCACTGGTGGGTGTCAGGAGGCTGGGGCAGCACTTTTTTGATGGCATCTAGCAACAGGACAAGGGGTGATGGGATGAAGCTGCAACACAAACAGTTCCATTGAAATATAAGGAGAAACTGTGTCAGTGTTTGAGTGAGGGAGCCCTGGCCCAGGCTGCCCAGGGAGAGGGTGGAGGCTCCTTCCTTGGAGGGATTCAAGAGCCACCTGGACACGTTCCTGTGTGACCTGATCTAGGTGGAAGCTGCTTCTCCAAGGAACTGGACTGGATAAGCTCTAAAGGTCCCTTCCAACCCCTGCAACCCCCTCCCCCATGCTGTGATTCTATGATCTCAGAGTTCTCCCAGTGCAGCCTCGATGTAGCCTCCTCTTGTCAGTGACAAAGCCATCATCTCTGATTCTGGCAAGGAGCAGCTCCAGCATTTGTTCGCTGCCATCTGATGCCATTGTGTGTTTCTCCCGATGCCTCATGTTTCCTGTTGCACGGGCTGAGCTCTGATGTCTGCCTGTGCCTCTCTGGGTTGTTGTGGTAGGTTTTTTTTTTTTCTACGCAATTAAGATCTGGAGCCAAACAGCCAATTTCCATTGGCATCATCCTATTTTGCTCTTCCAGAGATGCCTCATCAGAGGATCTCAGAACATTTTGCAACGATTCATTAATACACCAGCCACCTGTCTCGAAAGACAGGCAGAATCATCCCTTAAACTGTATGTCAGTAGAACCAAGGACACAGACATTAGCTGGTTTACCAGTCTTGTCCCTTGCATGATCCTGTGCTTTCCAGCTGACATCTTGACAGAGGTTTCTGGAGCATTATGCAGGTGCAGCAGCTGAAAGTCAAGTCAAAATCCTGCTCCCTGATGTCTGATTTGTCTTCTGACATTTCTTACTGCTGTTTTGCCATCTCATGCCTTGGGGAGAGCATTAGGTCTCTGAAAAGATGGTCTCTGTGTCCATCAGAACTGCTATAACTCCTCAGCCTCAGCAGCAAGAAGGCTGAACATCCTCAGCAGATGCTTTTGATGGGGAAGGAGACAGTTACGGAGCCCTGTGGTGTACCCATGGGCTGTGAGATGGCTTTGGTCTCTGAGGGCTTGACAGTGGCTTAAGGATGCACATATTTAGCTGTGCTAAGAGGCTGCCTCTTCCTTTCTCTACTCAGATATCTGCTTTGAACAGAACACCAAATGATGGCCATAAATACCAGGGGATAATCAGAGTTGCCTTTCTCTTCCAAGTGTGAGAGCTGTAGAGCAGATGATCCTTTCAAGCTGCTCTGAGAGGGATCCTGCACTGTTGGTAGTTGCATCTTCCTGAGGCACTTGCTGGGCTTGCTAGCCCATTCCCTTCAGTAAATCATCTCAAATATTCCCAGTGCAGCTTTAGATTGATGATGTTTTCCCCTTCCCTTTCTCTTTATATTGTCACTTAACTGCTCCGACTTACAAAGCTGTTAATCTTTCACACACATGCTTACGTTAAGCAGCTTAAGAGCACTGCAAACACTTCATCCTCATAAAGATTGAACTGCCCTGATATGAGACTTGTAGCTCTGGAATAGAACAAAATTTACGTAGGCAAATAAAAGCTGAAGGTCAGGGACAGGCACAGAGACTGTAAATAGTTCTGGGCCCATATTTCAGGTTTGAAAAGAGGAGATGGGTTGATTGGCTCCCAAGCTGCTTCTGTGCCCTGAGTCAGCAGGAGCTGAGAGAGAGGGAAGAAGGTGCAAGGAGGGTGATTCGTCCCATCCCAAACTGGTTGGACCATGCTCTGGAAGAGTCACAGGAAAAGTGACTCAGGAAAGGCTCAGGAAAATCCCTGAAGTCTTTTTCTCTCACTGGAATGAGAACTAAATGCAGTCTTACCTGATGCAAGCTCTGAGGAGAAAACCCTCCCAGAGGAGAGAGCAGGACATATGACGGAGCAGCTGACTGTCCCCATGGGCTACAGACAGAGCATGACATTGCTTTGTTTGTCCCCTACCTGGAGGAAAGAGGGACCAGTGGCTATGGCTGGAGGAGGCTGTGTTACACGTAGTTAGTGCTGAGAAGTGATGTTTAGGGTATGGCTGTACTGAGCTATATCTTCTCCTGAGGACATCTGCAGCAGCATCAATCCAGTGGCTTTGGCTAGTGACCCAGCAGCCAAACAGGAACCCTGGGAGCCCAGGATGAGTTATCAGCTGGTACCTTCAGACAAAGTTACCTGACATGCTGCCAGAGGAGCCAGAGACCATCAGGGGCAGGGCCAGTAGAAGACTTTCCAGGCTTTGATCTCAAGGTTGGATTCATCAGTGTTTTGCCAGTGCCAACGTAGGCTCAGTGACACCATTTGGGGACTAGGGGGAGAAGGATGTAGTTATCCCCAGGACAGCTCTGTTCCAGAATTGATTATGAGGAGAAAAACTTGCAGAGCAAACTCTAAGTGGTGTCCTAGGAAGGATTTATGGCTCAGGTGGGTCCCTCCCTTGCCACAGCACAAGTCAGATTTATTTCTAAAGCATTTTATTAAAGATCCCACTTATTCAGCAGGAGACCCAGCGCATTCATTGGGATTTTCTAGTGGTTACCTGCAGAGGAGCTGCTCTTCATGGAGCAAAGGAGGTGACAAGGACAGGCACCTGCTTCTAGTCCTGTTTCAAATGACTCAAGTGAAGTCAGGACAGATTTCTTTCTCTATTTTTGAAGATGAGAAAGGCAGTTTTGAAATGCCCCCAGCTAAAGGTCTGGTGGTGTCTGGCTGTACCTCTGTGGGATTTGTAACCTCCATTTCCTCTTACATTTCTCAAGAGAAGTAGCACAGAATCCAGACAGTCCTTTGGGATGCAAGGACTGGTGATAGGCTCGGTCTGAATATAGGACTTAACCCACTGCAGTGGCTGACCACAGCTCAAGTGCTTGTCAGGATGCCTTTGTGTTAGACACTGCAGAAGCAGGTCTGCTGTTAGCTCAAAGACAAGCCCTGGGCAGCAGAGTGAAAGACTCTGAGACCCCTCTTGCAGTTGTGAAGCAGTGTCTGTGTGCACTGTGACACAGGTCTGAGAAGTGATTTGTCTCTGCTGGGCAGGTGTGCTACAGTTAATTCATCATGTCTCACCCTCATCATGATACTCCAAGGCCCATGGTCTTTTGGGAGATGCTGCATCCTCTGCTTGTGGGTTCTGTCTGTTCAGTCTTGGTGATACTTGCTTCCCATTTCCAGCTCTGTAGAGCTGAAGGGAAATAGTAAAAAGACCAGGTCTGGGCAGGCCACCCATTCCAGTGAAGGATTTAGGACCAGAGTGGCTTCAGCAGGATTGGGACTGGGGCATAACCTGACCTGTACATGATGGTAGAGCACACGATGGACAAACAGTGAACCCCTACTGAGCTGAACCTTGAGGTGCAGCTCTCCTGCCTATAGACACCTGATCCCACTCCTGTGTGCTGGAAACACACATGGAGCCCTGAAGTAACTAGGAACTAGGCCACTACATCCCTCTTTTCCTCTCCCTTATTTTTCTCTGATGTCTGTGAGCTTCTCTGTCAACGATTTCTCCTCTTTTCCCTTTCTACAGCTGTGAAACCCACTTAGCTTGGGAGCTGCAGGGAAACAGTTAATAACCTTTCCCAGGGCTTGTGCTAGGGATGCAATTTATAATTGTGTTTTCCAAGAGAGCTATAAACTTGTCTCATATCAGTTTTCTGGCTGAGGCAGAGAGTCATCAAGAGTTGCATCAGGGATGAGGTATAATTCAACCAATTATAACTGGCAGGTTATGCTGCACTTGTAAAGTAGGGATTTTAAAGGCTGCAATTGCTGATAAACAGTATTGCAGGCAGAGCAGAGCAAAACCTAGTCTCAGTGGAAAGGCAAACTGTATCATTTAACCCTTTCCTCCCAGGGGACCCATTGCATCATTGCCAGTGATGCTCATCCACCTCTCTGCAGCAGGTACAATGGGGAGGGGGGTACATTTGGCTGTGCAGTGGTTATGGCTGTGTGGGCAATGCTGGAGGAGCTGCTCCAAGCAGCCATGCTGGGAAGGCAGAGGTGTTTGTCTGGGGCTGGAGTCACAGCAGGCTGTGAATCAATGAGCTGGGAAAGCCCATGTGCAGAGGAGGTGATCTCCCACTCCACATATCTTCAGGGATGGGGTATTCAGCCCAACACATTCATCCCACAGATGCTGCCAGGCTGTGCAGCACAGGGCAGCGCTCGGGAAGTGTGTGCCCTCTCCCTTCAGCTGTAAATGCTTTGCCTTTTTATACTCCATTTAGATCTGAAAGGGTAATTGTTTCCCTTTAGCAGGATTAATTGTAATCTCGCTATTAGATAATTTTCTCCCAGGCTGAGTGCAGCTGCTTTCGAGGGACACAGTGTCATCTCTGTGAGGATGGGGTGGGCTATGGGACAGCAGCAGTGGCCTGCAGTGGGAACATCACTAACTTGCGTCGAACTTCAATAGATGTCAGGAGGGAGAGGAAAAAGATGTCTGGGCTGCAAAACCATGCCTTGTCCTCTCTCTGTCTACAGCTAACTGGAGCTCCTCAGAGCCACCACAGCCAAACCTCCACGGAGATGGGAGAAGAGAGAGGAAGCAGCTGCTCAGCTGGGTACCAAACTCAACAAACTGTGCAAACATAGGTGGTTCCAAGTCCCCTTGTGAGGGATGGATATTTTAAGCAGAGCTAAGCAGATGCACTTCCCATGAGCTTCAGCCCCCAGCTGCCTGTCCTCAACAGCTCTGGGAAATCATTCCTGTCCCAACCCACCCTGCAGCTTCGTACTGGGAGCTGGAGGGATATTTTGGGAGCAAGGCCACTAGAGGGCAATGAGGGATTCCCACAAAGCCAGGCTGGCAAAGGCAGAGCCTTCCTCAGGGTTCCTCGGGCTCCCCTCCCATCTGCCATCGCAGTCAGCTTGCTCAGGTGCTGGTCCTCCTCTGATCTCCAGGCTGCAGTGAGTTAGGATGAGGGCACTGCATGTTCTTGCAAACAGCCAGACACTGGAGGAGGTTTGGTGACTGGTGTGGGCTGGAGGCAATTTGCTTCTGTCTTTGTTACATGTAAAAAAACCCACATGTCATTGACACTTGGTTTGGCTTTGGCCTGATGGTCCAAGAAGAGATACTCAGGACAGAAAGTGGTGTGTTTGTGTCTGCAGGGGAAGCAGGGCAGCAAGGAGGGCTCTGCCCATGCCCACTTGAAGGAGATGCAAACATCACCAAGCCAAGCATCACTGGTGTGCTCTCTGCACCCTCATTGTCCCCAGGCCTGAGGCAGGGTGACTTTTGGCATCGTTTATCCTGTGGATTTTCCTCTCAGTGTTTCTGCCCACAAACTGTTTCTGTTCTTGTGCTTATTCCCTCTTATTTGTCTTGGTTTGCTGGCCAGTGAGCAAAGGAGGGATGTTGTGCTCTGCCCTTCCAGCAGCAGTCTCTGTTCTGGCTGGTGAAGGTACCTCAGCCAGATCCTGCTTCTGTACACCTCAGTGGAAGGTGAGTTCATTCTGGACCAGACAGCTGTGACAAATGTAGTTACCAGTGCAGGAGAAATACTACTGATACCCCTGAGAGATGTTTCCTTTAACTTCTAAGCCTCACAGGGATGGAAACTCCACACCTTCCCCAAGCAATCTATACCAGTGCTTCTTTATCCATTCTGCTAGATGGGCTCTCCAGGTGCTCCTGTGACTCTGCCTCATGCAGCTTAAGTTCATTTCTTCCCTCCTTCTCCACCTCAGGCATGGAGAACACATTATCGTCTGTTCTGTAGCAATCCTTTACATCCTGGCAGACCAATCCTGTGCCTTCCTGGCCCTAAGCTAAACATGCCACCTCTTCCCATCTTTCTTTGGAGGATATCTTTCCAGGCCTCTGATCATTCTTGTTGCTTTCCTCTGGGTGCTCTCCAGCTGCTTCACATCTTTCTTGAAGTCGAGGTCCTGAGCCTTGTTGGAGGTGCCTGCAGGCAACGTTTGCACATCTCATTATTCTGGTCACTTTCTTGCCAGCAAACTGCTTGCCCCAATCAAGTCAAGTCTTTTGCTGCAGAACAGCTACCAGGTTGTTGTTTTCCACCCCAAAAGGTTCTGGTGGGTTCCTGCCTCATTTCACATTTGTCCCTCTTTCAACAAGGGACAAACTGGTTTTGTCTCTGCATCCCTCCAGGGTTCTTATTGGTGACAAACTTGGTGAAAGGGCCAGTGGAAGCAGTGGTGTGACCTTCTGCTCCAGCAGTACAGACTGAGAACACAGAAGTGTTTTGTCTTGGCCCAAGTGAAGGTGAAATAAACCAACACAAATGGTGCAAAGGCAGTGGCTGCAACCACTGGTGGCTGTGACCACTGGTGTTCTCAAGCTGTGACAATGCTGTGAAATGACACCTGCCCTTGGGAACTTAATCTGGGTGGCTGCATAAATAAAACCAGCATGAACTGCTGCTGTGAGACCTTTTGAGTTACTAATTCCCAAGTATCCCAAATTAGGGGTTTCCCATCCAACCTTCATGTTTCCAATCCTTTCATGACATGACACTAACATGTGACAATGGCTTTACAACAGGACAATTGCACACACCCCCTTACACACAAGCAAGAGATGGTGGGTGGGGGGGTGTTGTCAGTAAAGATGCAGTGAAGTGATCCATAAAATAAAATAAAGGATAAAAGCAGGATTGTTTTCCTGAAGACTTTCTTAAAGAAAAAACAAATGTCTGGGTTCAGCAAGAGAGATACCGGAGGAGATTCTGAGTGTGGGTTACCCAAAATCACACTATCACAGGATCTCAAGGGCTGGAAGGGACCTCCAAAGCTCATCCAGTGCCACCTCCCTGCCAGAGCAGCAGCACCTAGAGCAGGGCACACAGGAACTCATCCAGCTGGGTTGGGAAGTCTCCAGAGAAGGAGCCTCCACAGCCCATCTGGGCAGCCCCTGCCAGTGCTCCCTCACCTCAACAGGGAACAAATTCCTCCTTGTGTTTCTTTGGAACCTCTAATGCTCCAGCATCTTTGAACCAATGAGGTACCTGGAGGATTTAATAGTGCCTGTCCATGTTTTCAGGAAGTTTATGAATCCCAGCTAAGTGATCTGTCTTGGGTTGAGCCCTTCATGTCAATGATGTGCTTCAGACCGAAAAAGTATGAGGAGCCTCACTGTTTCCTCACCCTGCCTGAGCCTCAGTGCAACCTGGCACCTCAGGGGTCTGATACAGTCCCACAGGCTGCTGTTGGGGCAGTGGTTGTTAGAGGACAGAGTTTCATGTGAAGTGAAGTTGTTATGTATCTTCTCTTGCTCACACAGCCTGTGTTTGGGGTTGTATTCTTAGCTGGCAATGGCATCTGGGCTCTTTCCTTATTCACAAACAGGAGCAATCCTGAGGCTCACAAAATGTCTTTCTATTGGCTAGTGGCAATAGTTTGTGGGGCACTGAGTTGTCACTAAAGGATCAAAATACATAAAGAAGGAGCCAAATCATGTAAGATCTGAATTATTTGAGCCTGAGGCACAGCTGGAGGTGGAAATCCCATCTCACAGAAGAACTCAGTCTGGGGGTAGAGGAGACATCAGTCTGTCTGAGATGAAAAACAAACCTCTGATGCTTTTTGTGAGTTGGGGAGAAGAGTAAAGGCAGCAAATCTGAGAGGACTTCTTCAGGGAGAGGGTGTCTTCTGCTGCCAGGGTTCTATTTGTCTTTCCTGGCCAAAAAGAGCACTGCCAGGAGCCCTCCTGGAGGAATGTGAGGATGAGAGCACCAGACTTTGCTCATGTCCTCTCCTCTCTCTCAGGTACAATGAACCAGGCACACCAGCAGGAGATGGAGCTCTGGGCTTCTTCACACCATGAACCCTCCTCAGAAATCAAGTCAGGAGCAACAAGTGTCCCCATAGACCTTAAACATCACTTTCATTTCCATGGAGTGTTTTCAGGGGACACAACTGGAGGCTCAGGCTGCTGCTGGAGCCACTGGACAGTCACACCTGCAGTGACCATGGCTGATGCCCCTGACACAACACACAGAAGCCAATGGACTCCCTGAAGGACTCAGCCTTACTGAGCTCTGTTAGTGGCAAGCTCTTCTCTAGCAGATGAGTTAAAAGCTGCCTCAGGCTAAAAGGGGAACAAGAGATGGTTGGGGCTTAGCACTAGAGCCATGTCCTGAACACAGGTAGGAATTTGAGTATCCCATGTTCGCAACTGCTCACAGTTATTTAGAGGGTAACCTGCAGGGGGCAAGTCTAGCAGATGCACGTTTCCTTGGCCCCTGTCAAGTGACTGCATTAGCTGCTGCTCACAGGAGTGACTCCTGTAGGGTCCTGACCCAGCTCTGACCTCTACCATCTGGACCAGTAATCACCAGCTCATTAGACACACAGATCAGATGCTTCCAGGTTTGACACCAGATGAACTGTGTGTGGAGACAGACACTTTGAAAAGCTCCGTTGGTATCAGAGGGATGTTCAGGCTTCTGTGAGCATTGAGTAACACTGATCCCTCTTTAACACTGGCACCAGGATGGCAAAGCACTATCTCCAACATCTCAGGAGCTGCACTGGTGCAGGGGATGTGTGGGAGAGTTGGTCCTGGGCTGGTTTGTCAGCTTTTGTCTGTCAATTTTAGGTCACATGTAACAATTGTCATGATGGGGTTTGAACACACAGCTTTCCATCTGCTGTGTGTTTCCAGGGCGGAGCATGTCCTGGCAGGGATGCCTGAGTATCACCAGCATCAGTGAAGTGAGATGAAGTTTGGACTGAGGAATCGGGCATCAAATTGCCAGTCTTGCGTTCCTGCCAAGCCCTCACACACCAGATCCCCCTCTGCCCTCTTCCAGGCTGACCTGGAAGCTTCTGTCTCAACCAGCAGTGGCTGAGCTGTCCCCAGATGCAGCCTGGGCTCTGATTTCTCCTCTTTGACAGGCTTTAGGGAGCACACTTGCTGCAAGAGTAATTCCTGTTCCTCTCTTTTGCTGACTTGAGGATGGTCTCTTGAGTGAAACCCATGTTGACCCTCAGCCTCAGCTTGTCTTGGCCAGCACAGCCTACACCATGGTGTGCTGGTCCATGAGGGTACACTTGTATCCTTCCAAAGTAAGTCAGCAGCTGACCTTACATGCTCAGAGCTGGATTCCACTCAGACAAGGTCCATGTCTGCTCAGCTGGCTGAAGTCCTGACTGTCTTTTGACGTGAAAACCACTTGTCAGCTCAAAACCAAGGAGCTGTTCCACTGGCCAGGTGGACTTCTCTCAACATGCAGGGATAGGATTCATGTTCTGGGATCATACAGGAGAACAAATTAAGACACATCTTCTAGCTCCCCATCCTTTGAGCATCTCTGAGCCTGCAGCAGGCTGAGCTTGGTGGAGTGGAAGCGAGGCACCACGGAGTGCTGAAGTGAGGTGACAGACACACGAATGAAAGGACACATCTAAGTCTGAGAGTCAGGAAAGCAGCTTGAAGGCCAAGAGGCTGCAAATGTGAAGGCAGAGCAGAGAGGATTAGAGTATGGTGGGGCATGAATGAAAGGAGGACAGCAAGGCCTGAGCCAAGCAGAGTGGCATCAGGCCTGGTGGGTCAGGCCCAACTATGCACTGAGGAGCAGATGACATGGCAACAGTTACTGATATGACAGGCATCAGAGGAGACTATCCATCTGTGAGAGGGCTGGCCTGAGGCACACCATCCCATTAACATCTGCTAGACTGGAACTGCATCAAAGGGAACACTCCTGCTGCAGAAAGTACCTGGCATTAGAAGCCAGAGGCAGCCCTTGTTAACTCTCTGACTCATGATGGCAGTCAACTTGCAGACACGCAGAGTGACAGAGGTGATGCCTCAGGGTTTGCACAGAGTCGGACCATGGCTCTGGATGTCCTGTTTCTTCCCACTGTGTGACATAGCTGTGTTACTGCAGCCACATTCCTGTCTTTGCCATCCCAGAGTCTATTTTGACAGCTGAGACATGCACATGCAGTGCTGTCCTGTGCAAGCAGTACTTTTGTTTCCTTTAGGGCTATTTCATCTCACTTTGCTCATTTATTTAAACTAAAACTCCATCAGGCTTTTGAACATAGCTGCTCCTTGTGCTGGGGAAATTAATGGCACTCAATGCACAGCACTGAACTGGTTTGATTTGGTAGATATAGGGCACAGCATGGAGGTTTTGTCCTTCAGAGGCAGAAAGTCCAGGCTGGAGATCATTCAATGTACTTTGTCATCTTGCAGGTTCATAAGCAGAGGGCAGACATTATAAACTTCCACAAACACACAAGCTTCTTTGTTCCACCTAAAGAATCAACTCAAGTCTGCCCAGATGGGCTGTGGAGGCTCCTTCTCTGGAGACATTCAACCCCAACTGGATGAGTTCCTGTGTGCCCTGCTCTAGCTGGTCCTGCTCTGGCAGAGGGCTTGCACTGAATGAGCTTTGGAGGTCCCTTCCAGCCTTGGGATTCTGTGGTTCTGAGGGTCTGTTGGTTCAGGATGGGTGTTGGTGTTCTGCATGTGTTTTATTGCCTTGCCTTAAGGTCAGTTCAATATCTCTCATGTGCTGGCTGGGCCACTGCCAAAAAGTAATGTAGCAAGACAAGGACAATGCTGAGATGAAGAGAAGTGGATGAGCTCAGTGCTCTCAATGTTAATTATCAGGCGTGACTGGCTTCGCTAAGAACTTCCCAGGCCTGGAGCCACATTTCCTCACTGGCTTTTTATCATGATGGTGATGGAGAAATGAGTGGTACCTACCAGAGCCTGACTCCTCAGAGGCATATAAGTGCACAGGATAACTTTCAGACTAAAATGATCTTGTGATGAGTTTGGGATGTGTGGCTGCTTTTATTTGACCTTCTCCCTGTTCCTGTGCAAAGTTGAGCTGAACCAAACAGCATCTGTGGGGCTAGAGAAGAACCAACAGGGTGTGAAAGAAAATGGGACATTTCCAGTTGGACTTTGGTTCCTTTGTTTTACTGAGACAATCCAGTAAGACACCAATTGGCCTAAAGGAAAGGAAAGTCAGAACTTCATTGACACCTGCCCGGTGCACTTGTGTGGCATTAAACCCATCCTGACCCTCCCTGGCTCTGCCCTCAGGAGCTCTCAGGCTGTTTTCCCAGCACTGCCCCTGCAGGAATGGGTCTGATTTCCTCCATGGAGGTGACTGCTGACATCACCTTGTTGGTGTGGGATAACAAAATCATCTGTCTGACACAGATGTGATTTTCTTTCTCTTTCTGACTCCAGCAAGCCCAGTGATGTGCTTCTCATTTGCAGCAGCACACTGGCCTCTGCTCATTTTATCACTTTTTACCCTTGAAGTTGGACACATCCCTCCTCAGAGGACCTTCAATGCATCCTGGCAATGAAGCTGACAGCACAAAGAGCTCTCTAGAAGACAGGGTAGTTTCTAATGTGCCAGACCCTGAGCTCATCATCCCAGACACAATATTACAGCAGCACTCTTAACTTACAGAAACTAGGTTTGATCTTGCTTCAGAGGATTGATTCAACTGGGCAATCCCTAAACAAGGAAAGAAGAACCCTCCTGGGTCAGTCCCCAAGCAGAAGACAGCACCTGAGAATCCAATACTGAAATTATGCCGAATCAGCATACTTTGGAAATCTGAAATCTGTCAGAGGAACAAAGAGACAAAAACTCCCCTGAGAGATGACAAACTTTAAACACCAAAGCTCAGGATTTTGTTCTGAAGCAATGTCTGTGGCACCCTGCTAATGGATGAGCACCTCCAAACACCCCAGAGGCATGAAACTCCTGCAAGGTGGGGACACTGTCAAATCAGAATGTCTCAAACTCCTGTATTTATACCTTAGGAATGGCATCAAACCAGGCTGCTCATTCATTCCCAAGCAGCCCTGCTATGTCCCAATGCCAGCACACTCCAGAGTGCCTCTGCTGGCATGACTGCTGTGCCCAGAGTGACAGGGAGCTGAGCGGGGCATGCAGTGGTGTGAGAGGTGCTGGAGGCAGCAGTGATGCTGGAAGGGGAATGGGACCACTAGAGGGAAGCATGAAGCCGCTCACACTAATGGCTTCAGAGGATGGAGATGGAGAGCCAGAGAGCTGGCAACAAAAGAAAAGGAGCTGCAGGTATGGGGACAGACTGAGTCATCTCCTGGGGTGCTGCTGCTTTGTGAGCTGCCTCCCAGAGGTCTGGGTCAAGTCTGGCTGAGCAGGCAGGAGTGCAAATGCAATCAGCTGTCTCTGAATGCTCCAAGTCCTTCTGGGTTCCCCAGAAGGAGACAGTGAGATCTCACCATCCCCTGTATGGCCTGGAGGCTCCCTGGGAGCAACACTGTGTCTCACTGCTTTAGCATGTAATTAAACACTTGGCAAAAGGGGATAAACCTCAACGAGGGCATTTCCAGCCTGGACTGCTCCCTGGCATTATACAGAGGATGAGCTGTGAGGCTTAGCTGAGCCTGATGGGTCAGCTTGGTATCCAAGGATGGACAAGAGCAAAGGAGCAATTCAGCTGTCCCACAGCATTGTACAAGCTAGTCAGCTTCTCAGGGGTGGAGAAATGGGAAGAGAAGTAGACAACTGCCTTCAAACACTGAGTCTCTAGTCCAGTTTTGGTACATATTTCTGTGCATAGCACAACAGACAGACAAGCTTTCCACTCCCTACCCCCAGGGATGTGACTGTCCTCCAGGATGAACGTGCTAAACCAAGGAGATTGTTCCTCTACTTTCATTTTTGGTCCAGCATAGTTCACACTGCCTGCTCAGACCTTCCTCTCAGCTACACTGAGTACCTGTCAGGGTTGAGGCTTGCCCCCAGCATCTCTGGCCATGCACCCAGCAGCCTGCAACTGGAGCAGCAGGTTTTTCTCCTTTCCAATCTGGTTTTATATTTTCCAGAAGAAAGACCCTCTTCCCAAGCTCCTGAAGGTGCTGTGCAGTTAACCTTCAGCAACTCAATTACCTCTGAATATGTTGTTTCCTAAACAGAGCCCACACCACCTCCTTCTCCCCATCCCTAAGGTTCAGTTTATGACAAGAGGGAAGGCACACTGGAATGCAGAACCAGGGCACACTGGACAGTCCTGAAACATACAGACCCCAAAATACAACCCTCAGCTGTCCCCTAATCCTGGAGGGAGTCATCTCACCCAGCCATAGCTGGGTTAGGGAAGGACAAACAGCTTGGACAGCCTGTCAGCCTGATGGACATGCAACCAGGCACCTGTGTGATGGGAGCAAGACTGGCACAGCCTCCTAAAAGGCTATTTTAGCATTCAAGGGTCAGATCAGTGTAAAATATCAGAGGCTGTAGGGCAACATGTGCCAAGGTCTGGTGGAGTGAGTCGTCCCACCTCGAGCAGAGGGGCTGGGGCTCAGGGCAGGAGCCTGTTTTGGTTAGGTCTCACTGAGTGTTTGTGTGACCGATAGTTCAAAAGTGTTTCATTCCTCTTCTGCAAAAGAGCTGAAACTGGAGGTTTTGATGTCTGTGTTGCTTCTTTTCTCACTGATTTGTTCTTCATGGAGAAGGCACCATCTTCATCATCTTCACAACAGGAGAGAGCCAGGGCATGAGCTTTCCCACCTGGAACGGCTGTCCTGGACATCCTCTGGGACAGTTGATTCCTGTGTGGGGCAAGAGGCAGATGTGGAGGTGTGTGAAAGCCTCACATTAGCTGAGATGTCAAATGCTCAGTGGATGGAGTTTAGGACATCTCACTCCTGTGAGCTGCTGGAAAGCCTGCACAGACACTGAGGAGAGAAAAAGCCATCTGTCCTGGCTGAAGGGGGCAGGACACTAGAGCTAGTGATGGATGCTCAGCTCCACTGATCTGCATGCAGGGACTTCATCTCATGGGTGGCAGCATATCGTGAGGCTGTATCTGGCTTCAAGAGGGCTGCTCCCCATTTGGTTTCCACCATACAGTTGGGGAACAAGAAGGCTTTGCCCAGGATCTGCAGCTGACAAAACCTTGGTATCAAACATCTGGAAATCAGCCCTTCACAAGCAGATGACTGAAAAGGTGTGAATCTCCACAGCCCTGACCTGACCCAGCCCCAAACCTCCTTATAAATGAACTGATCAAGGTGCTTGTGACTAGCCCTGCTTCTGTCTCTGCTCCTAGCCATTCCATCAATCAGATCATCCTCTGAAAGGCCTCCAGTCTCCCTGGGACCCCAGAATAACATCCTGGCAACCTCACAAGCAAGAACCAGGGCCAGGAATTGAAGCCACTGAACTCTAGCCTGATGATGTCTGCAGAGCAGTCATCTATCATTTGAACAAGTGAACAGGTCTGCAGTGGAACACAGAGAGACAACAACATGGGTCTGGTGAGGAACAAGTCACTATGTTATGGTAAACCATGTGAGAACCCCATGAGTGGTGTCTTTGCTGAGAATACCCTTATAAACATCCCTGGAGAATGCAATTCCCCATCCTTCACCCCAAAAGCATATGGGAACTCACTTCCCTGATCCACCAGAGCTCAGAGAAGAGGAGGTGACTGCTGCTGTAGGGCAAAACCACAGCAGTGCTGCTTGCTTTGGCCACAGGCATCACAGTACTGCAGTTCCTCCATGTGTTAGGGCTTCCCTTGCTTTCACTCTTTAGATATACCATTTATTTTTTTGTCTGGAAAACTCTTTTCTAGGAGAATATCTCCTGATTGAGCCCATGAACTGTTTTCTCTGCCCTTAGTGGCTGAAAAACAAATGGGGGTGTGAGCCCATGTGTCTATGTGTGTTCATGGGAATGCCTCGAGGCACTGAGTGTGAACACACTCACTGCAGACCACAGCCTGACATTTCTCAGTCTTACTAAATCACACAGAATGACAACATGCTCCATCTGCAAGTGAACACAGAATGTCTTTATGCACTGACTGAGCCAGAGCAGAGGAACATCTCACATGGCATAAGATGAAGGAGCCTGCAGCAAGAGTTTGGGGATGACCCCCCATCTGATTTCCTCTCAACTCTAAAAAGAGGCTGAGGATCTGGGTTTGTTCCTTGCCAATGTCCTTGATGAGCTGGGCTGGTGCTCCTTGGGTCTGCTGGGATTTGATACTCAAGCAGAGCATCACGACACAGCTGATGCCATGGGCTGCCTGTCTCTGGGAGAGACTCTAGGGGCTGTCACCACAGCTGAATAGTGATCAGGGGCTTTTAGCTCTGCCCATGGCTCCTCTGAGTCTGCAAACCCAGAGCCAGCTGCACTCTAGAGATGTTTTACTACCCTTTGTCCAAGAATGTGCTGTTCTTGTGGAGCTGCACGCAGAGGCCACACCAGCATCGATCAGAGCTGCTCATCCACATAACCACAACAGGATTCTGGAGCAAACTGCAGATAAATACTGCTACTGAGCTTCCTGCCTTTAGCTGAGGTTTTTCACTGAGCAATAACTGCTGTGTTCATCACTCAGCAGAACTGCTTTTCTGGCCGTGATCCCGCTCAGAGGGTCTCTTCATTTGGGAGAGACAGGATGGACAGCAGTGGCTTCAGCACAGCTTGTGGCAGAAGTGCCTCTTATGTAGGATACTTGCAAGTAGCAGGAATGCTTTGGTGAGCAATTTACTTACTTGCCCCCGTGGAAGCAAAGTGGTTAGTTGCACAGAGTCCAGTAGCTTTGCCTCATCCCCACTGAGCACCACTGCACATCATACCATGACCCTTTCAGCCTCCACAGCATGGACACAACTAAACCCAGGAGGTGGAAAGAATCTAAAGCAGCAAAAACTCAACATAATGAGGCTTTTTAAACCAAAAATAATAAAAAAAGAAAGGCTGAAGGTGATTGTTGCTTCTAATTGGACATGCCCTGATGGTGGAGGTGAGATGAAGGCCTGAGGTCAGGAACAGCAGGTTGAGTGTGCTCCCTGTGTTCCCTCCTCAGCTCTGAGCGTAGCAAGGCCAGGCAAGTGCATCATCCCAACTGCACTGCAGGGGAACGAGTCTCCCAGAGCCCTAAACTCAAGAAAAATGAGATTGGTGGGAAAATCCCAGCAGATACACCACCAGTTGTAATTTTTATTCCCATCTTAACCTGACTCATTGCTCCTGGGGAAGCTGGGAGGAAGAATAACAGAGTTACTCAGCACCACTCTGGGCATGTATCCTGCCTGCTTTGTGCCACAGCATGGTGGAGATGAGCCTGTAAACCTTCCTTGCCTCCCAGGAATAGAGGATTAATTGATGAACCTGCAGGTAGGATGCTGTGAGAAAGGAAGGTGCTGCAGCTTATGGGCTCTGAAATTCAAAGTAATATCCCTTTTTATTTCTCCAACAGCTTGCCAGGCTTGGACAGGCTGAAGCACCAGGGAAAAGGGCAGCCCAAGCTGCACAGAGGTGCTGCTCTGAGTCTGTGGCTGGGATCACTCTCCAGTCAGGGACAGGAGTTTGGCCTGGAAGAGCTGGAAGGAGCTGAAGCAGCTGGGCAGGAGCTGCAGCTGCCACCAGGCTGAGTGCATCCGGAGCAATTCCACATGTGCAGGCATCATCACGTGCAGGCATCCCACTGTGCTCCTCTCTGGAGATCTCAAGCTGCTCATGGGAGTGAATCCCCACCCTGGTCATCAGGATGAAAACCAGGATGGAGGAGCTCAGCCCCTGTATCTTCCCCTAGAATACCCATGAGGCTCCAGCCCTCCCTCCTTCACTCCCCAGCTCCTCTGGGAACCTCTTAGCAGTTGTAGCAGGTTTCAGCTCTCCCATATGCTGACCAAGCTGCAGCCTGGGTCAGGCATCTATCAACTTCAAGCAAGAAGGTATGGCTCTACACAAATGAAATTCTTAACGAAACTGAGCACAGCACTGGATGGTTTTGCCCCACAGCCTCAGTACCAGGGCTATATCTCACCTTCCAAGCCTCTGCAGACTTCAGGAAGGGCTCTGACCCAGCCAGCCAGACCAGGGGTACTTTGCTTGCCACAGGAGAACTGCTGCTAGTGATGCTTCCCCAGCAAGTCTCTGCCTCAGTATCCAGGCTGGTTCTGCTCAGGCAGGCTCTGAGGATGTTCTGCTGGTCTCTGAGCATGGGGAAGTGCAAGCTGTAGGCGATGAGACTGGGCTGGCTGGTTCCTGGGCACTGCAGTGCAAGCCCTTTTGAATGGTGTTCTCAATTATTCACACAGCTCAAGGGCTCAGCGGGTCTGCCTGCAGCTCTCCCTCCCTCGCCTCTCCTCTCCTCCTTCTCCAAGGTCTCTGACATAATACGTTTAGTTGGCTTTTTCACACCAGAGCTGATTTCAGAAGATGTCTCAGGAAGACACCTGAGGCATGCAGCATGCCCCTGGGCTGGGAGAGAGCTGGACTGAGCCACGATTCAACTTGTTCCTCTTGCACCACAGAGTTCTGGGACTCTCAAAGGTTTTGCTCCTTGCTGGGAGGCAGCAGGGTTGGGGAAAAACCAAACTCTTTCTTTGAGACATCTGCTCTCTCCTTTGAGATCATGAGCAGACTGAGGCCAAGGAGGGGTTCAACACCAAGCATGACAGTGGCCTCCCTGGAGCAGGGTAGCTCTCAGAAATCCCTGGCTGCACTGAGGAACTGTGTCATACATGCTGCTGCAAAGCATTGTCCTGGCAGCAGAGCAGGATCAGTGCCTGTGGGGTGCAAGGCAGTAGCTCCAGATGCACTCAATCCCTTCTTCCACCTTGCCCTATTACTTGCTCAGCCTAGATGAAACCTGTCTCCTGGCTGAGATGTGGAGCCTGGAAGTTTCAGTTTCTCCAGTCCTGAAGAAGTGTCCTACAATGGCTGTGGAGCCAAGGCCCTGAGACTGCAGAGTGTGTTATTCAATCCCCCTCATTGCACATATCACACCTCTGCTTTGGGGAGTGTGGACTGTGTGCTGCTGAGGGTGGCACCACTTTTGCATGGCTCTATTTTGTATCCCTGCACTGACAGCAGACAGGGAGGAGCTGCCCTCAGCTCACATAGAGGGGTCTGTGCCATCTGATGGAGGAGAGCAGAAGCTCTGTTCCTGCTGCTGAAGTGGCCATAGTTCTGAGGAGCTGTGATTCCCCAGCAGACAGGCTCAGGGATGAAGGGTTGTGGGAAGTGAGGAGCTGGGGTGCCAAAATGATTAGAGCCCTTCTTCAGGCTGCACTACACATTTGCCTCCCATCTCCAATCAGGTTTCCATGTGTGAAGGGGGATAATGTGGAGCCAGCAGATGCAGGGAGGCTGTGAGCTCATCTCATGCATGGCAAATCCTTCCCCCCAAGAACCAGCCATGTGCAAGCTGGGATGCTCCATAACATGCCAGCTTTGCTCCAGGAGACAGGCCAGGCTTGCTAGGCTCTGGGCACACATCTCCAGCCCTTGCTCTGCCAGCCTCCTTGACACAGCAGAAGGTCTCTGGTCCCAGTGTTCATAGCAGCCTTGCCAATGCTGGGGCAAGACAGGGGGAGAGGTTTTATTTTTGGCTGTGGTGAAGAGGGTGAGGAGAAAGAAAACTGTGATATGAGGAGAGCCATGTCAAGAGGAGGTAAGTGTGGGAGCCACCCCAGCTGGCTGCTGCTGCGGCCCCGCTGCATGATGCTCGTGGCTCCTCACAACTGGAGGAGCCAACCGGGCTCCCCCCTTCCCCTCTCCCATGTCTATCTGATCTTGGCTCCATGCACACAGAGCTGGCACGTGCCACCTCTGGGACACTCATCCTCCTAGCAGAGAGGGGGGAGAGGGGTGTGGGAAGAGGCATGTCAAATAGATTGGGATGGAGAGGAGGGGTGTGTGTGTGGGGGGTGATTTTGCTGCCGGGACAGAGCTGTAGAGAAGGGAATCCTCCCTGCTGGGAGCTGGGCAAGGGCTGCCTGCTCTGCCTGTAGCTTATTCAACATCCCTGCCCCAGGTCCCCACAGCCCCAGGGGGCAGCAGGACCTGGTTGCCAGTGCTTTGGCAGGAGCCCCGACCTGTGCTGGCTGCTCATTTGTAACGAGCTCGGCGTTCACGCTGTGGCCTCCGTCTCCCAGCACTCAGCTGCCTTGTCATCAGCCAATTCGATCCATCAGCTTCTTGACAGGCTGGGAGAATAAAAATAACCACCCAGTTCTAAGTGCCTATTATGGCACTTTGAAAAATGCCTCCACAGGAGAGCCTGAATGATTCCCCAAGTACTCATTTTTTAAAAACGTTATTTTAATGTAATAAATTATTTGTGCTGAAGAGTAAAAAGATGATCCCTGTACCCTGAGAGCTCTGTGCACAGCCAGGGGTGCAGGCCTGGGCCTCCCCTGGGGAAAGGGAGGGGGAGGGCAGGGAGCTCTGGGGCTGTGGGAGCACAGGAGCTGTGGCAGCTGCCCCCGCGCTGGGTGATGCTGCTGACGGTGTCTGTGCTGTGGGGAAACACCAACAGGAGACCTGGGGAGCTGCCAGCCCTCATACAAACACTCACAGCACCCTTGAGGTGACCCAGCACAATGCAGCAGACTCCGGATGAGGATGGAAAGTCTGGGAGAAAGGGCCTGGGGATGCTGGTGACAGGGGTTGAACATGAGCCAGCAGCGTGCCCAGGAGGTCAAGAAGGCCAAGGGCAGCCTGGCTGGGATCAGCAGTGGGGTGGCAGCAGGAGCAGGGCAGGGATTGTCCCCTGTGGTGGGCCCTGGGGAGGCTGCAGCTCCAGGGCTGTGTTCAGTGGTTGGCTTGGCAGTGTGAGATTAGTGGTTGGACTCAATGAACTTAAAGATCTTTTCCAACCCAAATGATTCTGTGGTGCTAAGGCCAGCCCTGGCTGCCCTGAACAGCTCAGCTCTGTGGGATGACAGTTACCAGCCACCTCATCACCCCCAGTAAAAGGGTTTTGCTGCTGCTGTGGCCGTTCTCATGTTCCCAAACACCACTGCAGCATCCACCCTGGAGCTGGGGAGGTGCTCAGGAGTGTTCTTAACAACTCTGCCCATTTCAGAGGAGCATCATGGCACAGGAATGCTCCAATGCCCACACACTCCATGCATCCAGGTGCAGGCACTTGCTGAGCCAGGCAGGGATGGGATGGAACGTGATCCTGCACAGCCTAGCTCAGGCAACCAGGCACTGCACAGCCCGAGGCAAACTGGTCAGGCTTGGCAGAGACTTTCCTTTTACAGAGAGGCTGGGTTTCATGCCAGGCTCCCAGCAGCCAGCCACCTTACCTTCTCCTCCCACAGCTATCCTCACCCATAGTGTGTCACAAGGGTTGGTGCAAATACCAGGCACGAGCAGCACCTGCCTCAGGATGCCACAACAATGTGCTCCCTGGAGGAAAAGTGCTCCAAAAAAAAGCCCAGGATGTTTTCAACATCTTTGAGACTTATTTTTCCTGTCATATTCCATGACTTTGGTGAGGTTTTTTTTTCCCCCTTGGTTTATGCTAAACCCCCAAATGCTGCTTTTTCAGAGCCTGGTAACAAAAAAGAGGGTGAAAAATTGTGTTGGATGAATGTTGTGAGTGACTCCCAAACAAATCACGGGGTGTTTGTTAGACAGGAGTCTGAGAAATATGGATTGAAAGAGGAGGAAGATTCCAGCTCATGTTTCCAACAACTCTTCCGTGGGAAGCCAGACTCTGGGCTGCTTTGAGAGGAATCATCATCAATGAAGACACGAGGACACGGTGCAGGGGGAAGCTGAGATTGCAGCCTCAGCTGTGCCATGGGGAGAAATGCAGGTGTTCAGGGCTGGGAAGAAGACATTGGCAGACAGGCCCCATGCCCACCTTTGCGTCCAAGAGGGCTCAGCACTGTGCTGAAAGCATGTGCAGCCCATCTCTGCACTATCCCTACGGCAGCTCTCCCACGGCAGGGGGCTGGAGCCCATCACATCCCAGTGCTCCCCTCCCTGCCAGACCTCCCCTCCCCAAGTGGCTTGATTATAGGGTAGCCATTCAAATCATTTTAATGAGCTCAGCCTGCTGCTGTGAGGCACCAGTAACTATGGCAACTTCATTCAAAGGTGGCTGTGTGTGTGGTGGCTGTGTCAGGATGTGTGTTTCGGGAAGCTGATTGGAGGAGGCAGGCGAAGGTGGGAGTCCTTGGGGAATCTGAGCTGCTTTGCACCAGGGGTTTCATTTCAAGTGCTGACAGTTGGCACTCTCTAGAGGCAGAGGTCCATGGCAGACAAGTCCCCTTTGCCCCAGGGACCTGCTGTTGTGGTCCCAGGAGAGCCAAGGCCCCTACACCACGGCAGAGCCCACGGTGGTGACGGGGTTCTCCTCTCCATTCCTGTCCCAGCCATCACCTTGTGGGCATTAGCAAACTTGAATCCTAGCAAAGGGCTTGGCCTTTGCTCGCTTCTGACACCCAGCTGATCACAAGTTGTTGCTCCAGGCTGGAGCACTGCTTGTATGAAAGCAGGATCAGTCCCACCTGAGGCAATACAGCCAAATCCAGCACTGTCTGTTCGCTCTGCCACCCCAGCCATGTGCTCAGCTCACACCTGGGGCAGGCTTAGGGCACTCACAGAAGTTACAGGGTTTGTGTCTGGCTTATGGGAGCATTATGGAGAGTCAGAGCTTGCATATTTTCCCAGTCAGTCACTGCCATAGCACTCTGGGCTGGTTTACACAGGGCTCTGGATACGGGGAGAAAATAACTCCCATGTTTCAGTGCCACTGACAACCATAAAACCTCTGTCCAGCTGCTACAGACCTCTGTGGTCACATAGTTCTTGCAGGTAAAATACACAGGGCATGGGCTGCCCAGCAGGTTAAACTGGGGGTCCAACCCCTGCCTGGTTTTCATCGAATCACAGAATCATTATGGTTGGAAAAGACCTTTAAGATCATTGAGTCCAAACAATAACCTCACACTGCCAGGCCCATCACTGGACTAACCCACATCCCTCAGCACCTCAGCTCTGTGTCTTTATCTCCAGGGATGGGGACTCCATCATCTCCCTGGGCAGCCCCTTCCAATGCTTAATAACCCCCTTGGTGATAAAGTTCTCCCTGATGTCCAATCTAAACCTGCCCTGGTGCAACTGGAGCCTGTTTCCTCGTGTTCTGCCATTTGTTACTGAAGAGACCGACCCCCAGCTCACTACAACTCACCTTCAGGCAGTGGTACAGAGGGCTCATGTCTCCTCTCAGCCTTCTTTAGGTTGAACATCCCCAGCTCCCTCTGCCAATCCCCATCAGACCCGTTCTCCAGACCCTTCACCAGCTTTGTTGCCCATCTCTGGACACGCTCCAGCACTTCAATATCCTTGTAGTGAGGAGCCCAGAAGTGAGCACAGTATTCAAGGTGCAGCCTCACCAGTGCTGAGTACAAGGGGTCAATCACCTCCTTGGCCCTGCTGGTCACCCTATTTCTGACCTGAGCCAGGATGCCTTTGGGCTTCTTTGCCTCCTGGGCACGCTGCTGACTCCTGTTGATTAACACCCTCAGGTCCTTTTCCACAAGACAACTCTCAAGCCACTCTGTGTACATGGGGTTACTGTGGCCCAAGTGCAGGACCCAGGTTTTGACAGGGAAGAGCTTTGGGGAAGCTCTTTCCCTATGGGAAACATGGGTGAAGCCACCTTTTGTGGAAGACAAAGGCTGCTTGGATGCACAGAGTGCCTGGGGAAAGGCCCCACATCCCTCAGTACCTGGTTTGTTATCTGATGGGTAATGCAACCCTCTGGCCCTGGGACAAGGGGGCTGTAAACTCTCTATTTGGGGACCATGGGTCTGCACTGTGCCACTCCACAGGCTGGGAAGATGCCACAAAAGACAGATCCTCCCAGACCAGAGCTCACCAGCTAGTCCTGTCCATGGCACTGCACAGAGCCTGCCACAGAGGTTTGCTTGCTTTTATCAGGGGCCTGATTTCCCTCTCAGTCTCTTGGTTAAAAAACAAATCCTACAGAAACCAGAGCTTTTCTGCAGACACCCCTTGTGATGTGTCCATTACCTGTCCACTGAGGATCAAGGTGGTGAAGTTGTTCCAGACTCACATCTGTGGGTCTTGGATCGGTGTCTGGTCCCAGCTGAATTTCCTAAGTTAATTCTCAGTAAGATGTAAGTAGGATTTTTTTTAAGCACCTCCTGGATTGTATCAGCAATAAATCTGTGTTTATAGGCTCAGTAGCTGAAGCCTGTTTTTANGGGGGGGAATGAAAGAGTCACAGGCTGCAGCAAAGCAAAACCCTCCCTGTGGATGCTGCACCTTGAAGTCTGCCCAACCCTTGAGCTCCAGAAGTGCACAAAGAGAGGAATGTTCTCAACATATCTCTGCATCTGACAAAAGAGTTTCCCACTCAAGGCTGGAGCTGTCCCTGACTTTGTCTCCTTGCCCATTTCAATTAATCCAGCCAGGATCCATCCAGTTACTGGGAAGGCAGCACAGGAGAGGCACAGAGACAAGGAGTCAAGTTGGAAGCAGGGGAGGGATTTTTGGAAGAATGGTGGGTTTTTTTTGCACTGGAAAATGCTGATTTTTTTGTCTTCTCACTGACACTTCTTGTAAGAGGAGGTTTGGTTTTGATTAAACTATTGAGTCAGGGGAGAAAAAAATTGGAAGGGGTTGTGAGTTTGTCAGAATGAAGTGTTTTGACATTCTCAAAGAGGAGGAACACAAAGGAATGTGTTTTCCAGTTCAGGTGACCCCTTATTCTGAAATGTAAGATCATTATAATTCAACCTTTCCAAAAGAGGAGTGGCTGTGAAATCAGACCAGGAAGGGAGACTCAGCTCATGGATGCCTGTAAGGTTTTGGACTTTCTGGGACAAGCTGTGAGGTCTGAGAATCATCTCCTCACCTTGACTCAGGAGGACACAGGAGAGAATGCAGCCTTGCCCTGCGAGCTGGAGGCATCTCTGAGCCAATGGTGAGGAAGCTTTTCATCTGCCATGGTCTGCAGCAGTTCAACTGGGATGGCTGCAGCTGACAGTGATGGGCAAACAGCTTTGATGGTGGATGCAGGACACAGAGCTCCTGAAAAGGTGACTTTTCAGATGATTCATTGGGCTGCTGATCCCATCCTGAGCAGATCCTGCTTTGAAGAAGGGAAAGAGATCATTCTCACTGCTCCCCATATTGCACAGAGTACCCAGAGCCAACTGCTCTGCTCCAGGGATTTTGAGAGCTGAAGTTAGCTTCTAGTTTCAACACATAAGGTCATAAAAAGAGTAGTTTGTAGCTCAGAATCCCCACTGGCACCTGTCAGGTGTGAGATGTTCCTCTGTGCTGTCAGCTCTTTGGTTTCCACCTGTGAGTGGCTCATGGGACAGCAGCAGCCTCACTCATTGTGTCTTGTCTCCAGGGCAATGGGCAGGCTGTGAACCTGCAGTGCAAAGGTGGTGTGAAGGTGTCTTTGTCTGAACTGTAGCTGTTATTTCTGGAGCTGTGCAGATCCAGGCTTCTCCTCTCAGTCCCCAGCCCCAGCTGATGGCCGAGAGCCAGGCAGCTCTCACAGGCTATGGATGGGGAAAGCCAATGGGCAGAGGATGTGTGCACAGCCTGGCTTGGCTGTGTTGGCAGAGGACAGTCAACAGCTCTTCTCCTGGCATGGCACAGCTCCAGGTGAGCAGCAGGATGGGTGGGAGCTGCCAGCTTCCCTGCTCCCTTCCAGACCAGGGAGAGCTGCTGAGCACATGGCCCCTGGGCTCTGCAATCATAGAATCAGAGAATGATTTTGGTTGGAAAAGATTTTTAAGATCAAGTCCCAGCCCTCCCCTCACCCAGCCCAGCCCAGCACTGACCCACAGCCCTCAGCACCTCAGCCCCACGGCTTTGGGATCCCTCCAGGGCTGGGCACTGCCCCAGCTCCCTGGGCAGCCTGGCACAGGGGCTGACACCTCTCTCAGGGAAACAGTTCTGCCTCAGCTCCAATCTCAACCTCCCCTGGGGCAACTTGAGGCCCATTTCCTCATGTCCTGTCATTCATTACTGGGGAGCAGAGCCTGATCCCCAGCTCCCTGTAGCCTCCTGTCAGGGAGTGTCAGAGAGTGCTGCTGTCTGCCCTCAGCCTCCTCTTCTCCAGACTAAATACCCCCAGTTCCCTCTGCTGCTCCTCATGAGACCTGTGCTCCAGACTCTTAATCTCTAGCCACAAAGCTCTCCTCTGAAGAGGATCTGTGCTCATTGGAAGTGATTGCATTTTCCTGGAAGGATTTGACCCTCTGGCTGCTGACTGTGATGGCAGCACTCGTCTCCAAAAAGCTGCTGGCTGGGAGCTCTCCTCTGCCTTCCCATCCTTGGCAGCAGCGCTGAAGGCTCCAGGCTTGCAGACAGATCAGATGGGCAGAGCAATACTCCAATGCAGAAGAGGAGAGGTTTCACCCCCATAGAGAAGGTAGAGAGAAGAGGGCAGAGGGCAAGGGGAAAGAGGAGTGCAGATAGACTGCACTGGCTGCCTCTGCAGCCTGAGACAGAAACCAGACAGGATGGAGAATGTGACACTATATTGCATTAGGCATTTATGCAACACTTGTGCTGTGGGACCAGCCAAGGTTCAGGGCTTTGGAGGCTTGTGCAGAGCCAGAAAGGCTTCTCTGGCCTGGCCTGAGAAGTGGGTGAGTGCTGAGCCATGGAAGAGAGCTAAAACACTTCATACCAAGCAGCCTCAGTGCTTGGCTACAGGGTCTGGCAAAAGGGCTGTTACTGGCACCTTCTGAGGGAGGGAGCACAGTCCTTCCCCAGCTCCACAGACACCCCAGGAACATCTCAGCGGTTCAGACAGCCAAAACCTGCTGTTAACTTTGCAGAGCCCAGAAGCAGGAGAGAAACTCACCTCACTTTTTTGATTTATGGGTGCAGGTCCCTGGGAAGCTCTGAGGGAAGAAGTACCAAGGGTGCCAGTGGCAGTGACAGATGCAGCTGGAGACCAGACAGCTCTTGTTATTCTGGGTCTTAGGACATAGGTCTGATTATCCTGGAGCAGTGACAGTTACTCTTAGCTCCAAAGCCTGTTGCTGTGTCACTCCTATTATTCCCAGCCCCTCTATTTCTGGGTATTTCTCTGCAGCTATTTATAGGAGAATAACAAAGCTCTGGATGCTCTGAGCTGCTGGCATCTGCCTGCATTCCTTCTTCCTGACCACACTGCCCTGTCCCATGGAGGGAAACAGAGCACAGCCAGGGTCTGCAGCCCTCCAAGTGCCCTTCCCTTCAGGAACTGTCCACGATGGACCTGACCATGAGCAATGAAGAGGAAAGGCGATCAAAATGTCTCTTCTTCTCTCCCATGTAGGCTAAATTAAACCTGGGGCATGGAGAGCACTGTGACACTTTCATGAAAGACACATTTTATGGCCAATCACTCTGCCCATGTTCCCTGGTCAAGGGAAACATGTGACAAACCATGAAGTTAAAGCCATGAAAGGTGCAGGAGGTTCATCCTTGTCCCTTTCACACATGAGCCAGAGAGATTCAGTGAATCTCATCTGTCAGAACATCTGCAGGGTCCCAGTGCTGATGCCCCCACGAGCAATCGTATGCTGCTCAGCACTAAGAACAATTAGAAATGATCGGGTTGACCTTGGCACGTCTCATCCACCAACACACTGACACAAACCAGTTTAAGAGCAGCAACAGCAGCTTGTGCAGATGCATGAGGTACCCCAGAGCAGAGTGAAGCTTGTGGCAGCAGCCTCACCCTTGGCCTGTCTTGATGGAGGGTAGAAAACTCGTTTTCAGATTCCCTGGCAGAATTCAATGTAAAGGTTTGGAAGAGATCTCCAGATGATGTCCTGGCCTCAAACCTCTCCAAAGAGGGACAAAAGCCTTAATGATTGCAGCAGCCTCTGTGGTTTACAAAGCCATGATTTCACTCTCACCTAGACAGAGCTGGAGCAAGATGCAGTTGTTTCCTTGCAAACCCCATCAATATTTTTTGGGTCATCCAGTGTGCCTTTGGCCTCAGAGAATTCATCTTCCCAGCATATGTTGGCTGCAAGTACTATTATGTGCTAATATGTACTAATAAAGCAAGATGTTCAGTCCTGAAACCCCACACATCTCTCTGGGTAGTTCTTGCCAGAAATTCACAGGTATTTCTGTATGAGTGGTTTAGAGATTTAATTTTTGATGTTCTGATCTTGTCTTAGGGTTTGTGCCAGAGCAGGAGGAGTCTGTATCACCCTGCAGCTCCTCTCACACCATGGGGAAAAACCTGCTTCGAGGAATAGCAGCCCAAAACTTTCTGGTGCTTCACTCCCTTTACAGCTGGACACACAGCTCTGGATGTGCAGACTAATCCCCTGCCAAAGAGTCATAGAATCATGGAATGGTGGGGACTGGAAGGGCCCTGCAGAGCTGCTCCAGCCCCAGCCCCTGCTACAGCAGGTTCCCCTGGCTCAGGGGGCACAGGAACGTGTCCAGGTGGGGTTGGAAACCTCCTGAGAAGGAGCCTCCACACCCTCCCTGGGCAGCCTGGGCCAGGGCTCCCTCACTGAAACAATGGAAGAGTTTTTCCTTATGTTTCAGTGGAACTGTTGGAACTGTTTGTGTTGCAGCTTCATCCCATCACCCNAGCTGGGGAGCCCAGAACTGGACACAGGACTCCAGATGAGGCCTCAGCAGCTATGGCAGAGCAGAGGGGCAGCAGAACCTCCCTTGACCTGCTGCCCACACTCTTCTTGCTGCCCCCAGGCTGCCATTGGCTTCTTGCCCACGAGGGCACGTTGCTGCTCATGGTCAGTTTATTATCACCCAGCACTGCCAGGTCTGTCTGTGCAGAGCTGCTCTCCAGCAGGTCACCCCCAGCCTGTGCTGGTGCAGCGGGTTGTTCCTCCCCAGCTGCAGGATTCTGTACTTGCCTTTGTTTAACCTCAGCAGGTTCCTCTCTGCCCAACTCTTGAGCCAGTGAAGGCCTCACAGATCTCTGAGAGTCCCATGTACTGAGCCAAGATGAATCTGATTCTTCCTGATGTGCTTGCAGTGAGAGGTGACGTGATGACTGGATGCTGCTGAGACCCTCCCCTTTCCCCAAAGCCCAGAGGACAGAGGCAACCCCCTGCTCACCCCTAAGGAGCCTCCAAGCTGGGGTGAGAGCATTGTCCTCTCCATTTCTCTGCAGTGGGGATGGCAGCTCCTGTCAGGTGCTCTCACCAGGTCCTGGGAGTAAGCTGCCTGGAGCAGGAGGGTTGTAATTACAGAGATAACTCACACCATGTCACCCAACAATGATACATGAAAATGCTACATAAACCCCTCTATCTGCTGCTCTCCATTTATCTTGCTGCCTCTCTATTTATTTCTTCCTCCAGCCTCTCTCTCTGTTCTGAGCAGGAGCTGGGAAATGCCAGCTGCTGAAAATGCAATTTGTTTTGATTCACCAACGTCTCCCAAAATATCTCTGTGACCTCTCGAATTTGTATTAAATATATATATATATATTTTGGCAATGAATTATGATAATGATGATTTTTTTTTGTACTTCAAATAACAAGCTGCAGTAGCTCAGCACAGCCAGCACACACAACCCCAACCCCAACCAACCTGACACAGGTGACTTTTTAATACTGAGGCCAGCATCAAACTGGGATGGCTTTTCTCTCCTCCTCCTCCTTTCCTAAAAAAGCATCAAGCCCCAACTTCTAATTACAACAGTGCTTCTCCTAAGGAAAGAATTCCTTTGGCCTCCTCTAATCAGATGCCTGCCTTCAGAAACTGCAGCTGAGCAGGGTGGAGGAGGGGCTGTGCAAGCAAAGGTTTGGAGCAGGCAACTCAGGTTCCAAGGAAGCCACATCCCCGGGAGGTGGAAATTAGGGATGCTGCTGAGTGCTGTGGGTGGCAAATGCTGGTCTGTGCCCTTTGGGGAAGCTGGCTCTGAAGTTGCAGAGACCTTCCTGCCCCTCTGCAGCCCTGCTCTGCTTCCAGGAGGGGGAATCGTGAGCCACAGCCAGGGATGGAGAGGGGAAAAAAAAGAGCTGTTAATGAAAAGTGATTTCTAAGTACATTAGTCTGGTCTTATTTCTCTTTTTCATGGGGAAAAACAGAGATGCTGAACTGAGAAAGGAGCTTCTCTCAGTCCCTGGAAGGACACAGGCAGCACAAGCCCAGGCTCTGGGAAGCCCAAGGCCTTTAGGGTATTCCTGCTCAGTGTGCAAGGCTGCAGGAGCCCTACACTGGCTCCTTGATGGGCTCTGGGGTATTCCTGCTCAGCATGAGGGCTGCAGGAGCCCTACACTGGCTTCTTGATGGGCTCTGGGGTATTCCTGCTCAGCATGAGGGCTGCAGGAGCCCTACACTGGCTCCTTGATGGGCTCTGGGGTATTCCTGCTCAGCATGAGGGCTGCAGGAGCCCTACACTGGCTTCTTGATGGGCTCTGGGGTATTCCTGCTCAGCATGAGGGCTGCAGGAGCTACACACTTGCTCCTTGAAGGGCTTTGGGGTACTTCTGGTGGCTGAGCCTTGCATTGACTCTCTGCTAACAGGGGTCTGCAGGCTGTGTGCAGAACTCACCCTGGAGCAGAGGTTCCAGCACAAGCTGCTGGGAGCGGGCCTGAGACAGCCCCCAGCTCTCCCCCTCGTGCCAGAGGAACCCCACAAGGCAGCACAAGCCCAAACAATCCTTACACCAAGCTCTATCCAGGTGATTTATGACAGCATGGGAGCTACCAACCAAGGGATCTTTGAAGATATTTGGGGACCCCTGGGTGCTAAATCTGCCTGAACAGAAGCTGAGCATGTATCACCATGCCTGAAGGCTTCAAATGGTCAGTGGGCGTTAGCAATATCTCATGACTAACTCACCCCAGCAGCGAGGAACAACAAAAGGCATCACAACATGCTGAAGGCTGCCTCAGGGACACGGTCCAGAGGACTGGGTGATGGAGTTCTTTGCACAGCCCTGGCTTGGACCCACCTTCTGCTGCCAAGGAAGTCACTGGAGCTCTGTGTGCTTCTGCTGCCCTGTGTTGGTGACGTTCGGTGCAGCACGAGGCGTCAGATCTCACATGGACTAGCACACCTCAGGTTTCTGGTCTTGTAGGAGAAGGCACAGCAATGCAGTATGGAGACACCTCCTACACTGGGGGAAACTCAGAGTTTCCACAACCAAACAAGCTGTGGTTAGAGTCTCATGCTCGTGTACAAAGGCTTACTCAACAGGAAAAATCATCAGGCAACGTGGGACCAGTTCCAGGACAACTGGGTAGTCACAGGAGTGACTGGAGTTTAAGCCCTGCTCTTACAAAGATTTGGAAGGGCAGAGAACTTGCTGACTAGTGGTCCAAATGCTCCTGGCTATGAGGGATGTGGGCTCAGCTTCATGCACCAACCTCTGGCTACCAGCTTCGTGAAGCTCTTTGTGGAGAACCTGCTCAGCTGGGTTCCAGCTGTTGGCCTTGAGGAGATGAGGTTTGAATGCCACAGTGCCTGATGAGTGTTCTTTTCCAGTCTGAGCTGCTGTAGGATGGTGTCAGTGCAGAGAGCTGTGTTCCTGTTCAAATATGAAGGCCATGGAGGCTCTGCAGTCTGAAGGTACCAAGTGAGCTCAAAGATGCAAAGCAGAGCATTGTTCTCATTGCAGTGAGATCACTACACCAAGGAAGAAAGACTCAACCCTTGGAGGTTCCAAACACCCTCCCAGTACAGTCCATGGGCACATTAAGTTTGGCCATGGCTGTGCAGGGGAGGATGTTTAATCCCAACTTCTCATCTAAATTGTCTGCAATGTCCCCTGCACCAATTCCCATCCTGCCCTGTCCTCCCAGACCCTTGCAGGGCTGGGATTTGAAGACTCATCCATCAAGCCCTTGCCTCGTGTTCTCACAGGGTTTTGGGAAGTACAGCAGGAGTGGCTGGAGCAGGAGATCTGGGAGTGAATAGGTGGGAGCCAGCAGCTCTGCATCAGCTCCAGAGAGGGGCTGAGCCAGGTGTTGAACATGATCACCAGATGATTCTAGGCAGAGCAATGCAACACTTTTGCTGTGTGGTGCACTGAAGGAAGACAGAGACCAGCCAACAACCCAGCCTGTGTATGAACACTGCAAGTGCAAACGAGCACTGTGAGGTTCCTCCTACCCAGCCACAGGTATCTCCTCCAAATCCCCCTCCAAGAAGATCTGAACAGATGGGTCTCTTCACAGATCTGCTTTTGCCTGGCTGTTGCTTGTCATGCCTCAGGCTGTATTGAATTTTCCTTCAGGTTACATGGCTGCTGAGTGGCAGACCTTGCTGTGTATGACTCAGGAAGGCCTTAACCTTTCCCACTATCTCCTGGCATTTGAGCAGAAAGGGTTCAGTAGCTTGTACTGCACTTCTTACCCAGGAAGAACCTTTCCTCATCCTCATAACAGAATCCAGTCAGGCCAGGGAAGGGATGGCTGAGACAACCTGAGCCTCAGCAGAGAACAGCAGAAGAGCTGGGGAAGGGGCTGGAGCACAAAGGTGCTGGGGAGGGGCTGAGGGAATGAATGAGGGTGTTGAGGCTGGAGAAGAGGAGGCTGAGACCAGACAGGAGCCCTCTCTGACACTCCCTGACAGGAGGCTGCAGGGAGCTGGGGGTCAGGCTCTGCTCCCCAGCAATGAATGACAGGACAGAAGGAAATTACCTCAAGTTGCCTCAGGGGAGGCGAGATTGGAGCTGAGGCAGAACTGTTTCCCTGAGAGGGGTGTCAGCCCCTGTGCCAGGCTGCCCAGGGAGCTGGGGCAGTGCCCAGCCCTGGAGGGATCCCAAAGCCGTGGGGCTGAGGTGCGGAGGGCTGTGGGTCAGTGCTGGGCGGGGCAGGGGGAGGGGAGGGCTGGGACCTGATGGTCTTAGAAGTCTTTTCCAACCAAAATGCTTATATGATTCTATAATTCTATGAACTATAACATGGTTTCAGGACAGGCTAGACTCAATGATCCATGAGATCCCTGGACATTTCACACTCCTGGATTGTAGGGGTGGTTACATCACGTTCCTCCACAGAGGTGACTGGAAACCTCACAGGTCTTTTAGCATCATTTTCCCCTTTATCACAACAAAGAGGTGGTCCTAAAAAAACCCAAAACACCCTAGCTAAATCCTCATGTGGAAACACCCAGAAGCTGCACACAGCCTGGTGTAGCTATGACCACACACCCCCAGAGCTGCTGAACCTGCAGCGCAGCCACAGTCCTACGTGTGTGTGTCCCCACAAGGGCCCAGGACAGGGCAGATGTGTGGCACAGGCAGCCACGTCCCCATCCCTCTGCTGCTCAGGGGGATGCAGGGCTCACTGGCTCGGGGCAGGGCTGGGGTGGCAGGGGATGAAGGCAGGGGATGGG